>JAACJK010000027.1:0-23261 GCA_013368325.1 Ephemerocybe angulata
AGGTAATGGAATCCTTCCGAAGCATCAGAGCGCTCGGTACTTGGCTACCGGTTCGGTTTTCGTAGACGGCTCGCAGCAATTCCGCCGCATACTGCGTCGCCACGTCCACGTCCGCCAGATCGGTGGCCCGCTGGATGATGGCGTCCAGCCTCCCGCGATTGCACCGTACACCCTCTCCATGACATGGTCTGGCGCGTCAAGCCTGGCTAACTCTCGCAGATCCGCCAGCATAACCCTGAATGGCTCACCCCCACCCCACGCCTTGACTCCTTCCTTCAAAACTGTGACTGTCTTGATGATCTCCTGGCACAACCGCTCATGCTTCTAGCACGTTACACATAGAGCTCTTTGAACAGGGAGGAGGGTCTGCACCTTTTTGGTTGCCACAGATATGCCCTTGCTTCACGTTTTAATATGTGTCTCTGGTGCCAACTATCTCCAACACACACCTGTGGTTTGGGTCGAGTGCTGTTGCCGTCCATCGTCGCAAATGTGAAAGAGGGGACAAGGGGAATACCCATGCCTGTTTTCTTTTATAGATGTAGGTCAGCTCAAGTGCCTTCCCTGTCATTATTCAAGCGCCTTCCCTGTCATCGCTCGAGCTTCCTGGTCCTGAATACTAGATTAGCGCCTGACCGACAGCCATCAACTTACATAAGCAATTCTCTGATGGCTTTGATCTCGGACATTGCCGGCCCCCTGTCTTGCAAAGGTAACGATGTACAACTGGAAGGCCGTCGCCGTTACTGTACTTGTATTCTTCCATGCTCTGTAATGTTACGCCTATGTGTCCCGCCAGCGGGACACAGTTTTATTACCATGTCAGTGGAGGGTTGGCAAGTCTTGGTTATATATTCTCGACGCATTGCGTGCTGGCGCGGGCCAGAAAACGGCATTGTGGACTTCTTGGAGATATCCGACTGCTTGGCTTCTTGCCCGAAGCCTCCATATGAAAATCGATCCAAGAACCCAGGAGTCCCACCCTTAATAAAGTAAAGTGGAGAACACACCCACCAGCCATGCTCTCCCTAGTCGTCCAAAAGCTCCCCGAGATCCAGTGGATTTCGGACAACCCTTGCTCTGTCCCAGCCCGTGGGTGTAACAGGCGGCCTTCGTGACCATCTGCTGACTTTTATCTAGTTCCCCAGAGGGAGAACATTCTTGCGTGCCTTTTGCAAGACGAGCGTGGGCTTTCAATCTACTGCGCTGAGGTTCTGGTATGTGTATCGTGCGTCGTACTATACCCTGCTGATGCATTATAGCTTCCCTCCAAATTGCTGGTGGCGGTCACAGCAATAGTCTCAGCAGCACTTGCAAGACCTCGAGGCGAAATTGGATCCATCTTTATGTCCGCACAGCACCCGCACCGCCTTTTTATTACAGGAAAATCCTCGGAGCATGTCAGTGCTCTGTTTCAGTGGAAACTGCATGTCTATCTGCATGGTCCCTCCAACCTGAAAGGAGCCCTTCATGAAAGACGAAACTACAGCCGGCTTGGGGCCGGGACAATGGGTGGACGTGTTCTACTCACAAACAGGACGCCTGGGACAGAAGAAGGTCGTGAGATCAGTGGGGTTTGTTGTTCGACAATTGAGTGTATCCTGGAGGTACCGTACCCTCTACGTGGTCCCTGTGTTTCATGGTTTTCCCGCCGGAACCCAGCCACTCCAGAGCTCGTTGCCTCTCTACCGTTTCACTCACCCCCTTTCCTACCCTACCGGCTGACTGCCCACCCCCCTGGAGGTGCAGGTGCTTTTGCCAGTCAAACACCCCATGGGTGTCGGTCCTTCTATCACCAGATAGAGCTAATCTCAGTCAACATCAAGCAGATTACGGTCTCTCAGACTGGGCCAAGCCCTGCCCAGCTTGAGCTCTTCTCCTCTTCTCTTCCCAATTTCACGAGCCACGAAGCGCACAAAGCACTATCCGTCTACTCCGACCCCAGCCCAGCCAGCACCTGGGCCAAGCTCATCGCAGGTCCCTGGGCAGGACATGTTGTCCGACTCGGAGCAGACGCCAATGCTCAAACCTGCCCAGCTGGGAGTGTTCTGGCTATCCAGCAAGCTCACAACATACACCGTGGACATTATGAGAGGAATATTGTGGTTTCCCGCGCCTTCCTGCGCCACCGGCCTGTAGAAGGCGATCGGGTCAGTTACCACCATGGTGGGAAGCTTTGCACGGGCTGGATTACCATGCTCAGTATTAGTGGCAGGTTTGAAGTCACATCCGAAACCATGGTGAGTCTATCCTCCTCATTTTGCAGCAAAATACCCACGCAATTATAGAGCGACAAATTTTATCTGCGGGAGGAGGAGCTTGAACTGTCTCCCACCATACTATACGAGACGCCTTGAAATATTCATGTGGACATGACACCATATAGGGAATCAGCGAAATCAATGTCTTCTGGGCGTAAGCGGAGCTGCTGTGTCTGCAAAAAAGGCATGTAAGCAGCGCACATTGGACGGAGCTCTAGCAAGCGCTCACCGTTTCCTCTCGTGAAACAAGCACATTCCCGTACACATCATAGCCAACAACCCACCCCCGCTCTCTGCTCTCAGACAGCACCACCCTGTCCATGTACATTGGGCACCATTGTACATGGTTCACTGGCACGTCCACCTCCACAAATTTTCCACTGTTCTCCTCTGCGATTTCGACTAGAACACGACCTGGTAGGCCTGACCTACGATGGTATCCGACGTGCCCAACAAACTGCCTTCCAGCAGCTTTATCTTTCGCATCACACCGTCGCTGGGTGCCTCGAATTGCTCCAGGTTTAGCTGTGCCTGTGCGAGGATAACATGGTCCTCCAGGGCCTCGAGCAGCCGATCGCGGTCACTCGTGCTGATGGCCACTGCGCCACGGAAGGCCTGCTTGATGTTTATAACAGTGGGCTGTACGACTCCCCCTTCCTCTACAACAAGCACTGCAACCGTCTTCTGTTCGTCGAGCCCACGAGTTACAACTCCGGGGATGGGGACGATACCTTCCCTTCTCATCTGGAGGACATGAATCCAGCTCCCAACCGACACGCGTGTAGTTGAGGTCTTCGTTCAGGCGGAGAGACTGGTCAATTCGGTACATGTTTGTCGAGTTTGTTCCCAAAAGTCGGGCTGCCTTTTTCTTGTTTGATGTTGCTATAAATAGGCCGTTCGGATGCCGGGGTGAAGCCAAGACCGAGAAGAAGCAGCTGTACGTGCTGGGCTTCTTTAGGGCCTGTGATTCGAGCTCGAGCAAGAACTTGGAGGATGTTGGACAAAACTTGACGTCATCAGCAGGACACTCGTACCCCAGCTGCCCATTCTCACCCAGCCCTCGGCATAGTAGGTTTCTACATCTGCATCCGCTTCTCCTGGAAATTGTAGACGCAGATTTTCTCTACTAGCCGCGCCAGAATCCATCCAAGGTAAAGGGTTGCTGGAGGCCTGCCTTATTTCAGCACATGCGTTCGAGCTAGGGGCAGGGAGACTCACCCATCTTCGCCTATCTTGCGATCTATCATGGTTGTGGAGTAGAGGCAAGGTAGGCATGTTCTGGGTGTGCAAAGTTTATGGCAAATCTCAAGATCAGGCACCTCTTTTGGCCAGAAAAGGTTGGGGCCATATTCAGTAGCTATATCTCCCAAAGCATTTGGGTGGTCTCAGGAAGCCGTTCAATTTCACGTCGTGTCCTGGGTATATATATATATATATTGCAACTGGATATCGCCCATGCCCAGGACGAAAATGCCCCAGTCATGGATATCCGTGTGAATATTGGTGTGTGTCCACATACAACCTCTGTAGGCATACTGAACAGTTCTAGATGACGTCTGTGCCAGCTGGATTGTCGACCTGCAGTGGTGAAAAAGATACTGGTGTTTGCCTCTCTATGCTGTAAATTTACCCACTCAAATTTCTGCAGGGCACCATTGCTGAAGAGTGCTCGACGATGGCATCCCTGAAATGGGAGAGGCTGTGGGGTATATCCTCGGACATGTCACGAAATGGGTATGTAATAGCTCAATTTGGAAGCCTCCCAGCTCAGACGCTGTTCCAGGTCATAGAGAAGCACCCAGAAGCCCTGTCTGACTGCGAAACGCACAAGAAGATTGTTTCTCTTTTAGTGGGCCACCATCACCGAGAGAAATTCTTGGAGGACCAAGGCCCCGAGCCTGCCCCGGTTACGTCGGACGCGCGGTGTCCTGATGAGCTCGAATACCCCGAGTTTCAGGCGCCTGTTCTCGACTTTTTGCAGTCGGTGGATGACAAGCTTGAGCATTGGGTTGGAGTCTTGAGCGACTGCGGCGTTAGAGGGGAGGACGACCTCGCCAGGGTCAACGGCTCCCAGAGCACGCCATATCCAGGCTGCTGGACAAGTGCCTGGCAAAGTCGGACGGGAAAGCAACAGAACTAGAAGCAGAACTCATCCTCCTTGCCCTAATGGAGACCAAATGATGTTAATATAAATTCTTTGACATGCCCTGCTGGTCTCCGACTTCCCGGTTTTTACGTGGCGCAGGCTTCCGTTGGAAGAGTGCACATCGAGATGAGAAGAGGGAAGATGTTCTCCCAGATCCGGTCTGCGCAGCCTGCTCTAATTCCACTGTCAGTATCCTCGGCGCCTACCCCGTCTGCAAGTCTGCGATATTCTTTGGCACGTTTATGTACAAGATGCTATGCGTAGATCTCGCTAATGACGTTATTTTGTAGATGCTATTCCCGCCGTCACACAGACGGGCTCGTACGCACAACGCAGCGTGCTATATACCAGCCCACCTCTGGCACCCACCTCAGGGATCGCAATGCGTGAATGGCTGTTTGATCCAAAGGCAGTGAGTGGTCCGTGTAATCAGGTTGTGGCTTGGGCTAATGCAGTCACAGACTAGGGCCGAAATCCAGGCGATATGCGACGCAACACCCGCACACGAGAACTTGAGGGTGGTCATGTCCACCGGCCTCGGAACGTGTTGCTTGGTCTATGCAGAGACTGGCGTGCGTGCTTAGGGTCTGCCCGATTCCATGATTCTGACATTGAGGTAGTCTGATATCGTCAGCGTTCTGACGCGTGCAACTGCTCGTCCACAAGACTGTGCAGATGTGGCGTCCATACTCGTGTCCCGCCGCCACCCCACTGGCCTCTTTTTCACGGCGCAGAGCTGCCTGAGTGTTGCCCGAATTGTTGGACAGCATCCTTCGAAATGCCCCTCGATGAATTTGGAACTGCTTCCTCTGCTGGACGAAGTGCTCAATTATCCACAGGTACAACTGGGTTGCTGGGTGTGCACACCGTCATCGCCGCCGCCTGGCATTCGGGGCTTTGTAACGGGCACGACTGATGTTCAGGAACAGGTCGAAGTTACGGGAGTTGTACTAGGAACGGGGACCATCCAGAAGGTTTGGGTGGACGTCAAATCCGTTCGTCGATGGCGATCGCAGCCAATGGACGAGGAGATGGAGATGTTCATCACCTATTTTCGCTACAAGGGGTCCAATATTGCATGGGTCCAAGCCCAAAGCAATTTGCACCACTTTACACGGCGCTCATTCGTTGAAGGAGGCAGGGTGAAAATCGTAGATGGCCCTTTGATGGGCCATGTCATGACAGTGCTTCAGATCCTCCCTCAGGGCCCATACCCGGAACGATTGACGGAAAAAGTGCGGTGGGAATTCCGGTGCACTATCTTCAAGCGTCCCCCCAGGCTATGGACCGTGTGGTATTTTCAGTAGATGGCGAGGAGATGCGCGGATGGATGGTGAAAAGGGATGAATACAGCAACCTTGTAGTGTATGGAGAGGACACTGTGAGTATACTACCGCTGTGTGGTTTACAGTCCTCGACTGACCCGTCAACCAGGGAGACTATATGCACCTGAACCCATTGCGGGTGCGGTTTTGCAGGAGGTAGTCCAAACTTTCTCGCATTTGGAACAATATGTCTACGTCTAATTCTAGTTGCTCTCGTCCTCCTCATATTCTTCATCCTCTCCGTCCTCCTCGTCCTCTTTTTCCTCTTCCTGGTCTTCGTCGTCCTCGTCATTGTCAGTCCCGTTCTCAACTTCGCCGTCGTCTTCGACCGCCAAGTGTTCCAGGTCAGGTCTGCTATCAAGCACGTCTTTTACCCATTTGGCTGTCTCTTTTCCGCACGCGTGCTTGCAGAGCCGATAGATCAGACGGATGCACTTCTCGTCCGAAGTCTCCACCCAAGCCCTGACCGCGCCAGCGGTGTCTTCTGCGTCGCTAACTGTGTCGTATTTCTCCCTAAGCTTGTCGAGGTAACCGCTCTGCTCCACCAAGGTGTGCTGGTGTTTTGTTACGTGCCTGATCAAGGAGGCAGTCGCGGTGGTACTCATGGGCCCGCCTCCAGTGTTGTGTGGATGGAAAAGGCGTGGCAGAAGTGCGACAGCTCCAAACTAGTCATACTGTCAACACGAGAATGGGAGTATGCGCGGGTCTTGCACTCACCTTCTTCCACAGACGGAGGAGGGCGTTGCGCTGGCTGACAGCTTTCCTCTGAGACTTTACAAAGGGCGTCATACGTCGTCCAATGGCCCGCGTCGGGTTCGTGTAGCGGCGCTTGTTCAGTTCAATGAACTTGCTGTGTGTGGTGTGAAATAGATCCCGATGGAACTTGTTCTTCCATCCGCGTTCACCCCGGTTGCGACTATTCCACAGTATGGCAAACCGAATGCCCGCGACGGCTCCCACAATACTGTTGATCCATGAGCTCAGATCATTGCGTGAGTCGCTGCGGTAGAGCGCCTTAGGGAGGCTCGTGAGTGCTATCCGTAGGGAAGAGATGGTCACTTACTTCGCCCAGCGCCGCCATCTTGTCACCCGAGGGTCCCTGGCCCAGGTCTATTGCCCGATATTCTTCTGCCATCTCAGCCCAGAGCGACTCGGTAACACCAAGTTCGGCCAGGGTCACCGCGATAGTCCTGGCTCTGTTCAGTCTGGGAAGTCGAAATAGGGTCTGAAATGCTCTTTTGACTTCGTCTTTGGCGGCTCGGCTGTTGCGCAGGCTCGTCACATCAAGCAGGGTCTCCTCAAGGCCGATGGGGGCATCTTCGATGGCCCTGATCATGCCCAGGAGCCTTTCCTTGGTCTGGCTGGGTGAGCGGAGGCGCGCCTGATGGCTACTAGGAGAGGCTCACATCCTCGGGTTTCTTTTCTTGGGCGCCTTCTCGGCAGCAGCGCCTGGGCAATTTCACTCGGTGTTGGATACTAGTACGGGCAACCCACTCACTGGCTACCGGCTGAGAGCTCTCAGGAGCGGATGTCTGAGAAGTTGGCTGCTGGCTGCCCTGCGTCGATGGGAGAGCGTCGTACTGCACACACAACCGATCGACTACCCGCATGGCCTTTTCAATCTCTTGTTTCGTTTTTTTCAGCAACCTCTGGTCCGGAGGGGCGTCTTCATCGAATTCGGTCTCCAGATTTCGGGACAGCTTTTTCAAGGTTTTCGCGGCCTCGAGGGTTGCTTTAGACATGGCGGTAGACATGAGAGTGCGGCGGGCTCTGCCCCTGCTCCGTCCTCGGCTGGGGCTTCTATCAACAGGTTCTTTTCGATGACAGCTGTGCAACTTTGAGAAGAGGTGGAGGATCTGCGATGGAACTATACTTTTCATCTGGAAGCGGACAACGCGGCGGTGCTGCGCTTCCTTTTCACAGCGACTGCTCTCATATATATATATATATATATCCCCTCCCTCAGTCTGTTCCTCCGAGTTCGTACCGAGGTATGGTCTTTCTTTTATTCCCGACATCATGTTGAGAGCTCTGCCCTCTAGCGATGGACTGCGCAGAGACCTCTCCCCAAGCCACAGCGAACGCAGGCATGGTGACAACTCCTCCAGAGTCTCTTCCTCTCGACGCTCCCGACGCGCCTGGTCCAGCCTCTCCTCAAGAGTCAGAAGCACAGCTGCCTGCCGACGCGGGACCAAACCGAGATAGTACGCTATATCTTATGTCTTATTGGTATAAACCCTCAGCGACCTCCGCAGACGAACCACTGTGGATGACCGAAGCCGCCTTGGACTTGTACTTTGACCGATTCAACGGCGACCTTCTGGGATGCAGAGCTTGCGAGTAGGTCTCCCAGCTAGCACCAGAGTCTCCCCACTGACGTCCGCTCACAGTGCAGAAGATATATATACCGCCTTCAGAACCAACACCCCGAGAAGCGCGATACAGGACCACTTCCAGTCCGCCCACCCGGATCTCACAGAGCTCATATCCTACTGCACAGACGAGCTGATGGTGGAGCTCAAGAAAATTCTGTTCGAATAAACTCATTTAGTTGTCGTGTATTCTCATACTTTTTGGCGAACGGCTTGACTTTTTGAACCTGCATCGTGATAGACGAACTAAGTGAATTAGTGTATACTGAGTGCTACAGGAATAGTCAGTGCTCCTCGATTGTTTCATCTATGCTCGCAGGTACCTATCTCAGTCACATGGTTATGCGCAATCCGGAATGCATATTGCAGCACTGATAGAGAGGAGGTACAAAATCTATATAAATGCCTACGTGGGCAGGGCGCGGTATACTGCATGGGTCTCGAAAGCAGCCCGGATGTCAGCGGAAAAGGGTCGCGTAGTGTCCTCTCCAGCTTCCCTAGCAGCCTTGAGTGTGGGGAATCCTGTCTCAGAGGACTGAAACATGGAGGCCTGGTTGAAGAACACCAGACTTCCGCGGCCGTAGCACTCGTCCACATCGCCGGGGTGGGCTGCTCCCCGCTGGTCGTGACAATCTTGATGCCTATGGAGGGGGTCAGTCATAGAACCCGCTAGGTGATTACTTCGAGCACCCGCCGTCAATGTCCACATTGAAGTGGTAGAAGAGGGAGGATGGGTACTCGACCGCTACCCAAGGTGGGAGCTCAAGGCACACCCCTGCCTCCCAGATGCACAGCCAGCTTTTCTTTGTGTGGTCGAACGCCGTGCCTGTTCCAACTGAGTGGGGCTGGTTTGTGAGAGGAGACACTGCTTACCAGGGATTTGATAGACAATGACGATGCAGACGCCTACAATGTTCTTCCAATCTGCATGGGGCTCGCAGTGGACCCGCCTTTCCCCGACCAGGATCCCGTTGATGCAGAGATTCCAAAACAGCCCGAACTGGGGGCCTTGTTTTGAGTGCTCTCTATGCCACTCTCCGCACGCGCGGTACCGTTTAGCCACGTTCGGGAAGTACAGCCAGACCAGGGAAGAGGCCCAGCCCCTGTGAGGCGGATCAGCGCTGCTCGAGGGGTGCGGCACAGGGCGGGACTCACACCAGGCGGCGAATAATGGGCGTGCTGATGAACACATCCGCTTCTTTGGGGTATCGGCTGTGGAATTCCGCCAGCTTAATATCCTGCTGCTGTGTGAGCGTCGACGCTACAGCATGGCGGGCGGCCACCTACCGGGGTGTAGGGGCGGTAGTACCCAAGGATCACAGGTAGGTGCTTCCCCCTGGACCTAGCCTTCCCCTGCGCCTCCTCCGCCTCGAGGGGGGCCTTCATGAACGCCGACACAGCGCTCCAAAACGCCTCCGCCCTCGCCTCGAGCCAGGTGGCTGGGCTAGTTCTCACCAGAAACGCCCTGCCCTCCTGGTCCAGGAGAATGGTCGCGGATCTGTGGCCCCTGCGTCTGGGTGTCAGGGCCGGTAGCATACGTCTCGAGGGTCTGGGGACTCACCTCGCTGCAGGAATCAGCTGGAATTCCCCCATACACTCCCCAAGAGTTCCTTTCTTGTAGCGTCTGTTGATCTCGTCTCTGGCTGTAGCTGGGGGGTTCCTCCCCATCCACCCGCTGTAAGTCCTGTTTCCCGCCCTGGCCGCAGAAAACAGGTCGGAGATGTAGTAGTCGGCTCTGCTCGTGTGGTGCTTGTAGAGAGACAGCCTCTTGCTCTCTTGAGGGTCAGGGCCCCTGTGGTCGACGCCCCCCCGGGATTTCTTCTTCCCCGCCCTGCGCCCCCTCGGTCGCTTCGTCCCGGCCAGGGGAGGGGGGACCGCGTCTTCCTTCCCCTCGGACGGCGCGCCCTCGTCCTTCGGCGGGCGGGGAGGGGGGACCTCGTCCTCCTCTGTCTCGGAGGGCGGGCCCTCGTCCTTCGGTGGGTCCTTCGTCGGAGTCGCCAGCCCCGCAGCGGCCCTGCAACTGACAGTCAGCAACGTCCTGCTGCGGCGTAGAGGCACTTACTCCCAGCACATCCCCGCGGGCGAGAGCTCCCCGTCTTTGTTGAACCACTGGTACGTCGACAGAGCTTCCAGGGGGGGGCCGTCGAAGAGGAGCGAAGGAAACAGGGGTAGGTCCTCGGCAACGCTTGGGGAGGGCCCTCCCGCGGCGTCGCCTGGCTGAATGCGCTCCCTCAGGAGGACAGGGCATGTGTAGAAGTCTGCGGTGTCTTGCGCCTAGAAACGTGGTGAGTGCGCGCCTTCGGGGGGGCTGGGGCTCTGTCACTCACCTCAGAGGACCCCCCGACTCCTTCGCGGCTCTCCTATTGGGGTGCAGTCAGCGTCTGTGTGTGTGTACGGCGGGAGCCCAGGTTCCGCGCGTGCAGCAGTGCAAGTGGCTCCGCACCGCGCTAGCGTCGCCCGGCTCCCAGACGAGTAGAGTACTCACAGGCCAGCTCATCCCCCCGACTCCTTCGCGGCTCTCCTGTTGGGGTGCAGTCAGCGTCTGTGTGTGTGTACGGCGGGAGCCCAGGTTCCGCGCATGCAGCAGTGCAAGTGGCTCCGCACCGCGCTAGCGTCGCCCGGCTCCCAGACGAGTAGAGTACTTACAGGCCGGCTCATGGGGGCTGTTGCTGGGGATGGCTGCTGGCAAAGAGCTCTTTTAAGGCAGCTGCTTGAACTCAATCAGTCCCGCAGGCGGAACATCAATCGGCGGCTGTTGCCAACCCTACGACGGGTATCACACACGCATTTTCTCGGATCAGTCCCGCGAACACGAACAGGACAAAAGTCTATGTACTACTACATCGGCCCCTGCGGCGCGGAAATTGACGGTGCTATATGGTGAGAGGGATTTAAGGGAGCTGGTATAGTCGATTGAGATGCTCCCTGATCTTCTGGGGTAACTGGCTGCCTCCTCCCACCGGATACAAGGTTGAGTCCCGAGAATCGAGGATTCTCGGATAACTCCTCCCTGTGCTCGCTGATGTAGTCCCGAACCCGAGTGCTGACCTCCTTCATGTTCCCGCTATCACTTACTCCCAATGCCCTCGCAAGCACCACCCAGTCGTCTCGCTTGTATGAGGACACCGATCCAGAGAATATCCGGGAACGAGTTTCTTCTGCCATTCGTGATACCCTCGCCGCTTCGGCTGCATCCTTCTGTGCTCGCTTCTCCGCCTCTGCATTTTCCTTCTCCAGACGCTCCGCCTCCTGCTTTTTAAACTCCTCGACGTACTCATGATGAACAAGAACACGTGCGAGTGTTTTCTTCGACCCCCGGCGTTTCTTCTTCTCCAAGTTCGCAATCTGTTCCCGGGCTTCAGCAAGCTCGCGCTTAATCATGGTGCAGTGAGCAGCTGATGCCTCGGCTCGAGACTTCCAGAATTGAAGTCCGTCCCAGTATTTCTGTAGCTCGTCGCGAAGCTTTTCGATTTCGGCCTTCATGCTTTCCGGATCTTCTGCAAGCCGCTCGTCTTCGTATGCTGACCGTACTGCAGGTGGTTTTAGGCTGCGGAAGTTCGACTCAGCCGTCGATTGGGATTGCGAAGTCGTAGCTGAGGAGAATGAGGTGTCGAGTGCCGTGTCGTCATCATCTAATGTAGTAGACCTTAATTATTATCAAGTTAGCAATGTTCAAAGCAAGATGTTATCATCACTTACACAGTAGAGTCGCAATCTGAGGAACTGTCTGAGCCGGAATCCGACTCGCATCCGTCACCTTCACCGGCATCCTCCATGTCCACATCGGGGTTGGCGTCAGTTTGGGTACTGAACTCTTCGACTTGAGGACTGTTCTCTGTATCGCTTTCGTCGCCAGCTTCCGGGTTGGTCGGGATCTCAGAGGATGGTGGGTCTATGTCATCGGGGAAAGACTCTGGTACGTGCATCTTTGATGAAAACGACTTGCTTGGTGCGAAATCCGCATCTGTAAAGACATCGGGGTTCAGGGGATATATCCCCGTCTTCTCAAATGCCTTTTCTACGAGTTCAGTGGTGAAGCATGGGGGTCGCACCTTGAGGTACTCATGAATGACATTGTACCGGGTCGATATGCCGCTTCATAATGGCGCTTGTTTGGCAATGATCGGACCACTTGGTCTGAACATGCGTGAATATTACGACGTCGAGTGGCTGCGTCTTGTGCGTGGTCTTGGATGGGAGGGCTATAACAATAAACGCGCCATCCGGGTAGTTCTCGTACACCCATTTAACCAGCTCCCAGGACTCGTGGGACTCGTGTCCATCATAGATGAGGACGACAGGCTTGCTAGGATCGACCCGGCGCGCCAGGGACTGCGGAGCGAAAACCTTTTTGAACCATTCGAACCCCAGGGAATTGTCTGTCCATCCAGATGGTGATGTAGCGACGCTATAAATCCTGATAGTTAGCATGAATAATTACTGAGAAGCCATGGACGACGCACAGCCCGATCTTTCCAATCGGAATGTCATTGAGATTAGGCTTAGGACCTTCCGAGAGGATGAAGGATCCAGGCATAGAGTCCCCACTCGCAGAGACGCATTCAATTACCGTTGCAAGTTCGAGGTTGTCGCTTTGAATACGAAACCTGTCTCGCATATCCTTCAAGAATACATACTTCTTCTTCCCCTTATTCCGTCCGCCCCCCAGCTGAATCCCTTTCTCGTCCATGTTCCATATTTGCTCCGGTGGAATGCCACCGTACTCCTCAAAAATCGATGCCAGTTTCTGAAAGTAGTCGTTAATCGTCGATTTGTTGAAATTGGTTGCGCGCTTCGGGTCGAGTTTTGCTGGGCGGCTGTTGACGAGTTCCGGGTGACGGCCGGCGAAGCGTTTCATCCAGTTCTTCCCCGGTACTTCACCAGTCATCTCGTACGCCATATTCTTAATGTCGGTAGAGTGGAAGGGACGCCCTGTTTCCGCGTTATGGCGCACCCAATCGACTACAACAGTCTCCTGGGCTGGCTTTAGGAGCTGCCTTGATGCAAATGCAGTACCCCAAGCCTTGTGCTTTCCATTGGCCCGGTCAGAAAGCGTGCTCAGGGCGACCTAAAGATAATAGCATTATCCCTAACTTGTATCAAGTGCACTTCTACTACTACGACTTACATTCTCTTTCTCGGCAGCTTGCCTCTTGGACTTGTATTTCTTAGCTTTAAGCCCGGCAAGCGCCGCTTGAACTCGATTTTCATAGTTAGCTTCCTCGCTAGCTCTTCTTCTTCGTAGTATAGCCATAGACAGAGAGGTTATTCGACAGGTAGGGGAGAAAGGATGTCACACTTGAATTTGAACCGCCACTTAGCGCGCGTTGGACCCTTAGCGCTCAGAACATCAAAGAACATCAGTGACGTCAACATCAAACTGAATCAAACTCCGCTGCGTTTCCGGTCGGCGCGAGTGACAGAGCGTGACAAAAACCCAGATTTCTTAACTATACCCCCTGCTCATATTCTCCGGAAAAAAAGTGGTATTTGTGTATAGACAGCCATAAGAACTATGTTTGTACAAAAAGAACGGCGTATTTTGACCCAGAAACCGTAAAACTGGAAAGTGTCCGAAAGATGGGGGTGTCCGAATTACAGGTTAGTGACAGTATCGCAAAGAAAGGTGCTACATAGGGATGTACAGATGTAAACGACTGCAGTCAACACGAGAGCGAATTGAGGAGCTTTTCCGTCAGGGGAGTTTTCGCGAAGGTGATCAGGTAGAGCGGGGTTGTAGTGTGGGGCTGGGCGACATGCTTCTCTTTCCCTTTCGCAGACCTGTACTTCACATCTCCGTCGGCAGGCGGCAGTGGCACAATCGCGATCGGCTTTTCTGTGTCCACCGTCCGTTTCTTGCCGCGTCCGATGCCGTCGAGGAAAACTCGCTCAAGGCCCGACTTGTAAGACAGGGCATCCCTGAGCTGCGTCACCACTGCCCCTGGCCGCGACGTCGCGCAGCCCGGCCAAGCCGGCTCGGCCTGTCCCTTTGGCTTGCGCTCCAGGGCGTCTTCCCTCAACGCATCTGTGCACTTGACAAGGTTGATCGCCTGCTCGACGAGCATCGCCTCAAAGTACTGCAGCACGTCTTTCACCTCGTCCATGCGAGACTGGCGAACGCGCACGTCTTCAAGGAACAGCATGGTTGACATCGCCGCTCCCCGGGCCTGGAGGAGGAGCAGGACGTCATCTCGGGTCATTTCGCCCTCCGAATCGCCGTAGCTGCGAGGGTCCAGCGCGAAGACGAGGACGACCACGACGTGCAGCATGACGAAGCCGTGGAAATCGTCCCAGTCGGTGGCCATGTCGACGCCGCGCACGTTGTTCAGCTCGTCGCCCTTGACGACGATCCTGTCGTGGTAGTAGATGGCGATGCGCAGCCAGACGGGCGTGAGGCGGAGGTGCCGAGTGTTGGTGATAAAATTCTCCATCAAAAAGCTGTGGACCAGCGAGGCTGCTGTCAGGGCCAGGGTGCTGCTGCAGTAGAAGTGGCCACCGCGGCAGAAGGTGCTCCCCAGCGTCTGGACGGCGTGTAGCGTGTCGGGTGGCATGATGCTAGAGGAAATCGTCAGCACGGTTTTGTCACCACAGCTCCTGGCTTACACTATGTCCCCCCCCCGTGCCACCACCCCTTCCCATACGAGCTCGGATTCGCCATTCTTGCGGCGGCTCTGCTCCTCCCCCGCGGCAGGGGCAGTCGGGTTGCCCGGGTCCAACTCCATCCACGTTCTCACGTCGTTGTTCGCCCCGAGCAGGTACCCCGCCTTGCAGTTCTTCTGGCGTCTCCTGGGGGTAGCCACCGCCCAGAACTTTTCTTCGCCGACAACGGGCTGAACCCAGGTCGCCGTGCCGTCAGAATCGATGTGACCGTCGTGCCTGGCGTCCTTCGTCGCGCAGAGCGCCCAGCGGGCATCCCGTACAGGGTAGTCCAGCGCGAAAGCAGGAAGCTTCACGTGCATCGTTTCAAAGTATGCCTCCACGTCGAGGTAGAGGGCGTCGCGCTTCACCTCCGAGTCTAGGGCAAGGTCGAGCGCGTTGAGAATGTCCCCCGCGTCCCCCTTCTCGTGCTCCGCGATGAGCTGTTCCAGGGTCCCTGAGACGTGGATATCGTTGCCCTCCATGTCAGGCTGGGCTTTGCGGGAGAAGTCGTGCAGGACACGAACGGCAGTGATCGACGTGTACTCCTCAATTCCCTCCCTGGTGAACTGCCGCGGTCGGGGGTCTGAAATCACCAGGACCTGTTTGGACAAGGCCTCCCGCTTCTCCTCCCGCGTCGCCTTGTCCCACTCTTCCCGCGTGAAGCGTCTAAAGGCGGACAGCTCCGGCTTTGCGATATGGAGGGGTTTGCCGCCGACGTATCCCCCCACGACCAAGCGGCGGAGTTTCTCCCAGGCCTCCATATCTTCAGCCTATAGAAAAACAGCGGTTAGTGCCGTGCTATCTAGTCTGTTTGATAGACGACTTACACTGCAACTCGGCGTGTAGACGCGTTTGCCCCCGTCGATATCAAAGAGGTCATCCGCGGTCTCCCCCTCCTCCCGGTAGTCCGATACGCCGGCAGACGGCTCGTACGGTGGGGATTCCGTATCCACCTGTGCTGCACGGATGTCCGCCTCCTCAAGGATCCGCCGTAGGCGTTCTATAGCAGCTTCCGCCTTCTTATCCTTCTCCTTCCGCTCCCGCGTCTCTTTGCCCCCCTCTTCCGGCCTCCTCCTCTCCTCCTCATTCTTGTCGCGAGCCTGTTTCTTCCTCTCTTCCTCTTGAGCCTTCCTCCTATCCTCTCGACCCTTCCTCTTTTCCTCTTGAGCCCCCGCCTCTCCCTCCTCGCGAGCCCTCCTCTCTTCCTCGTCGCGAGCCCGTTTCTTCCTCTCCTCCTCGCGAGCCCGTTTCTTCCTCTCCTCCTCGCGAGCCCGTTTCTTCCTCTCCTCCTCGCGAGCCCTCCTCTCTTCCTCGTCGCGAGCCCGTTTCTTCCTCTCCTCCTCGCGAGCCCTCCTCTCTTCCTCCTCGCGAACCCTCCCCGCCTCCTCCTCGCGAGCCCTCCTCTCTTCCTCTTCCTCGTCACGAGGCCGTGTCCTCCTCTCCTCCTTTTCCTCGTCGCGAGCCCGTTTCTTCCTCTCTTCCCGCGTCTCCTTGCCCCCGTCCTCGTCGTCCTCCAGGTCGGTGCCGTCCTCCTCCCCGCTGCCCCTCACGTCAAAGTCCCTGCCGGCGCTCTTCGCAGCGGCGGCGTCCTCCCCCTCCTCCTCCTCGTCGCCAGCCCGTTTCTTCCTCTCCTCCCGCGTCTCCTTGCCCCCGTCCTCGTCGTCCTCCAGGTCGGTGCTGTCCTCATCCCCGCTGCCCCTCATGTCAAAGTCCCTGCCGGCGCTCTTCGCAGCGTCGGCGTCCTCCCCCTCCTCCTCCTCGTCGCCAGCCCGTTTCTTCCTGCCCTCCGGCACCTCCCTGTCCTCGTCTTCGTCGTCCTCCGGCGCCTCCTTGTCCTCGTCTTCGTCGTCCTCCGGGTTGGCGCCGTCCTCTTCCCCGCCGCCCCTCATGTCAAAGTCACTGCCGGCGTTCTCCGCAGCGTCGGCGTCCCGCCCCTTCTCCTCCTCCCGTTTCTCCCTACCCTCCGGCGCCTCCTTGTCCTCGTCTTCGTCGTCCTCCGGGTCGGTGCCGTCCTCTTCCCCGCTGCCCTCCATGTCAAAGTCCCTGCCGGCGCTCTTCGCAGCGGCGGCGTCCAGGCTGGGGTCAACCTCCATGTCCCGCCACCCCTCTAGCTCAGAATCGTCAAGGGGATCCCCGCCGGAATGGATCTGAGGCTCATCGACCTGCATGCCCTGCACCCCCTTCTCTGCCGCCCGACTCTGGGAACGCATGGGCCCCGCCGCCAGCAACCCGAGTGCTATGTTGTGCTCATCCTCGCCCTCCGCTTCTCCCTCAGCATCCGCTTCACCATCTCCGTCCACCTCAACATCTCTCCCAGCTAACCCTAACCCAGCACCTCCAACGGCCTCTTCGGACTGAGCGCGCGAAGCAAAGGTACTCCCGTGGTGCAACGATGTCCGGAAGCCCGATCCAGAGCGCACGAAAGACGTGGGGAGGGCCTGCAGCGTAGACGTGGCGCCGTAGGCGTTGCTAATACAGCCCGCCAGCGAAGCAGTGAAACTATCCGCCGCGCTGGGCTCCCCTGCCCTTGAACTGTGTGCCTGCGGAGACAAGAGACCCCCGTGGCTCAGGTGCGAGCTAGACGCAGAGCGATCGAAAGTCATCACTACGGGCGACGCATGGGGACCCCAGCTGGAAGGCCCAGGGTACATGTTCCAGTACACCCCAGTGCTAGGTCCTGCTTCGGCGCGATACGCGTGTATAGGCGCCGGCGCTGCGATGCCATGGGCCGCCGCCATAGCGTGGGAGGAGACGGAGGAAGTGTAAGGCGGGGGCGGGGCGCTCTGCGGGCTGTCGGGCTGGTACGAGTCGTATTGCGGTTGCTTGGCCGGGGTAGTGCTCCCTTCAACAGGCCGCTCGAACCAGTCATCGTCGGGGTCATTCTTGTGCCCGTCGGGGCCCACAAGGGTCTTCAGAGCGACGAGCGCCCCCTCTAGTGCTACCCAGCAGCTCTCCCCTTGGAACGCCACGCGGAATAGAGCGCTTTGGATAGCATTCTCAACTTGTCTGATGCCGCCTGGCCGGTTTTTTCGGAGGAGCGCGATCTAGGAATGCGTCAGTCGCCTGGGGTTACGGTCCACGCTAGCCACAAACCTCCACCATCCGTCCTCTAGACCACTTCCTTTTAGCGAGATCGGCCGGCTGAATCGAGTAAAGCGGACTCCCAAGCAGTGGCCCCTGCAGGTACCGCTCGTTGTCGGTCGTGCCGAGAATCTTGCATTGGGAGAGCAGAGACACCTCCTCCACTGAAAGCAGTTCATACCTAGGTGCGGCGGGAGGTCAGAATGTGAGTCGCGAAAACGCGGGAGGGACTTGCCCAGGAAAGCCTCTTGGATTGGCAAAGAAACCTTGGGCGCCGGTGGGGTCGAAGGGGTCCTAGCACACCCGAGTAAGTATGAAGAAACAGATATAGAGAAGCTGACGGTCTCACCTCGGTCCCGGCAGAACTGCACAAGTAAAGGATGTAGAGGGCGCACCCGTAGACGTTTCGGTGCACTTTGAGCAGAGCAGCACTTTGAACGTGCCGAACCACATTCTTCAAGAGCTGTGCGGCCGGGGACATGCTCAGACTGGCGTCATCGTGGACCGGCGTTGCGGTAGGGCTTGGTGGTGGTGGCGAAATCTTGATGAAGTTCTCGACGACCTTCGTCCACGACTGGATGCCCTGGTAGCTGCCGTCGGCCCGGGGGGGGCGAGAGACCATCCGTCGCACCGCAGGGACAGTCGCCACACCCTTTTCAAACAACCAAAAGTCGAGAACGAGGTACGCTGCTAACACCCGCGCCATCCTATCCGAATCTGTCGGGGTCGGCAGTCTGGAGGACAATGTCACCCCGTATGGGCAGGGGCTTTCGCCGGTTGCGTGGAGTATCGTGCTGGCTAGTACCTCCTCCGACCCTCTGAGGTGGGCATGCTCCAGATTTCCGAGTTTCTTGGCGAGATTCTGCCAGCAGTATTGGATGGGGCAGGCCCAGGTGCAAGGGAAGCGGCACTCACATAAACTGGTTCAGCGGGCCTGAACATATCTGTCAGCGGTTCCGTCGTCTCCGCGAGACCCGTCCTCAATTCGAAGAATGAGAGCCATCTCCTGTTGATGAGCTGCGGCGTCACCGCGAATGCAGTGGTCGATGCCATGGTCAGGGGCAAGAAGGGACAGCGCCAACGCGTCGCTCGGAAGCGGTTGAGGTTATGTAAGCTTTTCCGTCAGTAATTCGTGATCCGTCGAGATCGGTGAGGCACAAGCCACCTCCGATGGGCGATTCGCCCTATGCCGTCTGAGACCGAGGGACCCAGAGATGGCTAGCCGAAGAGCCGGGGGAGTTACTGGTTCCTGGCGGAAGTCGTCACTGATTCCGATGTTTTTGCCTCCGCTGATTGCGCAACATGTCACCTTCGACATGAACGCCTGCACCCGTTCTGATCTTCCAGTTTCCGGGAGCAATTTCAACGACGAGTTTGAGCAGCGTGAATAGGGCGACGACGAACGAAGACGGGTATTCAATTCCGATGCTGAACGGCCCAAGAATGTTCGCACCAGACGCCCTCA
Source organism: Ephemerocybe angulata (assembly GCA_013368325.1). Taxonomy (NCBI): domain Eukaryota; kingdom Fungi; phylum Basidiomycota; class Agaricomycetes; order Agaricales; family Psathyrellaceae; genus Ephemerocybe; species Ephemerocybe angulata. The sequence goes on from JAACJK010000027.1 coordinate 19,290, forward strand.
GCGACGTACAAACATGACACACAACTGGACGCACCTCGATCAGCGAACAGCAAATAGTGTCGCCTGGTTCTTCCACACAGAATGGTGAAACCTGGCGCCTATCTCTCAGAATGAAACGAGTACACGACCACCGATCGCGCAGGGCTAGTGTATCTCTACTAACCTGATGCAGTGGCAAGCTGGTGTCGGCAGATATCTGTATGGTGTACTTAGAGGAGCTCCAGACTTGAACGAAGAGAAACTAGAAGTGATATACGCGCTGATAAAAACAGTGTATGGTACAGCAAGTGCCTAGAAAAGAGGTCACAGGGGGGCGCATCCACCTCAGTAATCCGCACCGCCTATCCCTTCCCACTCGCTCTCCTCGCCTGTCCCGTCCCAATCACCCTCCCCATCCCCGCCCCCGACGTCTCCTTTGCCTCCTACCAACCCGCTCTCCTCCCCAGTCGCCTTCGCATTCTCCGCACGTCGCTCCTCTTTGCGCCTCTTCTTCCTCTCCTTATCCAACTTCCTCCCCTCCGGAGTCTTTCGCTTCTTCTGCCTGTTCTTCTTCCGCGCGGCAGCCTTGCACGCCTTCTGGTCTTCCTCGACAAGCGCACCCCAGGCCAAATTGATCGGGACTACCGGTGACCTGCAAATAGTGCACATCGGCCCACGCCCTCCAGCCGCAGTCGCCCAGCCAATCATGCACGACTGTGATACTGTTAAGCAGTGGTGCAGCACAGCAAAGGGCTACTTACAGTGCATGTATTGCTCTCTCTGCAGCCGCACGACATGATCAGCTCTTGACGCTCCGTCATGCACACCTGTATAGACAAGATTGAGATAGAAGAATACCAGGTAGAATGCACTCACGCAGCACACGGGCACCTTCTCTTCCTCCTCACCCCCCCTCTTCCCTTCCTCCTCATCACCCTCCTTCCCTTCCTCCTCCTGCAGCTCTCGCCTCCCCTTCTTCATCTTCAGAAATACATCCTTCGCTTTGGCGCCTCGGAGTGCTCCCAAAGAGCCAAGGGATTCCTCCACGACCGCATATCTTCTTTCGACGTCGTGGGGGCTGATACCAAGCATGAGAGGGCTCAGCCATAGCGCGGAAGGCAACACGTCGGGCGCGCTCTGCTTGGGCGGCACCGCAGCCCATGTTCCGGAGAAAAACACTGCTTCTGCTATGGTCTGGGGGCCCGTCTCCAGCAGCTCCACCCCCTCCACTTCCAGCACCGCAGTTGGTTCGGGCAGCGCCCGCGCGTACACGCGGTTCTTGGGCGACCGGTTGGCCACAGCCCAGAATGCGCAAAGGTGCGCCTGCTTCCTTGTCAACTGCGACGCGCGCAGCCAGGAACGGGTGCGATCTTTGGGGTCCTGTCCTCGCCGATGGTGCTGGTGTGAGTATACAAGCGGATGGTCAGTGGATTACCCACCTCCACCTCATAAATCTGAAGGGAGAGTCAGCGTACGTATGCGCATGAGCACCAATACGCACCATTTCGCCCTTACGGATCCTTGCGGACAGGATTTTCCCTGTGCGGTCTGTTAGTCGCGGCAATGTCCCCTGATAGAGTGGCTTTCTTACCTAGGGTGGGCATGGTAGATGCGGTCGTGTCCAAAGTTATCGCGACTCGCGCCCGAAACGTTTTCGAGCGGAGAATGAATCGGGTGGGAGATTTTGTGACACGTGTTTGGGGCCTTTCGCGTCTTTCCTCCGTTCCCCCATCATCTCCTCCACACCGTCCGTCCCTTACTCCACCAACGCCCTACAGCCTCCGTAAGTGCTCTCTTCGTCGCCGACGCATCCTCAGCACTCATCGTTCGCTATAGATTCCCGCGATCCCGCCGCGATCGCGATTGTTGGGCGAGCCCGCCGTTTCCTCCAACACCGCCGTCAGGTACGCCCACATGCTTTTGAACGCAGAATCGCCCTGAGAGCTCACCACAGGAACGCGCGATCACCGACCGACATCCCCCAATGCCCACCTCCGCGCGCTGTTGCGGTGTTTGGGCGTCTGCGCCGTATCCTCGACCTCTGGGCTACTGTCATAGGAAGATAGTCTCTTCCTGAGGCATTGCACGGGCGGCGAGCGTGCGGCTCGAGTGCGACCGATCGCCAGGGCGGCTACTACGGACGGACAGTATCCATTCGAGGTAGTACGTCGATGGCTTCGTCGAGACCGAGGGCGAATCGCTACGGACTGGCGGTCCCAGTCTGAGGCGGCGCGTCTGAGGGACCGACGTCCGCCGCCCCTTCTCCCCGAATGCGGATCGTGACGACAGCTGGAGTGATAATATCACTCCCAGTCATCGCGTCTGTCACGACAGGGCTGCAAGTGGGCGGGCGCACGCACCGCATCGCCCCCGTCCGGCGCTCTGCATCGCTATGGAGGGCTAATCACTCTCCGAGGCTTTGACGGTGTCGCTGTTCAGGAGCTGGTGCGGGGGTGGATGGGGCAGGACTGCAGCATACGATGGACGCGGCACCCTCAAGATCGACCGCCATCTCTGGATTGGTGCGTATAGGCCCCTCTCGCCGGGGTTTTTCCCTCCTCTCCCTCTCTCTGCTGTATACCATGCCGTTGTGGTCGCCATACGAAGCGGGGGCGGGCGGCACTGCACTCACTGCCGTCCCGACTTCGCTGCTCCGACCGTGTTACTATGCGGCGGTGCTGTGTAGGGTTAATAGTCCTTGGGAGGCGCTGTACCTACCCCCGTCCCGCCACGCACGCCAGTGTCTCTTCCGAATTGTTGTCGGGAGGCGTCGTATCCACCTCCCCGACGACACCATCAGATGTGCACGGCTGTCACTTTTGAGGCGCTGAGCTCTCTCTCACTCTTGTATACTATAAGTCTATGTACATGCACCGTTTTCCGTTGCTGTCCCACTCCTAGGCGTCTTCAGCACACTCGGCCCCGGCCTTTTGTTACATCTCAAGGTATGCAGGCATTTTCAAGTGCCCAGAACGTACTTGGCGCGTCTATGCGCTCAGGATTCCGAGAATAAGGATCATGGGTAGACGTGAGAGGAGAGAAACGTCCAGATCCTCGTTTCCGGTTGGGTAATCGCAACTAGCACCCAATAACCCCTCTGGTGTCTCGTTGAATCGCTCCCAGCCAATTCCTGACACCACGTTATGGCATCGCCACTGGCGCTTAACTCTTCATCATGCATGCGGCAGCTATGTCAACACTCGAATCGAGGGAGGACCCAGGATGCAGAGCAACCCACACCGAGGGATCGCAAATATACCTGACTCCTATCTCTGTACTGAACTGTAGGTACCAAAGAGACGTATAACATTCTTAAAACACGATTGCGCTGGGCGCCTATGGGTATCGAGATGGCATTGAGCTTTTGCACAGGAGACGTAACTTTACGCTAGTAATATTTGTATTCAAACTAATTTGAAAGTGATTTCGTATCATTCTGTCTGTCCCGCCAGCGGGACAGGGGCTGAATTGGGTCGCAGACGGGGTTATATAAGCCTTCCATGGGAGAAAACCTGCCGATCGTAGAATTGAACCTCTACACTCTACAATGAACTACTACACACGCATCTACCGAGGCTCTGAGCCACTTATTATCATCGGTTTTGATATAGGGACCAGGTACACCAATATTTCCTACAGGTGGGCCCTCCATTCCCATTCCGGCCCTTGCAGTGCACAGGCATCTGAAGGTAATACAGCATCTACCGCCCTGGACGGACCCACAGCGTGGTCCCAATGAAGATGTGAGCCCCAGCTCAGGGTAATTCCCTAGACAGTTCTGACAACATCCCAGCCAACCTCATTCCCTGCAAGCACCTACCTCCATGCACTATCGACCGAACGGGGACGTTGGCGTCGCAGCTAAAGAAGGGTTAGGGTTAGGGTTAGGGTTAGGGTTAGGGTTAGGGTTAGGGTTAGGGTTAGGGTTAGGGTTAGGGTTAGGGTTAGGGTTAGGGTTAGGGTTAGGGTTAGGGTTAGGGTTAGGGTTAGGGT
>JAACJK010000025.1:0-36325 GCA_013368325.1 Ephemerocybe angulata
GGGCATGTCGATACATATACTAGGCAATTCGGAGAGGACAAGGTCAATTCTAAGATATACTCCGAGTCATTTGGGAAGCTGACGTGCAAGAGCGAGGACGTCAGAGTCCGTCTCCTACTAATATCTCTCGTGTGATGGTAATCGTGACTTGAACAACATCTCCCTCCATCAGAGCCCTTTGATACGCTGCGCTCGCCTCCTGTTCGGAATGGAACTTAAGGACGACGTTATCAGGCACCGCGGATACATTCTGGGAGATACCGGACCTGCTCATTGAGGTCAATATCTACAAGCAGTTGGAAGTGTTCCAAGACCTACGATCCACAGAAAACGCCAGGATGCCGGCCGACGATAACAGCGTACCAACGTTGCGGCTTTTGCTGTCCATCCAAGACCGGTGAAGTATCTTGGCATTCTCCAACGAATCGGTCATCTGTAAAATTTGGGGTAGTATCTCGGATCGCTTGATGTCCGCGAATAACACCAACCTGTTTGTTCATTGACAGTTCCAGTGCTAGTCGCACCGCCATCGGGTTCATTGAGAGAAAGGGCTTGAATCGCTTCGGAGCGTCTCAGTGAGACTCGCAGCTCGGTAGAAAGGTGAGGACTGACTCGATTGTATCTGTGACAGAGGGCCATAATGTCGGTGGGACTGGGTCGCACGGAGGGCGACTCGTCGATTGCATATCTGGTACTTGAGGGGGGCGTAATCAATATTTTCTGAATGCTTTACGAGATCTAATACTAGCCAGTTATGCATGCCAAGCGTTTATGCACTCAGGGAGCCGTCTGATCGTATAATAGAACATTCTCAAATGCTCGTGACGATGCACGCCCACTTCTGTCACATGTACATGCCAGTCACATTCAGACATTTTAGTATGCCTTGTTTTGCAGTCATGAAGAAGTGGAGGCTGGTCGTACCCACGGACTTCAGGTGCGGCACTGCACATACATCCTCCTTGACTGTATGGACGCGTGCATGAGACCAAAGAGTCCATAGATGCATGTAGAGGCGCAATGTGGATTGACGCATCCTGGGCACGCACCCATCGCAGGTAGGAAGAGACCCGCAGTCTCAATAGTACACCAGGATAAGAACTCATCACTCGATGGTATCGTCTCCTACCTACGTACCTATCGGGCGTATAGCCTTCATTGCTTCTCGCTTCGAGCCAAATTTATCCCCATTGTCAGCTCAATGTCAGATCATATGAGTTATATATATAAAGCGCATTTGATTTCTTAGCGTGAATAACCAGATCTGGTCTGCACCGATGGAGCTAGAAATAGTCTCTATTATGTATAGAGCATCCCCGCTAACTTTATTTCGCTCGTATCCAACATGCCCACTCACACAGCTCACTCCGCACTCGTAAATTCTGGTTTGCGCTTGAAGGCGCACCATGGGCTATCCAACCTGGCAGATATAACGGGTCTGGAGGCTGGAATATTTCCAGAGACAGCTCCCACCGTCCGCGTGGGTGGTCAGAACAAGACGTCGCCCATATCAAGTCGTACTTTGAAGAGTACAAAGCTAAGCGGACTGAAGACGAGAAGATCAAGTTCGCAGGGCTGACGCGCAGGTCGGAAAGGACGTCGTCCCTGGTCGAGCTCTATGGCGCACCTTCGTCACGGAGAATTATAGCAGGTCGTGGAATATCCACGGCAGGATTTCAAAAGTGCTTAACGATGTTCGAATACACCCCATGCAACTCATGTCATCTCTCGGCGACTTCGATGAATACCCGGGCGCTATTTCCTATCTTCCCATGGCGCTCGACCATATTGCCCTTGCTCTCTTTGGGCAGGAATCCTTTGACAAGTCCGGCCATCTACAAAGAGAGCTCCGTGATCCCACCCTAATACTCGCTCAGCGGACTTGGGAGCACCTCCGAAGGGCACACGGCCGTGATTACGCTCGCTTGGAGAAACTTGAGGGTATCATGCAGAAGGCACTGCAGGGTAAGTAATACTCGCTCTCACAGGTATATTATCACTTATCAGATCTGGCCAACAGCGTTACATACACAAACAACCAAGAAGAAGCTCACATCGCTCATACGAAACGCGGGAAAATGGCAGGCGCTTGCGTTGAGCTATAACAGCGAAGCAATGTTGATGAAGATTGAAGACATCCGTGCTGAGCTTGAGCAATTACTTGAAGGGCTCGGTCAACATGTACCTGTTAGAGCAAGAAAACCGAAGAAAGGTCTGTTTGGAACTGCTGTCCACACCCATGGCTCACACATAGCATCTAGAGCTTACATTAATCACCAAGCAAGCACTTCAAGCTTTGGCATCTCACGAAGATGTATCAGATCTCGGACACCTGTATGACACCTACTTCTCGGACGATGCGGTCGATGATAGCATCGCGAGAGAACGCCACTGTGGTGGCGAGGTCAAATTCGCTGAGCCTGTCTCCGGTGCTGATCATGGGGTTGAAATCGAAGCTGGTATGACTCCGGAGCAAAAAAGATATAATCTGGGATTCCACAACGGGCTCCCTCTCATGTTCAACGACAAAAGGCATGATATGGGGATTACGCTATGGGAATACAAGGCTTGTCACGAAGATGGGAAGGCCGATGCCATGCTCGAGAATCTCACCTTGCACGAGCATCAGATCGATGGAATCCACGCTATCGTACGCAAGATATTTACCACAGAGCCAAGTACCCGGGAATACACTGGAATTCTCATAGCGGACGGCGTTGGGTTGGGTAAAACGCTTCAAGCCATTGGAGTCATCGCCTTTCTAGTCGATGTAGCCACGCGACAGCTCATGAGCCACCCATTCCCCCCATCATTCGTGAGTGCATAACCACTCAACTTTTAGTATATACTAATCAGTGGGAGTAGGAGAGCAGCCATACCTTGTGACTCATAATCCTATCCCATCAAGGCCGATTCTCATCCTTGTTCCGGGTACACTGATAGCACAGTGGCTGCACGAGCTGAAGATAGCCATTAAGCCAAGATTCATTGACATCCTGCTCTATGGCAGTGGTGCAATTCAACACAAGGCTTTCTGGGCGCAGGGCGGTCCTTACGAGTCATCGAAGCACCCGCCGCACCGAAGAGTTATTTTGGCATCCCACTCGGTAAGATCGGCGTGATAATCTAGACGGGGTATATCTGACGAGCCTCTCAGGCCCTGTATCAGGATTCGGCGTCTCTCTACACCTCGCCGGTTACCATTCAGTCCACTCCATGGCAAGCACCTGAGAAGCTGCCAGGGTATGAGAAGTGTAAACCGGACACACTCTTTTCTAAAGAATATCTCGCAATCGTATTCGACGAGAGTCAGGACGTTCGGAATCCTGGACCACGGCAGTCGGCTGTCCTTAGCATAATGGAGCAGGCGCTAGTTCGCTTACCTTGCACTGCGACGCCCCTTCAAACCTCTGCGAAGGCGAGTCCTCTACACTCTAAATAAGACTAAATAATCAATATTTTCTCTGGATAGGATCTAGCCGCTATGGGAAGAATTGCGGGTATACCGTACTTCTTCTCAGAAGAGATGATTGAACAGGACCGCCAGTACGCGGCTGACCTTCGTCGCTCGAAGTCAGAGAAGAAAGATTACCAAGGATCTGAAGATGACTGTCCGCTACGGCGTTGCCAAGAAGAGATCTCATCCCGAACTTACGCCAAATTTGATGGGTTTGTCATTCGAAGAACTTCGGAGAGCAAGGGACGAAATGGGTGTCCACTCGTAGACCTACCAAAGCTCGACATTATACACGGCTTCATCCAGCTTACCGAAAGAGAACTGGATATACTGGAGTCTCGCACCGAGGAGTCACTTGACGCGTCAGTTCCCTACACATGTCCTGCATATGATTGAATCTCACCTTCTACAGGGCCTCTACCGGAAACGGACGAGGTGTAAGCTCGTCCAGATTCTATATCGAGCACCGTATGGGAGTTACATTCGCACAAGCGGACCCCGACGCACCGCTTCCCAAATTCGATTCGCTGGATGAATGGGAGCCCGTCAAATCAACTAAGGTTGATATCTGTGCCCAAATAGTACGGCATCTACTCTCAAGAGACGATGCCCCACGAGTTGAATTCGTCGATGGTTCCCCGGTTTTTCCGCCTATGCCATCTATCGATATAGCCAGCCCTCCAACCACGAAGAACAAGATTGTTATATACCAAGAGTTCCCATCTTACCGACCTGTTCTTGAAAATGTAAGTTCTCAGAGCTGCTTACTCACACCGCTCTGAGCTAACGACACTTCTAGGTACTTCGCTTGTACGGAGTGGATAGTCTCGCATTTGATGGTCGGATGACCTACGAGCGGCGCTCTGAGGTAATCGCGCGTTTCAAGACGGATCCCCTGTGTCGTGTCTTGCTTTTCTCGAGAGTGGGAAACGTTGGGCTAAACTTAACATGTGCCAACACTGTGATATTTATGGTAAGTGGTGTATATATCACCCTTACATATGTTCTGTGCGGCTCATACTATCATGAAGGATCAGCCATGGAGCGCTCAAGATGAAGGGCAAATTCGAGGACGCATCCATCGTCAAGGTCAAACTCTACCGTGCACATCATATCAGCTGCTCGCTTTGGATACGGCAGATCCTATTCTAGCGCAGATATCTGAGAGCAAAAGCCATATGTTGAAAGCATTCTTCTCCCGTGAAACATCCCAGAGTGAGTGTCAGATGAACGACTCGATGCTTGGTAGCTGACAACTTACATCAGAGCTAAATGCTGTTCTTCATGGACACGTATTGGCCTCTGACGACTGTGAAGTGAGCAATTCACTCCTATTATTAACCCTAGCGGTTAGCTATAACATCCACCAGGAGACAAAATCCAACTCCACGGGTGGGGTGTCACCTCCTAGCGACGAGAAACCGAAAGTAAAGCCAAGGCCCAAGCCCAGGAAGAAGGAAAAAAATCACCTTCCCATACCTGAGTCATCCACAGCCGTTCTAACCTCCCCACTGGTGGTCAATCACGAACATCCAACCAAAATTGGCGAGTTGAATGACTTAGAGGGCTCAAAACCTGCAGATAGGGAAGATTCGGGAAAGACTGACCATTTAGGACCTCTCAAGAGTATCAGTCCTCACCCTGCTCCTGCGAAGGATGTCGACGATTCGAGAATGGTAGCCGGTGACAAGGAAAGGCAGACGGAGGGCGTGGCTCACCATAGTGTAAAAGCGGCTGATGACCTCGCACCGTACTTCAGCCACGGTCATGACGAAGCGATCGAGACTCAAGTCGATAATCAGGGAGATCATTTACTACGAGGCGACGATCAGAGCTCGGAGGACTTTACCATCCAATCTTCGCCTCATAGCCTTTTCTCCGACGAAGAATTGGCGTCTGAAGAAGTATCAGAACCCGAGAATCCCCCGCACAAGTTGCAAATCAGTGCGTATGGTAGTCACAGTCCATTCATTCCTATCTTAACGCGCTTACCGACATGCAGACTCGGAAAACTATCCACCAGCGAAGCTGAAATCGGATACTGCAGGTGAGTATAATGAACTCGCTCGTACACCAGGTGACTTGTGTTAATAACATATAGGATTTACCCAGACAGCCCTACCGCTGAGTAAAACGCCCCAGAAACTGAAAACCACTCGCGCCGTTGATTCTGAGTATGTGAACTTGGACGAACTAGACGACATCACCACGGTACCAGGCATGGGGAGGTGATAGTAACCCCCCTGAATACTGGACGGACGCCAGGACCTATCCTTCGAAATGGCTGTGCTGTAAATATTGGGAAGCGTGGGCGCTCAAGCATCATCCAGGAGGACGGCGAAGCTTCTGATGGTAATGAGTATCCAACTTCTCAACAGTATCTTACTGATGCCTCACAGATCCATCATCCCCAACAAACCAGATCGCCGCATACAAGAGACTGAAATCAGACCTTAATGGACCTCCGGCGGTGAACCTACCAAAGGGCAATAACAATACCACGTACATGGGATCAAGTCATCGGCGTCCCATAGCCCATTTGCCTACCAATCCCCAGCCTCTCAGCACGTTGAGCAAGGGAAAATGGAAGGCTACCCTCCAGGACGATGGCGAGAATCAGAGAAGAAATATTGTAAGTCTTTCCGTGTCAAATATATCCGAGAAGTCACTGAGCTCGAACAGCTGCACCATCTCACCGTATTCCGACTGTATTCAAGCCCAGCGGGTCAACCAAGTCTCGTGGCCTGCCCGAGAACCCACTATCCGCAAAGAATACTAATCCGTTTGGCTCAGCCCGCAAGTAGTGATTATTGTAAAGTTCAATCTCTCTCACAACTTCTGTGTAATTTACTCTTAACATGGTGTGTTCGACTTGTGATGGATGCAACCTGCTATCCGTGGATCATTGAATTCCAATTTAAATGACAGCAACTACCCATGTTAGGTCTTTCAGGGTAAATAACTCACAATATTGCCGACGAGCCTTGATATCGTTCACTAAGGTAAGACCAAGGTTAGAGAATTCTGTATGCGTATAAGTGCCCAGTCTCCCATCACACACACACACACACACACTGGTTAGCGAGAACTCCCAGAGAGCTATTATTGGAAACGGACTGCTATGCGCCCTTGCATGGGAGACAAATCGGTCCAATTACGGCGCTGCTGCTTCGCACCCCTCCTTTTTTCCGTCCTCCATGGATTGAGGCAGGATACCGACTATTACTTACTCGTTTGTGTCTCAGTTCCAGTCTCGAGCTGACCGTCGTGTATCGGCTTAGCCACAAACCGCTGTGATTAGCCTAGAGGCAATGAATGGCCTTCACCGTGGTTCACTACGGGTGCGAGTAACTATTGCAGTTCAGCTCGGGGCGCGGGTCATGTAGTTTTCAGTTTACCTGGAGAGGGGCTCATTAGAGACAACCCCTATCAACGGTTCTTGGCCCATGGTTGCTCCTTCATGCATGGTAATGTCGATAAGTGTCAGATGAATGTCATGAAATGGGATTATCCATCTATGACTACTCGGCATGGTCTCTGTATATGGAAGGCCCGGAACATCTGACCGATGACCACCATGCATAGCCAATGCAATGCGTATCATCCTTGAATCCCACATCATTCTTACGGCCATTCACATCAACATTCCAGACTCTCGGCGCAAAAGGGCCCATTCATGAAGTGAAATCGGTTATCAATGGGAAAAGATGCATGATACAGTGCTTGAATAAGAACGAGGCTAAATTGGAGGATATTGCCCACCGCTCTTCCCATACACTCTAACTCCCAACACATCAGGTACGTACTCTCACTGCTTTGTGGATAGACGAGCTCATACTTACTAATCTTACACACAGTATGGCGACAGTCACCCAGCATCTTCCACCACTCCTTGGCACAGCTTCTACCGCCCAATCGATGGCATATCGCAACTGGATGGATGACTACAACGATCTCGCGAGTGGGAAAACGCTCCGCACGCGAAATATAACCCTATACCAGTTTCTAAAAGTTCTGACAACACTGTATCGGAAGGGCAGATCACAGGAAGTCGCCCTTCTAGCCGCACGAGGCATTGGGTTCGGCTACCGAGTCACCGTCAGACCTCTGCGATCATCGATCTCCCATCCAACCATTAGGCGATTTTATAGAAATGCAGTCGGCATCTCTGACGATATCTGTGTTAGAGGCACACCTCTGTCGCTGGCGGTCGAATACGAGGCCAGGAACTCGATAACCCGTCCGGAGATTGCGTCTCATACGTGGGAGAACGAAGCGGTTAGTTATAATACCCCTCGCTAAATCACGTCAACTGACTCCTACCTCACAGGGACCTCAAACTGCGCCTCTAAGCTGTATCCCCCATGCATGTATCGCCACATTTGGTGATCGTAACTCCATTCTGGTCGCCTTCACAGCGTTATACAGCCCCTCACGTCAGAGCCATCACCTGAAGGCGAACGAATACCGTAGCCTGATGGACACGGTTGTCGGCCCAGCTGCGGCTGAGCTAGCTGCAGCGAATGACCCTGGCGATGACACTGCGCTGTTCGCCTCGACCATTGCGTCGCGATTAGTTCCGAGACTCGCTGAAACGATACGGGCACATGCCCAAACGACTGCGATACCATGGCTTCAGGAACTCACATTCGTTCATGTCGTCTCCAAGCAATCGGACTTTCACGACGCCAATCCATTTTCCTCGTATACCCATCTCTATGAGTTCATGCGGCAAAACCACATCCCCCTCCCGGACACTCCACAGCCGGGATCACTCAACGGCACCTGGTACGTGGACGTTGGGATACAGCTCGAGATTTTAGGAAGATGCCTTCTTTGGAGGACGGAGAAGCATGCTGAAGCGTATCGGCTACTCACTGGGAAGGAATGGAGGGATTCTGGAGATGGCTCAGGACTTAAGACCTGGATGATCTCCCACATTGTCGGAACCTCGGAGTGCCAGTTCACCCAGGACGACCCGAATCAGAGTCAGGGAGTTCTTGGTGTACAGCTCCGAGTCGTCGACTCGAAGGTTGCGCATAACTCTAGCGGCTATCCCATCGAGAGGCTCGATCCATTACACCTAATACGCCAAGATTCACACGGATCCACGTTTCTTAGCAAGCTCTACGATCTTTACAACTCAACGACGGAAGACATACCAGCCATAGCTGTTATTCGTCTCGGTTTAGACGCCGCTCATACTGCCCTAACCCATGTGGATACACGCAGCCTTTCTCAGTGTTATGGTGCGTACGAGTCAGAGCAAATCTGGTAAGTCAGTATTCACTCCTTAGCAATGGGTCCTGACTTACCGATCCGTTTGATTAGGACATGGCGGACTATCAGAGTATATTCGTTGCATTCCATCATAGAGCGTCGACGCACCTACCCGGGAGATCCCTCTAGTTCGTTGGATATTAGCCTCATTCCCACAGTCATCTCCACTTGGTTGGTGAACTCTCTCCATACCTCCAAGGAGGATGACTCCGACGACACCATACCCCCACAGTTATCCACCAACCGAGGTATCGCCTTCATAGACCGCCTCTCCTTCGGCGATGAGCCCGACGAGCTTCCCTATCTCACTGGCAGACATGAGGAAGACCATTTTTCGGGGGAAGACTTCCTCGTGAGGTTCGGGACAAGTTGTGATCGCATGAGGCTTGCATTCACAGGTGAAGAATCTGATTGCAGCTCCCCTCCTCAATGGAATACCGCATCACCAGCCCATTTCGCTCGCCCTCACCTCACCCCGCTACTACGAAGCACCGACTATCGACATGAATGGCACAGGGACAGCCCCGAGCCATCCTACCTTCACGCCCGCATTGACACCCTCAGTTTTGAAGACGACCCCGGGTTCCGCGACATTCTATACCGCGTTAGGGAAGGGTTTTACATGGATATCATGCGGGCGGCGCCACATGCCTACAGACCTAGCGCCATATTCTACGAGAGAGACCTCTCCAAGGTCTTCTCGCATTACCGATGGAGGCATGCGACGCTATCGGAATGGATCGAGGCGTTCAACATCCTATTCCCGTCCTGGGGACTCTCGTGCGATGTTGCTTGTCTACAGCACGGCGAGATCCAGCACTTCAAGGAATGGCGTGAGCTCTCGCACCATATGTCAGAGGTGTCATTTTGCTTATTACGACGAGCGACCTGGTCGTCGTTCTTCAAACATCTCTACTGGCTTCCTCAATGTTCGTCTGACAAGATTTGGGTCACTTCCTACAAATTCGCACATGCGGACATGCATATGGACAATACCGGTGGTACCATGGTTGATATACTAGTTCGTCTATCAGACTGAAGTAGCGAACGTGCTGGAATAATTTTAATAACTTTTTCCGCTATCTACACATGCACTGTCCATAAATTGAATCCTCCGGTGCCCAGTAGTATAGTTATTGAGTAATGGAATATTGTCATTAGATAGAGTGTGCTTTTAGCATTGTGAGTTGGAAATACCTTGAAGCCACATCGGCGAGCAGGGTCTGGACATGGACTAAGCTGCTGTCATCCTTGAGCCCCTAGGGATGACTGAAGTAGATATGCTCGTTGTGTTATTCGTCAGGAGCCCATGGTCCAAGTGGAAAATGAGCAACTGGTGAATCGACCCAGGGTTCTGGGAGAGTTGCACCTGAAAAGAGCGAAAGGAATAGGATATCAGTCACAAGAGTCCAGAGACTCCATCGGAAGAGCTCATCGAGACTAACTCAGCCCATCTCAGCATTCTTGAGATGGGTCCATGGGACCCTCTTGGATAACTTCGTCAGTGCGGGCACTACTGCAGACCCCAATCTCACCCCCAACAATGGTCAGACAGTGGCAAGAGGCTTCTTGCTGACCTCATTGAAAAAATACTGGTCATTAACGTCGCTCAGTTGTGGATGACGCGCTCAAGGATACGTACACGGGCCAGAGTGAACGAGCAGGCTAATGTGGTGGAAGTCTAGACGTCTAGAGCCCAAACGTGGCTAGGGTGAGCGCCGGGAAGCTCATACCTTCCGGAAAGAGGGGCTCATTGGTGGATTAATCGATCTTTCTTGATGTCAGTAGTGAGGTATACATTGTGGGACGTGTCGACATTAGCTGGGGGACATCTCAGTAATCCTCAATAGCCCATTGGTACCCAACCGTTGATGCGTTAGGGCCCGTGAGTGCGGAAGAATACTGACTACGAAACACAGACACAAGGTTAAGTCAGATTCAGTAGGGAGAGCACGAGGTAGATCAGTAGCATAATGACCCTATTCCGAAAGGGTCACTCAGTAATACAACAAAAATTGGTATATTTCGAAAGCGTTCTCGGATTTATCATGATTTTATAACATTTAAAGTGCGCGAGAGGGGTGCGGTCGTCGAAAGTCGCTCGCGGCGCGCCGCATAAGTTCGGTACTGTCCGAATTGGACCGTTCCCAAGTCACTCAGGCGCGAGATCGTCGCGCAGGCCCAAGTAGCTCAGGTAAGTCTCAGAATCAATATATACGGACTGATAAACGTGAGGAAGGGTCCGACAGGTATATGGAGGGTGGGAAGGGAGGTGGAGAAAGTGCCGGGAGGATCGATAGATCTTCGTAATGCGGAGCTGATTGTCATGTACAGGCTCATATTATCGTAGGGGAATATGACACCTTTCGAGCTAATTCCCGCGAATTCCTCGAGTTGCGACACCAGTCGTATCACCATGTAAGCCCAGACGATGATAATCGCCGAGACCAGACTGTATTATAGACAAGCATGTGTCAATACGATAGAATTAGAGGCAGAGTCTACGTGCGCCAAGGAAGCCAGAAACATGTGGTGATAGAAGAGTTATGGGTTCTCTACTAATGGGTTACCAGGGCCTCAGATTGCTACGTTGCACCCTCCATTGGGCGACTGTAGTAATATTTGGTCACCTTCAGCTCTCATTGCTGAAGGGTAAATGAGTGACATTGTGATATTGCCGCTCCATAGACGGGGTAATAGAAGAGCTACGGTTTACCTGGTGTACTTCATCTGCGTCATTGCACCCTCCATTGTGTCAGCTCTAGTAATATAATAGCAAGTTGAGTGACATTGCGATACGCGGTAATAGAAGAGCTACTGGTGTACTTCATCTGCGTCTCAAAGTTATTGAGGTAAATTGGCGAAGAAATGTACGTTTAGACATTTTTTGGGTCGTGGATGAGGATCAGTCGCAAACACAATGATTACACCAGTCTCGCTCAAGGTAATCCAGCTCGGATTGGGACTCGGTACTTGGTTCCTACCCCACACCGGCGACTGTAATTAATAATTAACACTGTATCCATAAATAAGTTAGCCTTCATTGATAATGGATTCGCCTTCGTGGTAAATTCATGATTTTCTGATTGACTAGACAACGTACGTTTAAACATTCTTGGATAGGGGATCAGTAGCAGGTGGATGCAAAGATCACAAGAATGGCGCTCCAGGTTTCACTATCAAACCGGATTATTCAAGCAGGAGTCAAACAACTTGGACTTCGCACGCCGCAATAGAATCTGATTTGCATGGATCCGATTTATTCTAGCTGTGGAAGAAGCCCTTCTGCCATGAATGCGGCGTGGATGCATCCTGCCCCATACATGATGTGTGTGACGGATATACCATCCTGCAAGCGTTCCCATGAATTTGTGATGCTCGTTGCAAGAATGTCTGAGGTCTCCTGGACGGCGAACATTGAACTGTGTTTCTAGAAGGCTGGAGTCTCATTTATATATAAACCGAAACCGCAGCTCCTTCGTCTAGCTCCTGCCATGAGAACTCGCGTATGTTCAAGCGATAACTTGTCTGCACTATTGCTGACCTACATCCCCAGACCATGGACGATACTGGCACCACATCTCACCCCGATTTTAACGTCGAAACCTTAACCGAAGAGACCGACCCATCGAGCATCGATCCCGCTGAAATTAGTGGCACCCTTTTCGTGGATAACAATATTTTCTCTTCGCCTAACGGAAGCCCCCGTAGTTCCAGTGACTTAGAGGATTATTCACATTCGCTCTTGGCATCCATTGACCCTGTCTGGTCGGAAAGCTCTCCCCGGAGGTCTAGGAGCCTCAGCTTGGAGAAAACACCTTCCACGTACGTTCGACATACAGATTGAGCTCGCAACATTAGATCATAACCTCTCATTAGTGAGCTAGGGATGGTGCAGCTCTCACAAGCATCCGACGACTCGAACGACGGATCCATTACCATTGGGTCGAATGATTCCTCGTCCCCACTCCGCTCAAGCTCCCCACTCTTGGCAGAGAACATCCAGGCGACGGAGGCACAGACAATGCCTACTCGTCATCTAAGCCTTAAAGAGCTTGTAGCCGCGGCCACAACACTGTACCACGAGGACAGGCACGAAGAGCTAAGCGCCCTGCTCGTGGCAGGTATTGAAGACGGGCATAGGGTCCGCGTTGACCTTAGCCACAATAATCTTCGTGGGCGATACCCTGGGACGTTGAAGAGGTTCTACGGGAATGTATACGGAGTTTCTGAGCGTTTATTGATTGTCAATACACCTCTAGAGCTCTATGATACAATCCAGCCTCCTTCCACATTTACGGACGGCCTAAACATGTTCCACCCATTGGGAAACGTCGAGGTGCGCAGTCGTTTGTATCCATCCTCGTCTCTCTCTAATCGCCACTTTAGGGGCTCTTCCATGCGAACATCGCTGATATTCCCCAACTGCCATTTGCCAGGTTTCATGGGACTAGCTCAATCACTATACTCCTACCAGGACTATGCTCCAAGCAAGATGACCGCACTTTGGAGGTCTTCCACTTCCGTATAATCTGGGAGAAGGTGATCACACCGGCGCTTGGAGATCTCGGCCTCATTTACTGTCGTACTGCCCACTCAGTCCCTACAACATCACCAGCTCGGGACAAGAGTAGCATTTGCAACATAATCCCCCCTCACCTTGTCCGCGCTCTGGGCGAAGGAGTTCGACGATACGCCGAAGATAGTGGGGAAGATTGGCTTCAAGGACTCACCTTCCTGTATGCCATTCGGGGCCAATCCGACCTTCATTCCACTCAAGTCACTGACACGGCGTCATCAATAATCCTCGAAGATTACCTCTCTGGGCATGGTTTAAACATCAGCGACGTTCTCGGGGACGGCCTCGAAAGTACATGGCACATTGATGTTGGACTAGATCTATCCTCCCAAGACGCAAGCATAATCTGGCGTGCCGATGGTCACAGGGAGATATACCGTGCTTTAGTGGGCGAAGATCTCATATTACCCAACTCACGCTATTGTCGAAAGACCATTTCACATCTCGTCGACCTTGCGGGGTGCACAGTACGCACAGATAAAGCATTCCCGGGCGACGTGGCGACCTTTTGCCTCTACATAACGGACGAATATCTTCGCTCAGGGAATGGTGATGGGGGTATCTCAAAGAAGATCTCGGTTCTCGACATTGTACGAGAGTCTAGAGACACCCCTTCTTTCCTCCATCGCGCATCTCAAATGTATAGCTCGAAGGAGTCCCCGAATACTGCACGTGTTGTAGTCTCGATTCGCTTTCCGCGTGCGCAAGGCTATATGCTTAACATCAAGGCCTCAACCCTCGGAGAACACTGCGTGGAGATTCGTAGCTCAGACCTCTGGTGCGACTTTCTTCACCTGTCCAATTCCCCCCGTTAATTTCTCCCAAAGGCGCTTCCGTGGCCTGTGTCTATATGCATACGCCTTTCTGATACGCCGACAGCGACACCGCGCATACATGCTACCATTGAGAAGGCAGTCCGCCCTGGATGTGACAGCCTACATCACGTATATGGTCAACACCCTCCATACCGCGGACGAAGAACTCAATGTCGACACCGTCCCCTATCCAGTTTCAACCAATCGCGGAGCCGTGTTCTCCGAATCATTGGTCTTCGGTGGGAGTGTTGATATCCCGCACTTTAGGAGCCTCTTTCATGATGGTGGATCCATGGAGAGGACGGTATATCGGGATACCAGAGAGGACAGCAAGGATATATTAGACGAATTCGGCTATGACAATCCGGGTCCACCGCTCCATCCTCCCCTCCGTCCATCTCCAGCGGGTAGGCCTCCATTCGTGTGGTCAGTGCCGGTCCTTGGAGGTGTCAACCACAGCCATATGTTCGCAGACACCCTCCTCGGCTTGAAAGGCATCGATGATACCGTGCAGAATCGTTACCTCCAGGATCCCTTTCTACGAACCTCGGTGGAAAGATTGGAACGCCTTTTCTTTGAAGATATACTTCTCTCAGCCCCCAAGAGCAGCCGAAGCATCCCGAGCCTACGACTTGCACGACCCGAACACGACCTCGGAAAGCGGCATCACTTCAAACAGGAGAATCTCGCCAATGTATTCAACGCCTGTCGATGGAAGCACGCTACCTGTGGTGAATGGCTTCGATCGTTTGATATTCTATTCCCACCGTTAGGGGTCCAGGCATCCTACAAGGCTCACCATTATCATCAAACCCGTTATTACACCCTCTGGCTCAAGTACAACGACTCTCTGAACCCCGTCACCTTCAACCTGTTACGACGTGCCATGTGGAATGAAGTCTTCAAGAATCTCTACTGGATACCCCACTGTCGCGCCGAGGCACTGTGGTCCTCTGAATATCTTCCCACATTCTCTGGGTTCTCGGCAGTCAATGTTGGTGCTCCCTTGGTTAATGTACTTATCAATGGGGACGATCCTATGTTCATTGTAGATGCTATTGCTTAGACATGTATGTTCCATAGCAATTCTCTACGGAGTACCACTCGATGGCACCTGTCCTTTTGTGAATCCTCAGCTGTAATCCTCTTTGTCACATCTGGATCTACGTTTCTGCTCCCGAAACGAAAGAAGTCCAAGTTAAAGTGGCCCACCCAGGTACGCCCGCACACATTCAAGTGGATTGCAAGTGCCCATTACTATGACCCGCGCTCCTCAATGAGTGAAAATCACTCTGCAGGAATGTTAACAATCCTTTTTATGGGCATCAACGTACATGGAAGGAAGCTTGCATGTCCGACTCGCATTCAAGTCTAATCCAGCCCACAGATATAATGCTTAATGGTGGTGCGCCAAAATAATTGCACCTTTCTTTCCTGGTATTCCTGCTACGTATGTGATCATCTTCACTCCTGGGTACACGTCTAACTGAACTTGCCCCGAGTCAGTGAATAACGAATCTCAGCTAAGAAGCATATGGATTTGGACACGAGTAGAGCGTGCACCATATCGGACCATATAGACGCTGACTCCGCACTGCGACCAACCCCCGTTCATGAGTGGCTATTGTCCACCAGTCACTCCGGGGATATGAAGTACTCCTGGTCCAGCGCTACGGCATGTTTTTTTTCTTTAATTACTTGCCCCACCACCAGCTCATCTACTCTAGGGCGCTACCGAAGCGAGGTTAAATACAATTCCACAAATCCACCTAGCCTCATTCAACTCCAATGATCGTCTCATGCTCCTCCTCCCACGACGATGTGATGAAGTGCACGAGATCCGCCCACTGAGGAACAGTGACTTGCGAGCAATATGGGACCTCGCAGTTGAACCGGCACTACGGCACACGTATGGGCTTGAGGCCCTCATTCCGCCATCCGTCTCTTTCATAGAGCCATCGCTGGAGCTCCCTGATATTCCCCACCATCTTATTCCAATTTTCTCTCAGACACTGAAGCGGTTCGCCCGCGCGTGTCAAGTCCCTTGGCTACACGAAGTACTCTTCGTCCATCGGCTCACCAATCCGAGCGCCTTTACCCCTCCTACTCAGTCCGAATGGCGGAATAAATAAAACACATGGATATTTATGATATATACAGGACGTAGAGCAAATTGGATGTGTGTTTGACGTGGAGTGCGAATGGACTTTCCGCCAAGTACAACCGGACTACGAGAGCAATGGGTTGGTTCGACTGATCATTACAGGTACTACCTCATTCCCTGCATTGATCTGAGATGGGTGTCCTGCTGAACAGAAACGAACAACGCGGTTCTACGATGGTCATGGAACTTTTGCACGCCATGAATATGCTCCATTAATTTGAAACACACTAGATAGACCTAGACCAAAGCGGCTGTCGCTATTCCACGCGATGAATGCTCGTTTAATTAGAAACATGCTAGAAAGACCTAAATAGGTTATTTATGTCCTCCGCCGTCACAAGGAAGTCGAGAATGGATTTGTAATATTCATCCAATCTGAAGCATATCAAAGAGTAGAGGGGCGATCATTTGCTACTCTTTCTAACCCACCCAGTCCTACCACAAATATCCGTATGCCGCCAGTTTTATTAAGCTTAGAATCATGCTAATGGACACGTTAAGCTTCCAGCCAAGGATGAAAGAGGTTCCAGAGCACTTTCCATCATGGGCGAACATATCGAGAATTGCCCAAGTGCCGCTTCCCATGCGCACCAGCCAAGACAACGTTGACACCTTCCCAGCCCGTGTCGTAACCATTCAGCAGCTAATACAGCACGTTATGTCACTTATGAAGCAAGGAAGACGGGAAGAAGCGACAATTCTCGCCGTATATGGGTTTGGACCTGGTTATCGCGCTGTCGTGGTTCATCCGGAGACTGTGCAAAAGGCACCAATGCTCAATCGTTATTACGGCCGGGTGGTAGGAATTGGGGAAGATATATACGTCAGGGATACTCCACTACGATTGAAAACGTCATACAAGCTCAGAGACTCGATACTGAGGAAAGTTACCGCATCTTATACTTGGATTGATGGCGAGGTGGGTCTTAATAACCTATCGACTTTTATACATAATCTGGGCTCACACGCTAATTCCTTAGGTCTCAGTTACTGCGCCCGTTAGCTGCATCCCTCACGCCTGCATTGGGGAATTTGGAGAGAATGGCTCCGTTCTGGTGTTGCTACCAGCCCTCCATGACGTATTTCGCCAATCCCACCACCTCACCGCCGCAGAGTGGTACACGTTGATGATCAAAGTCGTTCTCTCTGCTGTGGTTGACCATATGTGCTCCAAAATCGAACTGGATGAACTGGAGCAAATTCCGACAATTATACCGGCAGAATCCATCCCCGGCTTTGGGGAGTGCATGCTCGCTCGAGCACGGGCTACTTCCATCCCATGGCTCAAGAAAATTGCATTCGTGCATGTGGTCTCCGGCCAATCCGACTTCCACCTCTCCGATCAGGCAACAGCCAATACGAATTTGATAAAGTTCATGGAGAGTTCTCATATACGGTTGGAGAATGTACCACTCCATGTCAACGGTACTCCCACTTGGTATGTAGACGTCGGTGTTCAACTCACTTTGGATGGCCAGTGCCTGCTATGGAGGACCGATAAACACGAGGATACATACCGCCACATCACTGGAGTTGACCGTGACGTCGAAGTAACAGGTCGAAGGACATGGATGATATCGCATCTAGTGGGAGTATCCGAGTGTCACTTTGTTACAAGCCCCGGATGTCACTCCACATTCGTCGCCGGGGCTGAATTGGGGGTACTCGACCATACGCTCGGCTCGGCGTCTTCTTCTGGGGATGTACCCCGTCGAATCACAGCGTCAGACCTGGTCCACTCCGGGTCCACGTTCCTTCAAGATCTTTATGACATATACAACACCAAAGTCGTCGATATACCCGCCATCGCCACCGTCCGTGTACCACTTGTAATGGCCACTGAGACACTGGTGAATCTCGATGGTTCCGACTTTATCCCATTCTATTCAACCATGAGCTCCGATGAACTATGGTGCGTGTTTCCCTGTCTGGTCTGCTGGTCCACCAACCGTTATCTGACCATAAACTGTCCCTCAGGAAATGGCGCACTATGAGGGTCCTCACGATACACTCCATTATAGGAGATCAACAGATCACCGCAGATGGACAACCTCATGCACCCCAGCGAATGATACCACCGCTAGATCTGGCCGTTTGGCTTGTCAATAGCATCCATAGGATGGTGGACTACGACGAGAATCAAGACACTCCTCTCCACATCTCAACAGATCGTGGCGTCATCTTCCTGAACCACTCTACACCTGAAATGGACATCTCTCCGCACTGCTCACGGTCGGTCCCAGACGAAACGACCAAACGCTTCCCAGCACTGTATCATCCTCTTAGGGTTATTGGCTTAACTTTTGGGACCCAGGGTGACAATACCCTGGGGGTGTAGGGAGCACAACTTGGCTGGGGCATTGGCCAGGATTTGGGCTTGGGGAATATTTGCGTAGACTGTACACAGATCACCTGCACAATCCAAGCTACATGCATACTTTGAAGGTGAGCAGGATGACAGATGGTTTTGGTTTCTGGAGGAAGGCTTCCATTGAGGTGGATGCACACATGTGTGCTCAAGGATCACACATGGCGCACAATCCAAGCTCATTTTTGAGAGACTTGATGGGGTTTCTTTCTGGTGCACACCAGTGCGCTCGAGGATTACACACACAGTACAATCCAATCAAGGCTCGGTCAAGCCACAGCAAGGTGGGTGCACAGATGTGCGCTCGAGGATTACACACACAGTACAATCTAATCAAGGCTTGGTCAAGCCACAGCAAGGTGGGTGCACATATGTGCGCTCGAGGATTACACACACAGTACAATCCAATCAAGGCTCGGTCAAGCCACCGCAAGGTGGGTCCACAGATGTGTGCTCGAGGATTACACACACAGTACAATCCAATCAAGGCTCGGTCAAGCCACCGCAAAGTGGGTGCACATATGTGCGCTCGAGGATTACACACACAGTAGAATCCAATCAAGGCTCGGTCAAGCCACCGCAAGGTGGGTCCACATATGTGCGCTCGAGGATTACACACACAGTAGAATCCGATCTTGCTATAGGGAAGGCTCAGTCAAGCCACCACAAGGTGGGTGCACATATGTGCACTCGAGGATTACACACACAGGTGCACATATGTGCGCTCGAGGATTACACACACAGTACAATCCAATCAAGGCTCGGTCAAGCCACAGCAAGGTGGGTGCACATATGTGCGCTCGAGGATTACACACACAGTACAATCCAATCAAGGCTTGGTCAAGCCACAGCAAGGTGGGTGCACATATGTGCGCTCGAGGATTACACACACAGCACAATCCAATCAAGGCTCGGTCAAGCCACCGCAAAGTGGGTCCACAGATGTGTGCTCGAGGATTACACACACAGTACAATCCAATCAAGGCTCGGTCAAGCCACTGCCAGGTGGGTCCACAGATGTGCGCTCGAGGATTACACACAGAGTAAAATCCAATCAAGGCTTTGTCAAGCCACCGCGAGGTGGGTCCACAGATGTGCGCTCGAGGATTACACACAGAGTAAAATCCAATCAAGGCTTGGTCAAGCCACCGCGAGGTGGGTCCACAGATGTGCACTCGAGGATTACACACAGAGTAAAATCCAATCAAGGCTCGGTCAAGCCACCGCAAAGTGGGTGCACATATGTGCGCTCGAGGACTACACACACAGCACAATCCAATCAAGGCTCGGACAAGCCACCGCAAGGTGGGTCCACATATGTGTGCTCGAGGATTACACACACAGTACAATCCAATCAAGGCTTGGTCAAGCCACAGCAAGGTGGGTGCACATATGTGCGCTCGAGGATTACACACACAGTACAATCCAATCAAGGCTTGGTCAAGCCACAGCAAGGTGGGTGCACATATGTGCGCTCGAGGATTACACACACAGCACAATCCAATCAAGGCTCGGTCAAGCCACAGCAAGGTGGGTGCACAGATGTGCGCTCGAGGATTACACACAGAGTAAAATCCAATCAAGGCTCGGTCAAGCCACCGCAAAGTGGGTGCACATATGTGCGCTCGAGGATTACACACACACTAGAATCCAATCAAGGCTCGGTCAAGCCACCGCAAGGTGGGTCCACATATGTGCGCTCGAGGATTACACACACAGTAGAATCCGATCTTGCTATAGGGAAGGCTCAGTCAAGCCACCACAAGGTGGGTGCACATATGTGCACTCGAGGATTACACACACAGGTGCACATATGTGCGCTCGAGGATTACACACACAGTACAATCCAATCAAGGCTCGGTCAAGCCACAGCAAGGTGGGTGCACATATGTGCGCTCGAGGATTACACACACAGTAGAATCCAATCAAGGCTCGGTCAAGCCACTGCAAGGTAGGTCCACATCTGTGCGCTCGAGGATTACACACACAGTACAATCCAATCAAGGCTTGGTCAAGCCACAGCAAGGTGGGTGCACATATGTGCGCTCGAGGATTACACACACAGTACAATCCAATCAAGGCTCGGTCAAGCCACCGCAAGGTGGGTCCACAGATGTGTGCTCGAGGATTACACACACAGTACAATCCAATCAAGGCTCGGTCAAGCCACTGCCAGGTGGGTCCACAGATGTGCGCTCGAGGATTACACACAGAGTAAAATCCAATCAAGGCTTTGTCAAGCCACCGCGAGGTGGGTCCACAGATGTGCGCTCGAGGATTACACACAGAGTAAAATCCAATCAAGGCTTGGTCAAGCCACCGCGAGGTGGGTCCACATATGTGCGCTCGAGGATTACACACACAGTAGAATCCAATCAAGGCTCGGTCAAGCCACTGCAAGGTAGGTCCACATCTGTGCGCTCGAGGATTACACACACAGTACAATCCAATCAAGGCTTGGTCAAGCCACAGCAAGGTGGGTGCACATATGTGCGCTCGAGGATTACACACACAGTACAATCCAATCAAGGCTCGGTCAAGCCACCGCAAGGTGGGTCCACATATGTGCGCTCGAGGATTACTCACACAGTACAATCCAATCAAGGCTCGGTCAAGCCACCTCAAAGTGGGTCCACATTTGTGCGCTCGAGGATTACACACACAGTACAATCCAATCAAGGCTCGGTCAAGCCACTGCCAGGTGAGTCCACAGATGTGCGCTCGAGGATTACACACACAGCACAATCCAATCAAGGCTCGGACAAGCCACCGCAAAGTGGGTGCACATATGTGCGCTCGAGGACTACACACAGTAGAATCCGATCTTGCTATAGGGAAGGCTCGGGCAAGCCACTGCCACGTGGGTCCACAGATGTGTGCCCGAGGATTACACACACAGTACAATCCAATCAAGGCTCGGTCAAGCCACAGCAAG
The DNA here is from genome assembly GCA_013368325.1 of Ephemerocybe angulata. Lineage (NCBI taxonomy): Eukaryota > Fungi > Basidiomycota > Agaricomycetes > Agaricales > Psathyrellaceae > Ephemerocybe > Ephemerocybe angulata. Next base: position 21,599 of record JAACJK010000025.1, read on the forward strand.
GCCGGTGCACAGATGTGCGCTCGAGGATTACACACACAGTACAATCCAAGCAAGGCTCGGTCAAGCCACAGCAAGGTGGGTGCACATATGTGTGCTCGAGGATTACACACACAGTACAATCGAATCAAGGCTCGGTCAAGCCACCGCAAGGTGTGTCCACATATGTGCGCTCGAGGATTACACACACAGTACAATCTAATCAAGGCTTGGTCAAGCCACAGCAAGGTGGGTGCACATATGTGCGCTCGAGGATTACACACACAGCACAATCCAATCAAGGCTCGGACAAGCCACCGCAAAGTGGGTCCACAGATGTGTGCTCGAGGATTACACACACAGTACAATCCAATCAAGGCTCGGTCAAGCCACTGCCAGGTGGGTCCACAGATGTGTGCTCGAGGATTACACACACACAGCACAATCCAATCAAGGCTCGGACAAGCCACCGCAAAGTGGGTGCACATATGTGCGCTCGAGGACTACACACACAGTAGAATCCAATCTTGCTATAGGGAAGGCTCGGGCAAGCCACTGCCAGGTGGGTCCACAGATGTGTGCCCGAGGATTACACACACAGTACAATCCAATCAAGGCTCGGTCAAGCCACCGCAAAGTGGGTGCACATATGTGCGCTCGAGGATTACACACCCAGTACAATCCAATCAAGGCTCGGTCAAGCCACTGCCAGGTGGGTCCACAGATGTGCGCTCGAGGATTACACACACAGTAAAATCCAGTCAAGGCTCATTCGAGCCATCGCGAGGTGGGTCCACAGGTGTGTGCTCGAGGATTACAGACACAGTACAATCCAATCATAGCTCGGTCAAGCCACTGCAAGGTGGGTGCCCATATGTGCGCTCGAGGATTACACACACAGTAGAATCCAATCAAGGCTCGGTCAAGCCACTGCCAGGTGGGTCCACAGATGTGTGCTCGAGGATTACACACACACAGCACAATCCAATCAAGGCTCGGACAAGCCACCGCAAAGTGGGTGCACATATGTGCGCTCGAGGACTACACACACAGTAGAATCCAATCTTGCTATAGGGAAGGCTCGGGCAAGCCACTGCCAGGTGGGTCCACAGATGTGTGCCCGAGGATTACACACACAGTACAATCCAATCAAGGCTCGGTCAAGCCACCGCAAAGTGGGTGCACATATGTGCGCTCGAGGATTACACACCCAGTACAATCCAATCAAGGCTCGGTCAAGCCACTGCCAGGTGGGTCCACAGATGTGCGCTCGAGGATTACACACACAGTAAAATCCAGTCAAGGCTCATTCGAGCCATCGCGAGGTGGGTCCACAGGTGTGTGCTCGAGGATTACACACACAGTACAATCCAATCAAGGCTCGGGCAAGCCACTGCCAGGTGGGTCCACAGATGTGTGCCCGAGGATTACACACACAGTACAATCCAATCAAGGCTCGGTCAAGCCACCGCAAAGTGGGTGCACAGATGTGCGCTCGAGGATTACACACACAGTAGAATTGTTACGACCGTCGTCGACAGAGGTGGGCAAGTGTCTGTCGATGGCTGAGTTGATCGAGTGACGATGAGCAAGCGAGGCGGCACTCGCAAGTCAAAAGAGAAAAGGGGACAAAGGGGTTGAATAACCAATAACAAGCTAAGGGACAGGGCTGTAGCTACTGGGTATAAGTACTAAGGCGTACATGAGTAGCTATGAGTCAGAAGTCGTCAAGACGCAGCAATAAGGCTGCGCGTCGTCGTACATGAGTCGAAATAAGTCGAAATGAGTCGAAGCGCAGTTGCTGTGCAACTGCGCACTAAAAATAGTCTAAAACAGTCACTACGAGTCGATACGAGTCACAAGAGAGAAAATTGTGGAGCGGAGCGTAACATTACCCCCTTCTTATCGTCGATGCCCAGCATCGAAGACTAAGTGCACATGTTCCATTCGGCGTCGGTGCCCTGCCAGTCGTCGTGGTCGTTGTCGTAGTGCCAGTTCTGGTAGTCGGCATCATGGCGGGCGTTGTCGTAGTCGGCTATGTACTTCTCTCCTCCCCATCCTGGGGAGCAGTTGGGTCCCCAGCCGTTGTCTCTGAGTTTCGCAAGACGACGGGCAGCCTTCTTGTTCGTAGGTTTACGGGGGCATTCCCACGGCAGGTGGTTGGGGGCTTTCTTGCAGCAGTGTCGGCATATCCAACCAACGTGGTCGCAGCTCTTGTGGCCTGGCCTGTGGCAGGATGAGCAGGAGATTCCTTTCCTCTCGGCTCTCTGGACAGTGGAGAGGTCCCTTGTGTGGACCTTGCCGAAGGTGGCCAGGCTGTTCTTGATTCACTCGTTCTGTACCTCCGTCGGTTTGTGGGTGGAAGGCGGTGGAGAGAGAGGAGTCGATTCCGAGGCGGGTCAGGAGGTCTCTGAATGTCTTTGCAGCGAATTGGGGGCCTCTGTCAGAGATGATCTTGTCAGGTAGGCCGTAATTGGTAAAGATCCGGCGTGTCAGAACTTCAGCGGCTTGATCTGATGTGATGGTCTTGTTGCAGGGTTCGAAAACTACCCCCTTCGAAAGGCCATGGTCGACCACGACCATGATTGAGTCGAAGCCGTTGGATGGAGGGAGATCGGTGATAAAATCCATGCATAGCTGTGTGAATGGTCTGTTGCTTTCCGGGGCAGTGATGGGTAAAAGAGTCGGCTTCGTGGGTTGGCGATTAATCTTGAATTGCTGACACTGGGCACATCCTTCGACAAAAGACTTTATGAAAATCCTCATGGCTGGCCACCAATAGTTTTCGCGGACGGCGTTGAAGGTGCCTAGTCCTCCAGGGTGGCCAATGGTGGGGGAGTCGTGATGGGCACGCACAATCTTGCGTCGGAGTTCGGGGTCGTCCGGTACGTAAGCTTTTCCGAGTCGGAACAGTATGTGGCCACCATCTTTTGTCTCGATTGTCCAATCTTTCAGGTCTTTCCGATGGATTGATGGATTGTAGTTAAGGAGAAGTTGAAGGGTTTGGGTAACATTAGGGTCGGAGGTCGTCTTCTGCAGGATTTCGTCTTGGAGGACTGTGTCGATGAGGTTCACGAATAGTTCTGGTGGTAGCATTGTAACTTCTTCTTGTTCTCCATCATCTTGGCACAGGTCGGGTCGTCGGGAGAGTGCGTCGGATTGGTACATCTTGGATCCCGGTTGGTGTTTCAGCTCGAAGTCGTATTTAGACAGGGTGAGAAAGGCTCGGCTCTGGCGGGGACTTAGTTTCTGTGGGTTTTTCCAATAGAGTAGATTCTGATGGTCGGAGTAGATGGTGGTGACGAAAGGAGATCCTTGGATGAAATGGCGCCATGCTTCAAGGGCTCTGACAATGGCCAGCAGTTCTCTGTCGTAGATCTCGTAGTTGCGTTCGGCGGAATTGAAGGTCTGGGAAAGGAAGCATACTGGATGGCGAGCACCGTTGTCATCCAACTGAGTCAGCACAGCTCCCGAGGCATGTTTGGAAGCATCTGCTTCGATTTGGAAGGGGCGTGTTGGGTCAGGTAAGAGGATGTTACGACCTGGATGATCTATTTATTCTTTTCCTTTTCCTTTTCTTTTTCTTTATTTCTCGTCTTTCATTTCTCTACTTTTCTATTATTACAAGACGCGTCTCGATCACGTGACACAGCACGTGCGATCACATGCACAGGTCACCTGTTACATCACGGGACCAACACAGCATCAGTCAGCACCTCAGTCAGCATGACATCATATGCACAGCACTCGCACAGCTCTTCGACTCATACACGGTCATTCCTTACATAGCGTTCCACAGCTTCTGCACAGTATGTACAGCCTCGTATAGCCATAGTCACGTCACAGTCACGAAGCATAGCAGTATATAACCTAGGTAGACCTCACTGTATTTCCCCAGTCTTTAGCTGGTCAATATCACGGCCTTGTCTACAAGTCTCTCGCCTTGATTCTCTTATCTCTTTTCTCTCTCTCTCGTCTTCTGTCCTAAGTTAGGGTTAGCAGCGCACCAGACTGGTCGTTCGCTGACAATAGCTAAAGACTTCCTTCGTCGCCGATCACCTCGATCCTCGACGCCATCACCACTCTCAACAACCATCAAACCTTGCCCGCGCCTAGGCGTGTGTTCCCTTATTCCATTTTCACACTATCCTCTTTTATCCCAAGCAACGCCCCTCTGTAGGAGGCAGCACCTTGGAGAGCGCGAGACTTTAGGTCTTAAGCACGTAGCGTAGAAGCCCCACTGTGAGAGGCCCAGACTTCTGATCTTCCCCGTTCGTTGTGATCTTCGATAACGGGAAGCTAAGGACCTGGTAACCGGTACTCAGAGCGATCAAGAGCTACGGCTCGGGCTTAGTTTACAAATTCCCCTTTTACCCCTTTTCTCTTGCCCAATTAGGCCCTTTGTAGTTTGTCAACGGTCACTCTAGTCTACGTAGACACATTCCGTAAGAGTCGCCATCTCGGAGATAGCAACTCGATCTCCACGACCTCAAGCAAATTGCATTGCGTAGACTGTACGGTATATCCTGCAGCCTGACGCATAGGATCGGACCGAGTATCCGCACAAGCAACCCCCTATCCCACATCGCCTATCATGGCAGAAGCCCTCCAAGCCGCTATGGCCACCCTGGCATCGACTATGACCAATCTTGGAAGTATCGTCGCCTCCTTTGCAACAACCTTCGACCGAAGCACCACACAACTCTCCACTGCAGCAACCAACCTCGCTGCAGCCTCCGATGAACAGGCCGTCCTCACCCAAAGACAGACCCAACTCGCCGAGGAACTTGCCAAGCAACGAGCCACTTCTGCGCTCAAGAAACTGAAACCCGACCCCCCGAAAGAATTCAATGGAGCTCCTGAAAGAGCAGGAGGCTTCATTGCAGAACTGGAAATGTACTACGACATCATGGAAGTCGACGACGCAAAGCAACGGATCATTTTCGCCCTTTCCAAGATCAAAGGAGGAACCAACGACATGGCCAGTCATTGGGCGGACAGCCAGAGAACTTTCATGAGGAACCACGAACCGACAGCTGACGAACCGACCTACTTCAAGAACTGGAAGCAATTCGTCGTTACGTTCAACAGCCACTTCGTCATCCAGAACGTCTCGGAAGCCGCCATTGACAAGATGCGCACCCTGGTCCAAGGCAGCTCCACCTGCGAAGAGTATACTATCCTCTTCCAGGGATACTCGACCCAGTCTGGATATAATGAACCGGCCATGCTTGCCGAATACAAGCGAGGACTGAACAAGGCACTCAGGGATAAGATCTATGGACTGATCCCGATGCCTACGACACTGGATGATTGGGCCAAGAAGGCATGCACCCTGGACAGACAGTTCCGCCTATCAAAAGGAGAACGAAACAATGAACAGACCACCCAAAGGAGATGGACTCCAAGGGAGAACAATCGACCCACGCACTATGCCACAACCCCGGCTCGCGACCCCAACGCCATGGACATAGATCGCAATCGCTCCCCTCTCATCTGCTACACTTGTGGGAAACCCGGTCACCGATCCGACTCCTGCAGGCAGGCTGTACCCGACGTCAGCTGCGCCTACTGCAAGGCCAAAGGACACAAGATTGCCGACTGCAAGTCCCCCAACAAGAAGCCCTTTGCCCCATTCGCCAAAGACACCACTGCCCCTCCCCAGTACACCCGCGTCAACGACTTCGACCTTTCCGCTATGCCCGAATCCGAGATTGAGGCCCTCAAAGCCAAGTTGAAGGATTTTTAAAGGGACCACTCGAACGCCCAAGCGAGCTGGTCATGGACTCTCAGATTCTGATACCCGACGTAATATGCCCCATCCCCAATAAATTATATTTCGACGAAGAATCAGAGAACCAGGGCAGATTTAAAGGAAAGAAAGGAAAACCAGGAACGGCAGAATGGGTCGCACAGCGACTTGATGATAGCCCCGATCGAGCAGTAGGACTTCTTCTTGCATGGACACATCACAAGAAGGTCCGAGAAGTAGGAGATGAACTCGTTGCCAAACTCCGAAAGCTCACAGACACCGAAGTAGTAGAAGCACTGAACGGTCTTGCAACTCCCAAACAATACATAAGGAGTTTAAGGACGGACAGACAGCTTACAGCCAACATTGTCGCAAGCACGCGCGATGATAAGCGAAGCTTCTCTATCGAAGGTCTTATCGATTGTGGGTCTACCGGAAGTTGTATCGATGCTGCATTCGTCAAAGAAGAAGGGATCAACACGCGGCAGCTACCCCTTCCTATACCAGTCTATAATGCTGATGGAAGTCCAAACAACAACGGACCCATTACCGAAGTAGTGGAACTCTTCATCAAAATCAAGGACCACACGGAACGCATTGAGCTAGCTGTTTCGAACCTTGACAAGTCGAAGATCTTCCTAGGAATGGACTGGCTGGAGAAGCACAACCCCTCTATCGATTGGCAGAAGAAAGAGATCTTATTCAACCGATGCCCCCTCGAATGCACGCCGCTCATAACTGGTGACCCCGAATCAGACGAGATCAAATGGGAAGAGATCGAAGTCGGAGATCGACTGCTAGCCATCGATATCCAAGGAGAAATCAAGATAAGGGCTTTCCAAACCACCGCCTCTAAGATTGCCGAAACCAAGCACAAGGCAACCAAAGAACGCACATTTGAAGAAGTAGTCCCGAAATGCTATCATGGCTTCAAGGACGTCTTCTCAAAGGAAGCCTTTGATGAACTCCCTCCAAGGCGAGCATGGGATCATGCGATCGAACTCATACCCGGAGCGGAAGTAATGGACAGTCGAATCTATCCCCTGAACCCAGAAGAGCAGAAGCAACTAGACGCTTTCCTGGAAGAGAACCTCAAAACAGGAAGGATCAGACCCTCGAAATCACCTATGGGAGCACCCCTCTTCTTTGTCAAAAAGAAAGACGGTACCCTACGACCTGTTCAGGACTACAGACGGTTGAACGAGATTACGATCACCAATCGATATCCCCTTCCGCTCATCCAAGAACTCATCGACAAACTCCGAGGAGCGCGGTACTATTCCAAGATCGACATCCGATGGGGTTTCAATAACGTCCGAATCAAAGAAGGAGATGAATGGAAAGCAGCCTTCCGCACTAACCGTGGGCTGTTTGAACCCCTCGTCATGTTCTTCGGTCTCAAGAACTCACCCGCCACATTCCAGACCATGATGAACGCCCTCTTCAGAGATCTCATCAATGATGGACACGTTGTCATCTACATGGACGACATCCTGATCTTCACAGACACTCTGGAGGAACATCGGAAACTAGTCACCAAAGTTCTGGAAAGGCTACGGCGATACAAGCTATTTGCCAAGCCTGACAAGTGCTCCTTTGAACAAACGGAAGTCGAATACCTTGGAGTCATCGTCTCCCACAACAAAGTTCGCATGGATCCAGAAAAGGTCAAAGCCGTCAGAGACTGGCCAGCTCCGACATCCGTCAAAGGAGTCCAGCAGTTCTTGGGATTCGCCAACTTCTACCGAAGATTCATCGAAGGGTTTGGAGGACTAGCGAGACCGCTCTCGGGACTCACGGGAAAGAAGGAATGGGAGTGGGGAAAGGAGCAAGAGGAAGCCTTCAAGGAGATAAAACGGAGAATCACAACGGCACCTGTACTTACCATGCCGAACGACAAAGGGAAATTCCGAATCGAATGTGATGCATCAGACTTCGCCATCGGTGCCATCCTATCACAGCAACAGCTAGATGGGAAATGGAAACCAATCGCATTCTTGTCGCATGCCCTTAACCCAACGGAGCGGAACTATGAGATCTACGATAAGGAACTGCTCGCCATCATGACTGCGCTATCCGAATGGAGACAATACCTACTTGGAGCTGAGGAGATCTTCGAATGTCACACAGACCACAAGAACCTTAGCTACTTTAGGAAGCCTCAGAAGCTCAACCGGAGACAAGCGAGATGGACCACTGAGATGCAGGACTACAACTTCACGCTCCATCACCGACCCGGGAGGACCATGGCCAAGGCGGATGCCCTATCCAGACGAGATGGCCATGACAGAGGAGAACAGGATAATGAAAACGTCACGGTCCTGAAATCCGAGTGGTTCCGAGCGCTTTCCATCGAAACAGACCAAGACATCATGCGACGGATCTTGAAGGTGTGCAGGAATAGGGACAAGTCGGTAGAAAAGCGCTCTCACAGAAGGAAGATGGATGGGAAGAAACGGAAGATGGCATCATCACCTGGAAAGGACGGATTTACGTACCAGTAGACAAGAAGCTGCGGGAAGAAATCATCAGACAACACCATGACGCCCCCACCGCCGGACACCCGGGACAGTACAAAACCCGAGAACTCATCACTCGAAACTACTGGTGGCCCAAGATCCAGGACTCAATCCGACGATACGTAGAAGGATGTGAAGCCTGTCAAAGGACAAAACCCAAACGCACTTCCCCAGCAGCCCCATTAGTCCCAAACGAGATTCCATCCAGGCCCTGGGAAATCGTCTCTATCGATATGATCGGACCACTACCCGAGTCCAACGGGAGTAATGCCATACTTGTGATTGTCGACAGATTCTCCAAGAAGATCGAAGCCATACCCACAACCACCGAGCTGACGTCTAAAGGAGTAGCCGAACTATACAGAGACTATGTTTTCCGACACCACGGTCTTCCCCAAAAGGTCATCAGTGATCGAGGAACCCAGTTCGTCTCCAACTTCATGACAGATCTACTTCTTCTTCTGGGAATAAAGCACAACCGATCCACTGCATTCCACCCACAAACCGATGGACAAACCGAGCGTATCAACCAAGAGCTTGAACAGTATCTCCGACTCTTCATCAGCGAACGACAGGATGATTGGGCAGAATGGCTTCCATTAGCAGTCTTCTCGTACAACGACAAGGTCCACTCTGCAACAGGCTACTCCCCATTCTTCCTCAACTCCGGACAACACCCTTGGAAAGGAAAAGAAGCCCGGACACGTGTAAAGTCGGAGCCTGCGCAACAGTTTGCCGAGCGAATGAAGCAAGTACATGAGGATGCCCGTTCCAGCCTCAAGGCAGCAGCTGAGAAAATGAAGGAGAACTACGACCGACATCGCCGAGATGCCATAGACTACAAACCTGGTGACAAGGTTTACCTTGAAGGAACCAACATCTCAATCACTCGTCCTTCTCGGAAACTCTCGGATAAACGTTATGGTCCATTCCCCATTGTCAAGAAGATCGGGCAATCTGCGTACCAACTCCAACTCCCTCCGAAATGGAAATCCATCCACCCTGTCTTTAACGAATCACTCCTAACTCCGTTCAAAAAGCCCGAATTCCCCTCTCAACAAAAGCCACCGCCACCACCACCTGTTGACGAAACGGAGGAACGATACGAAGTTGAAGCTATCCACGACTCAAAGTTCATCAGAGGGAAGCTCCATTACCTCGTTGAGTGGGCTGGATACCCTGAGGAAGAACGAACATGGGAACCGGAACGGAATGTTGATAACGCAGCGGATGCTATAGCTGACTTCCACCGAAAACACCCGAGTGCACCAAGACGGATCCAACCACACCAACTCCGCTTTATCCCCTATGAGAACCTTACCGAGAACAAGAGAGCGATCTTTGACTGGACAGATGGGAAACTGAAGGAAATCCGACACTACCGAGCGAGGAGGAGAGAGGCTGAAATCGTCGAGGACGACGAAGCTAAAGGGGGGGTGATGTTACGACCTGGATGATCTATTTATTCTTTTCCTTTTCCCTTTTCTTTTTCTTTATTTCTCGTCTTTCATTTCTCTACTTTTCTATTATTACAAGACGCGTCTCGATCACGTGACACAGCACGTGCGATCACATGCACAGGTCACCTGTTACATCACGGGACCAACACAGCATCAGTCAGCACCTCAGTCAGCATGACATCATATGCACAGCACTCGCACAGCTCTTCGACTCATACACGGTCATTCCTTACATAGCGTTCCACAGCTTCTGCACAGTATGTACAGCCTCGTATAGCCATAGTCACGTCACAGTCACGAAGCATAGCAGTATATAACCTAGGTAGACCTCACTGTATTTCCCCAGTCTTTAGCTGGTCAATATCACGGCCTTGTCTACAAGTCTCTCGCCTTGATTCTCTTATCTCTTTTCTCTCTCTCTCGTCTTCTGTCCTAAGTTAGGGTTAGCAGCGCACCAGACTGGTCGTTCGCTGACAGAGGAGAACGGGGTAAGAGGTGAATTTCGTTTTGAGAGTTTGGAAGGCTTGTTCACACTCGGGTGTCCAGACGAAATGAGAGTCTTTTCTGAGCAGGGCGTTCAAAGGGGCGGCGAGGGTCGAGTATTGATGGATGAATTTCCGGTAGAAGTTGCCAAAGCCGAGGAATGATTGGACCTGTTTGACGGTAGCCGGAGTGGGCCAGTTAGCGAGTCCTTCGATCTTGATGGGGTCCATCTTGATTTTCCCATGACTGATGATGTATCCGAGGAATTCGACTTCCTGAACTTCGAAAGCACACTTCTCCGGATTCACAGGGAGGCCTGCATCGCTTAGCTTCTTGAGAACCCGCAGCGTGTCCTTCCGGCATTCTTCCCGTGTATTGCCTGGGACCAAGATGTCGTCCATGTATCCCTTCGCTCGGACCGGTTCCTGAATCTCGTCGGGTTCATCGAGTACATGGTTCATCATCCTTTGGAAGGTAGCGGGTGAGTTCTTTAGGCCAAAGAACATGACTGTGGGTTCGAAAAGTCCTTTGTTGGTCTTGAAAGCGGCTTTCCATTCGTGTCCTTCCTTGATGCGCACATTGTTGTATCCCATTTTAGGTCGATTTTCGAGAACCATCGCGCTCCTTCCAGGTCTTTGAGCAGATCATCGATTTGTGGCAGTGGGTAGGCATCCGAGATGGTCCATTCGTTTAAGTACCGGTAGTCTTGGCAGGGTCTGAGCTTGCCAACTTTCCTCGAGACGAAGAAGAATGGTGATCCCATTGGTGATTGCGAGGGTCGGATCCGTCCCAGTTTTAGATTCTCGGTGAGGAAGTCGTCAAGGTCCTTCTGTTCCTGAGGAGAGATCTGGTAGGTTTTGAATCTCTTGGGTTCAAAGCCAGGCTTGGTGTTGATTTCGTGATCGAAGAGTCGTGATGGAGGGAATTTGTCGCTAGTTTCTTTCCGAATAGGTGAAGATAGTCGTGGTACTGTTCTGGAATCATTTCTTCGAGGGGTCGAGTGTCTTTGGGTTTGTCGGCGGCGAGTGATTGGGAGACTGTGATTTTGGCATTGATCCAAATGGGGGTCGGATTCGGGTCGTCCTCTTGGACGTATAAGACGTTGACTTGAATTGTTTCTTCCTGTGGAGGTGGTTTGATAGGTCGACCCGTTCGAAGTGAGTTTATGTCCAGCTTGCGCCACCTAAGGGTTCCTAGTTTCCAGTCGATCACTGGGTTTTCTTGACGAAGCCAAGGCATTCCCAGGATGATGGTTTGTCTCCCAAGGCCACAGACGTAGAGTTGATGGAAGACATGTTTGCCATGGATTGTGATCGGTAGATAGGCATAGCGGCGGAGGGTTCCATTCTTGTTGAGGGTTCCGTCAACGTTGAACACAGGGATGGGTTTCAGGAGGCGGTATGTGGGAATATGGTGCAGTTGGACGAAGTTTTGGTCGATAAACTTTCCTCCTGCGGCGCAGTCTACGAGTCCTTTGGTTTCGACGATATGGTCTGCCACTGATAGCGAAATGGGTATATGCATAGATCTATTGTTTGTTTCAGCTAATAGTACAGAACGGATAGAGAGGGAAGGAGAGATAGTCGTCGATCTAGTCTCCTTTACTGAAAATCCGCTTCGTCGGTGGATTTCTGGAAGGCTTCGAAGATTTGGTTTTCTTCTTCCGCTCGAGGATTACACACACAGTAAAATCCAGTCAAGGCTCATTCGAGCCACAGCAAGGTGGGTGCACATATGTGCGCTCGAGGATTACACACCCAGTACAATCTAATCAAGGCTCGGTCAAGCCACTGCCAGGTGGGTCCACAGATGTGCGCTCGAGGATTACACACACAGTACAATCCAATCAAGGCTCGGTCAAGCCACAGCAAGGTGGGTGCACAGATGTGCGCTCGAGGATTACACACACAGTACAATCCAATCAAGGCTCGGGCAAGCCACTGCCAGGTGGGTCCACAGATGTGTGCCCGAGGATTACACACACAGTACAATCCAATCAAGGCTCGGTCAAGCCACAGCAAGGTGGGTGCACATACGTGCGCTCAAGGATTACACACACAGTAGAACCCAATCAAGGCTCAGTCAAGCCACCACAAGGTGGGTGCACATGTGTGCGCTCGAGGATTACACACACAGTACAATCGAATCAAGGCTCGGTCAAGCCACAGCAAGGTGGGTCCACAGATGTGCACTCGAGGATTACACACAGAGTAAAATCCAATCAAGGCTCGGTCAAGCCACCGCAAAGTGGGTGCACAGATGTGCGCTCGAGGATTACACACACAGTAGAATCCAGTCAAGGCTTGGGCAAGCCACTGCCAGGTGGGTCCACAGATGTGCGCTCGAGGATTACACACACAGCACAATCCAATCAAGGCTCGGACAAGCCACCGCAAAGTGGGTGCACATAAGTGCGCTCGAGGACTACACACACAGTAGAATCTGATCTTGCTATTGGGAAGGCTCGGGCAAGCCACTGCCAGGTGGGTCCACAGATGTGTGCCCGAGGATTACACACACAGTACATCCAATCAAGGCTCGGTCAAGCCACAGCAAGGTGGGTGCACATATGTGCGCTCGAGGATTACACACACAGTACAATCCAATCAAGGCTCGGTCAAGCCACCGCAAGGTGGGTGCACATATGTGCGCTCAAGGATTACACGCACAGTAGAATCCAATCAAGGCTCGGTCAAGCCACAGCAAGGTGGGTGCACATATGTGCGCTCGAGGATTACACACCCAGTACAATCCAATCAAGGCTCGGTCAAGCCACTGCCAGGTGGGTCCACAGATGTGCGCTCGAGGATTACACACACAGCACAATCCAATCAAGGCTCGGTCAAGCCACCGCAAGGTGGTCCACATATGTGTGCTCGAAGATTACACACAGAGTACAATCCAGGTTTCTCCGGGAAATGAAGGGGTTTCTTTCTGCAAAAAGGCTTTCATCTAGCTACACCAATGTCGGTTTGATGTAGGTGCCCATATGGGCATTCGAGGATTATCCACACAACACATCCAAGCAATCTAGAGAATCCATGGAGATTGCTTCCAATGATGGAGCTCCGTGCAACCACTGTGTACGGGGTGTAGACATATGCTCTCACACACACGAACAAGCCTACGTCTTGCCTGCGTCTGTTAGGCGACGTTGTAGAGAACACCTTGTTTGCTAAGATTCTAGAGTTAATAGTATTCCTGACAATTTTGGGTATTTTATACCATTTTATGGCAATGCTCTATGAGCTCAGGAAGGACTTGTACAAATCCGCCGGTTTTCGGCTGCCCGAGAACGAAAACTATCACGCTGACTCAGATTAGAAAACTTCGGGCTCTCTACAAGACTATTCTAGCCTAGTTCTATTTCTAAGAGTATATCTGATTTCCTCCGATTTTATTGATACACAGGAAGGACTCCAGAAACGAGTTAATGAGGAGCGGAGCTTACGTGAGCGACAAGGCGGTACATGGATGACAAAGCCGCGTGATGTGATGGCTCGGCGATCGCCGAGATGGATTGGGATAGGGTTGGACCTCAACGGCGACGACGCTGGCTTAGACTCGATAGGTAAGCGTTCACTTCTGATTCTGTGCGCTAACTGTGGGGCTACAGGTACTATAGGTACACGGAGGAGGACTGGCAGGGACGGAACGGGTCGAACGGGCAGACGGACCTACGAGGGAAGTCTCGTAGGGTTCAGGGACTCGATCGCGTCGGAAACGCAATAATCGACCTGGAGGGCGTTAAAAGGTGGCTGATCCCACAGGTAAAGTCCGATGGGGGGCTACTATTCAGTAAGTAGGGCCTTTGGTATATATGCCAAGTACAAACGCGAAGATATGAGAGGGTCGAAAGACTGGGAACGGTCCAACGGGGAACGGAACGCCGGGCACAAATCAGGTGGGTCTCTCGTTGTTATTGTTCTAGCTTACGGCGAGCTTTAAAGAAGCTAGATTTTTTCAGGAGGCATGGAGGGTTCGTGCTGCCGACGCACGGCACCCTCTATCACACGCAGCCCTTAACACGCGCCAAACGCGACACATATCGGGTGACTGCCCCACAGGCTCGGCAGACTCCGTTCTGCATAATAAACGGGTGGCTCGGGAAGGCGATGGAGGATGCGCGTACACTGGCAGGAAGGGAGGTAGCTAGTGGGGGCTCGGCGTATTGGTGAGTCCGTCTACTTGGGCCCGTCGCGTCATATGCTCGCTAACCGGCTGTACTGGATATCGGGGCTGGGCTCGCTGGGATCTCTCGGTGCGACGAAGCACCAGGTGGGCTCGAAGGTTGGGCGTAGGGCAAGGCGGAATCCCCGAGGGTTCCGAGGCAAGACGGCAGGCGCAAGACTGTGAGGGCACCCGACGCACCAGCTCTTTTTGGGTAGGAGGCGCCAACGGGGAACGTAGTTAGACGTTCTCACCTAGTTAGTACTAGGTAGCACGACGACCGCTGGTGTAGGTAGTTCGTTAAGAAATCCATTGGTTTTGCCTCAGTTCCGGTGCGCGAGTGGGCGCTTATCTAGGCGCCACACGC
>JAACJK010000136.1:0-35735 GCA_013368325.1 Ephemerocybe angulata
TTTGGATGCAATTGGACGTGTTTGGGATCTGAGAACTGGAAAGACCGCTATGGTTCTGGATGGGCACGTCAAGGCTATCCTTGCTGCCGCCTTCTCCCCGAATTGGTGAGTAGAATCATGTGTCCCTCTCTTCTACGCTCACGCAGTTTTAGCTATCAAGTTGCGACTGGGCTAGCGACGACACAATACGGATATGGGATATGCGTGCCATCAAGTCTCTGTACACCATCCCTGCTCACTTGTCCAACGTTTCCGATATTCGATTCTTCCACGCGAACGATCTTTATTTCAAGCACTCACCACCAGACGTTTCCATGAACGGGACAGACGAGAAGACAAGGACAAGCGGACCGAAGTCGATGCAGAAAAAGAGTATAGGTTGGCGCAGGAGGAGTGGAGATATCGTTCTGGATTGTTCTTCGCGAGCTCTGGATACGATGGTCTTGTGAAATTGTGGAGTGCCGACGACTGGCAATTGCAGCGGACGCTATCCACTGACGCGGGCAAGGTCATGTCTGTGGACATCTCAAGTGACGGAAATATGATAGCGTCAGGTACATACAACCGTAACTTCCAACTCTTTGCCCCGGAGGAAACTGTAACCCTGTAACCTCGCCTTCTCCAATATATCGACTTTTACTTGGAGCACTGGGAAAGTAAAGGAATTTCAAGAAATATGTGGTTCCTGAGCTTGTCTGAGGAACGCGAGAACGCGTCCGTCGGAGATCGAAAACAACCAATACAACGCGCGACGGTGGTCATCCGGGCTTGCCGCGAACCAACACCAAGTTCTTCGCCGTCGTGCACCCGCAAACATGCAAGTCGCCCCAAGAGCTCCCGGAAACTCACAAGCTCCAGTCAAAATCTACAATGCCGTCTACTCATCGGTCCAGGTGCGTCGGTTTACCCCTAACGCACCATTTCTGACCGTGACACGCTCTTGATTCGTAGGTTTACGAGTGCATGGTCCGGGGTATCGCTGTAATGAGGCGTAGAAATGATTCATACGTCAATGCAACGCAAATACTCAAGGTGGCCGGTGTAGACAAAGGGAGAAGGACGAAATTTTGGAGAAGGAAATCCTGCCTGGGAAGCACGAGATGTCCAGGCGGTTATGGAAGTATCAGGGTACATGGTACGTGACGACTTCCGTTCAGGCGTTTAGTGGGGCTCAGACGCCTCCTTGCAGGATACCTCTCGAGAAAGGTCGCGATATTGCAGCTCAGTATGGGGTAGCGCCACTGTTGTCGCCTTTGTTCGATTTTCAGCCAACCACCAATTCCCTGGGAGCACTGCCGGTCTCACGCCCGGAGGCACCGCGTCGCCCCGGCCGCTCTCTGCGTCATCATCGTATTCCAGCATCGGGCCCTCCGGAGCGCATACAACATGTCCTCGCTCCCTTCTAATCTCCCTCCGGCTCCTATAATGCCTGGTTCAGCACTGCGTCTCTGAACCAAGGACGAGCACAAGGTCTCTTCACCCCTTCTACCACTAGCGCCAACATGCGGCCTTCTGGATTCCACTCTCCATTTGGCTCACAACCATCGTCGTCCCAAACACCACCTCCAGGATCGTCTCTCAAACGAAACCGCTCTGAAGCTGACGTTGAGGGACCGTCTGGACCTTACAATGGTATGCTGGAATTGTGAGCGCTTGCTTGTTCCTCGCTAACAACCAATTTAGATTATGCCATGGCGGATGCTACTTCGGCTGCAACCACACCTCAACCAAATGGTGAAGAGGATCCATCACCCGCCAAGAGACAGAGACTGGGAGGAACCCCGGCTGATCTCCAACCACGGACGCTGAATAACCCTCTCAACGGAATGTCGCGACCGTCAAGCACGGTGAACGGCGCGAACGGAATACAACCATCTGAAATCGTGGAGGTCCACAAGACGCGCTTCGCCACCAAGCCTTCTATACCGCGGGGTGTGACGTACACGCGCCATTTAAAGATTCGCGGCGGACTGCGCTAGTCGCCTTGATATGTCAGCGAGACGACCCAGCCGCTGTCATGGAAGCTCTTCGCGAAATATCCATGGACCCGTCCACTTCTACCACGACCGTTGATGTTGATGTGATCCTCGATGAAAAAGGGCATACAGCGTTGCATATGGCTGCCAGTCTCGGAAGGTGCCAGACGGTGGAGGCTCTCATTGCGAGCGGAGCGGACATTCACCGGGGCAATCACCTCGGCGAGACACCGCTCATCCGGGCATGTATTGCAACGCACAACTCGGACCACCAGACGTTCCAGCAGATGGTTATGTACCTGAGTTCGTCGATACGGACGTTGGATACCTCCAAAAAGTCGGTGATCCACCATATCATCAACCTTGCTGGGGTGAAGGGCGGGCAGTGGTTGCGCGGTATTATCTTGACCAGATTTTCTTTTGGATTGCACAGCATGAGGGCGGGGATTTCAGGTCGATTGTTGATTTGCAGGACGAACACGGAGATACGGGGTTGAACATCGCTGCGCGTGTAGGGAACCGTAGTCTTGTGCGGACGCTATTGGATGTGGGCGCTAATCGGCTAACGCCTAATAAACTTGGATTGAGACCAGGGGATTATGGCGTGGAGACAGAGGTTCGTGAATTCCTTCGACCCCCTGCGTGTTATACTTACTTGTACCTCTAGGAGTTGAGCGGTGGTCCGCGTGCAGAGGACATTCTATCGAACTTAAGAAGCGGCCCTTCAGTTCCTGTGCAGAAGAGTCAAGACGTCATCGCGGACATGACAACCATGGTCCAGAGCCTCAGCACCGAGTTCCAGGGCGAGATTAAGTCAAAGCAAGATGCTCTGGACGTCACACAAGCCCATCTACGCGCCGCGACGCGTGAATTGTCCGAAAAGCGCAAGCTGATCCAGGTCTGGCAAACGCGGTGTGCGGAGCTCGATCAGATCAACCAGCGCATACGGAACGTAGATAAGGCGCTTGCGGAGGAAGACAGATTCGACTGGACTGGGCGGACAGATCTGGAGGGTAATGATGCTCGAGCTACCGCCGGCCCTGCGTTCCAGTGGCGAGGGACGAAGTCAACTATGGTTGGGATGGGCGGGAGTGTGGACTTGTCGTTCACTGTCGACAGCGAGCCGCCCGTGCCGGTGACGGACTCCCCAGCGAGTTTGGTGAAGCTGCGCAGACTCAAGCTTTGGCATCAGAGAATGGAGGAGCTTGTGCAGGCGAGGCTGAAGGGTCTCCAGGGTGCGAGTGCAGAGAAGGAGTACCAGTGTAAGAAGATCGTGGCGCTTTGCACGGGGATTCCATTGGACAAGGTCGAGGATGTGAGGCTTTCTCTTTTCGGCGTGGATACGATGGTACTGAAAGCTCGGCCTTTTAGATGTTGGAGAATTTGGTCATCGCGGTGGAAAGCGAGGCTCAGGTTGTGGATATTGGCAGGGTTTCAGGATTCATGCAGAAGGTTCGGACAAACCCATTTGTGAATTTTGGTCAGACCACAAATAAGTAGCTGACGGTCCTTTCCTAGGTTCGTGATGGTATCATCTAGCTCGGTTTGTGGCCATGGGACATGTATTTTTATAGTTGCCAAGTATGCACAAATCTGTACCGCTGGACGGGAGTGAAAAGGTTGCAGAGGAAGGGGGTATTTATCATACTTTGCGATCCATCCTTGCCTTTGTCAGATCGAGAAGGAGGAACTCCGAATGCCAAAGCGAACACATGGGCGAACTTGGTGTCTTCTTTCGCCTCCTTCACGATGTAGAGGATTGTTGAGATTAGTGTGTCGCAGATGACGAAGACAAATAACTCACAAGGAATATGACAAGGTTATCTTCTGTCGCAGCAATGCTGTCGACGCCAATGCCTTGCGTTATGTGTAAGGGTATATCCTTGGAGTACTCGGTGGGCACCAGAACGGACTTTTGGCCAACATGGAACCATGATGGGCCAACGCTAGCTTTGCTTGCTTCAGGGTATGGGGGAAAATCGATGAGTCCAAGCCTATCCTTGGGACCATGCTGCTCTTCGACACCAAGCTTGGGGATGAGGTAGATAATACGGTTTCCAACAACTTGGGCACATCGGAGAGAGGTGGGTATGTTTTTCATTACGCAGTTCCATTCTGGCCATGGAACGCATTGCCTGTCTAGGCGGCTTGTCGGTCGGAAATGTCCGGATTGGCGCAGAAGAGAGCTCACGAGGGTATTGGCGCGCATCTCTAGTGGCGGTTACGTTTGGAGCGAACGTCATTTCGGCGTCGCCCCAGTGCTTCGGGAGTTCATACTCTCGGTCTGTGATGACTTTACTCAAATCCGTGACGTTAGACGGTCAGATCTGACCGTCTACCCGTCCGATAGGTATATTGCTGGTGACGAGTCCAGCACTGAAGTTCATATTGATTGCTGGCGCGATAGTGGGAGTGTACATATCATGGCCAGCGGCATTAAAGGACTGAGTTCCCTGAAAGGTATGATCATTCGGCCCATTTCGGCCAAGGACTGGGTGTTGTGAACTCTTGGCACAGCCTGGGCGCTTGTTTGACAGTGGAACATGGACTCAGAAGGGGATCTTCGATAAAGTTGAAACAGAGCGGCACGTAATGGAGGGAAAGAGGGTTGCAGGAAAGAAAGTGTCTGGACCTTCCCAGATCGCTATTGCTCTGCCGACGACATTTAGTGTCTTGGGGCAATAGGGCTGAAATAGGCGCCCACCCCAGACAAGCCGTCAGACAACGTCCCGATCCCCACGGCATACAGTCATTGACATTCCATTTATTCTCAGCAACACATGTCAGGGAGGCGTTATGTTGTCTATCTTCACACAAGCTTGAATGGACCGTTCCTCGAGAAAAAATAGGATTTTCTTTTTCAATGTTCGGGCCGACTGTAACGCTGTGGCCCAAAGAAACTTGTACAGATGAGGCAACTCGCCCTACAAATACATCGAAAGCACGGCTACCTTCAGCCAAATAGTGAAATCCATGCGTAAACTACAGTATTATAACACGAGTTCCGAGATCCGCGACAGAGTGCGGAAACTCGGACCCGGGGCAGCTCATGAACATGATTGACGTTGGGATATCTAGGTGGTGGGCCAAAGCATGTACACTATGAGGGTCGAACACTCCTTCAACTAGGAGCTATGAAGGTTTGAATATAAGCTTGTCAGAATATATACGTGTGGGTGCTAGAGTAAGGCTTACAAGGTCAATGGTGATTTCAGGGAAAGCTTCATCGAGGACTGCATGACGAAGGGGTAAGCACATAGTTCGGATTCCAGAGATGGCCACAATTCACTCTTTGCATTTGACTCGAGCTCAGATGGTATCCCTCCTTTCTCCTCCTCGTAAAAGTGGATGATCTTCAGATGCGACGTTTCTTCGTTTTTCTGGACGTAGAGGATCATGTGAAAGAGGAGGTTGATCTATATGAGCAGTAAGAGAATGTCAACTTCGTTGGGCATAAGAGAACTTACTTCATCCCCTTTGACACAGATGCAGACAACCTGTCTCTTCACCCTAGTCATTAGTTTCACTAGTCCGAGACCCGTCCGATGGTGTGGCACAACAGCGGCCTCCGCCGGCCCACCACTGCGCAAGCTATGCCATTGATCGTACACCCAGTAGATATACCTGAGGATGGAGACCTTGTTCTGTGTGGCGATCAACGCACTGAGCACCCCCAAGACGTATATTGCGAAATAGCCAGCGGTTTTAGGGTTGATCGCGATGTTACCCGCGAGGATAACAGGCGAAACGATCAGCAGGGCGAAGAGAATAGTAGAGAGCCTGGTTATAGACGAGCGACGCAGGCGTCCTCGATTGAACCGAAGCAGGAGGAGGGAGAGAGGAAAGAGCGCCATGACGCTGAGCCAGACGATGGAAAACATTTGAGATATCACGCCCAAGTTTGCACTTGCAGACGCGTAGACGATACCGCAGAACCCGACAAAGCAGAATACGGAGACATAGGGCGCCTGGGTTTTGGTTATTACGTTGAGGAAGATCTTTGGGAGGACGCGGTGTTGGGATAGCTGTTCGAGCAGTTCGCAGGCGCTGAGGATTCCGGTGAGGGTTCCGCCGCACAAGACGATGAAGGCATCGGCGACTATCCATATCCGAAGCCACTTGCCAGCAACCTAAGCAGAATAGACCATGAGACGCGAAGGAGGAAGTTAACAAGTATACACACCGTCTCTCCCAGGACGCTGAGTACGTTCGCGCCTCCTCGGATTAGGTCCAGGGGGATGGTGGCAACCACGAGGAGCATGAGCAAGGTGTTGAATATGATGGCAGGTATATGAAGATTCCTGAATACGGCTGGGAACCGACCTTCCTTGATGCGCGAGATATAGGATGGTGTACCTAGATAAAACAAGAATGTTCAATCTCGACGGAAAACTTGTAACACAGCTCTCCACTCACATTCGAACCCCGTTAACCCCAGCATCCCCAGGCATACCCCATAGTAAACCTGCTTCAAGATCCCAGAAATGGACGTTCCAGCATTTTCAGTCATCCCCTGAGCCCAGTTGCTTTTTAGCTGCCCGTTCCCCGTCCGAACCCAATGTACAACACTCGCTAATACGAGTGCCGTCATAGTCAAAACCTTCATCGCTCGTTAGAACACACCGAAGTAGAGGGCGTTCTCGACTTACGTGTAAGCCCAACACAGATAAGGCAATCCTCGCACTCTCGCGCACCCCGAAGAGACTGACGGCTGTAAAAAGGATAAGCACCATGACTGCAAGGACCCAAGATGGAAATGGCAATGCCACTTCTCCAGCTAGATATTCAGCTGCAGTTGCTGATGATACGATGGATGTAGAAGCGAAGTCGAGCACAAGAAGCGATGATCCCACCACTGCTAGACCCTTTGTGGATACATTGAGCCTTGGATAGGGGATTAGCTGAGATCACAACTATCTA
The DNA here is from genome assembly GCA_013368325.1 of Ephemerocybe angulata. Classification (NCBI taxonomy): domain Eukaryota; kingdom Fungi; phylum Basidiomycota; class Agaricomycetes; order Agaricales; family Psathyrellaceae; genus Ephemerocybe; species Ephemerocybe angulata. The sequence goes on from JAACJK010000136.1 coordinate 6,897, forward strand.
GAGTAGCTTGCACGCACAGATAGGTGTAGGGTGCACCACTAATTGGTAGTGCAGAGGCCAATTCGACCATTATAGGTCTCCAGAGAAAAAGGATGAGGGTGGCAACGAAGAGGCATATGGGTGAGCTAGTTCCGGTGACATGAGCGCGAAGATACAGTCGACGGGCAGGGCAGGCACTTACAACACTCCAGCTACTACGATCACGGCAGGAAACGCGTAAAACACGCTTCCCAATACAGCGTTTCCTGCAAGGGCAGCAGCGGTGAATTGCCCTAACACTCTATCCCGCTTCCTCCGCTCGATAGCTTCGTTGGCTGCTTGGCGATCGCTAGAAGACAGCTTTAGGTGTCGTATAGAGCCCCATCCAGCGAACTCAAAGGCATTGGAAAGGTTTATAAATCTCGAGGGAATCCCCGTGTAAATTTTCAGCCCAGAGTTGTCTGCGGGGCGGTATCGCTGGCGACGCAATATAATGCCGTACTGAGAATCGCTGAATGTCGGAGGTGGCACCGTATCGTTGTGTAACGCGGTGTCTGCGAAGAGTTTAGCATAGAAGGCGCTAGCTATCTTGAGAAGCACGTACTACGCGGTTTCTTGGTTCCTGTTGCATCCACAACGTCCTCCTGGCAACCTGGGGAGCCCACCAGGACGGGAGGCGGTTCGATGGCAATCCACTCGTCCGGATTGTCTAGAGGTCTATGGTCATCTGTACTGGTAGTTTTAGTATAGGGTTCGTCTGAGGTATAGTTGCAGAGCGTAGCGCTGGTTGAGGGCCGCAAGGACATCGTAATTCGTGAAGAATGCGGGCAAGACAAGGGTTGGTCCAACTTCCAGATGCTGGGAGCCCTCTTTTAAGGGGTTTCGAAGGCATAAAAAGGGGCTAACAAAGGTTGATGTGTGCTTACACCACGTTCTTTCATCTCGCTCCGCATCATAAAAGGCATTGAGGTCCATTCACAATGTTGTGGGCTGAAAGAAAGCAATTGACGGGCGTCTATGTGTGGTTTACAATGCTTTATTGACGCCGAACATGACGAATTACGCTTTGTCGTTGCCTTCGGAGTCTGAAACAGCTAATAGGTGCCGCGCAGTGTGACGGTGTGCGGCCTCTGTTGGGGGTGAAGGACTTGCTTCAACTTGCAGGTTGTCCGCGACCACCATAGCTCATGTTCTTGTTCCCTGCCACGACCCATATCCATAATGTCAGAATCTCAGAATGAGTTGCAACCTCTCCTTAATAGGTGCGACTAGGAGCTCGTCATTACCCGTGTTTCAAGGGATTGAACCTCCCGTGCCTGGTTCTATCACAGTAACGATGTCGAGGCGACGCCAGTCTTCCCTCTTATCCAATTGATACGAGCGGTGTGTAGCATTTTTCTGAACTTCGATCGTATACTGACATCATGAAAGGATGTTTCTGTGAGTGGAGGCACTTCATAGCAAGAGGGTTCCTTCTGGTTCTGCCTTAAATCCACGGAGCTGATTCGGGTTCCTGATCCAATCATAGCACACTATTGGTGCATAGCCGTCTATGCTTACTCTGTAAAACGCTTTCTGACTCTTAAATAGATACCCCACTATCATACGAAACTGTGTGTTCTGCCTCTGAAAAGGATTGCAGTATACTGACATCGGTCGCTTCCAGCTCACATCCCCAGAAGTGACTATTGGTGTGCTCCAACCCTTGGTCGACAAGTACGCCGCGATCCAGCAAGAAGGGAACCTGTCTGTTGTCTTCTGTATACTTCTCAACCGAGTCCATTTCATCCGAGATGAAGATCTCTTTACCGCTACCCTCTCCAAATCTCGTGCGGACTTCTGCGAACTCCTCGCGACACGGGTTTTCCGAGAGAACGCATACAGCTTATTGGATCTGACCGTTGTCCTCACCACTGTCTGGCATGTATATGCTGGTGCTGATCCACGCTTGCTCGAAAAGGCGAAGCGGGAGCGAGATGACGAGCTAGAAAACAGAGTTGGCAACGCTATCGAACTCGCAATCCTTGGAAAGGCCAAAAGGTTCATCAAGAGCACCTCATGTCGTCGGGTCATCGAGGCAATCTGGTCGTAAGCGCATTACGGTACTATCGGACGCACAAGTTTGTTAAAGACTATAAACAGAGGACGTTGCGTTTATCAGGCCCAGAGTACACATTCCATTCTCTCTGATGTGAGTCGCGCTTTCCTTGACCAAGCCATAACTGGTATTGATATGCGTTACTCAGACGTACAAACGAACGCCAGTCCATTTCTACGATCCTCACAAAGCACCCCTTCTGGACCATTACCGGTACGTCTTCTCTCGACGCATTCGGAAACTCTGGGTAACAAGGACTCCTTAGCCTCAAAGTCCCATCTATCCGTTCCGTTCTTGAATATATGAAGTACGTTTCTGATGACACTGACCGGGTTGGGTCTCATCTGAACTGTCCAGCTTTATTATTCTCTTCGTCTTATACGTCACCGCTCTGGAGTTCGCGGATATACACCGCTTCAATCTTTCTGAGCTTCTATTTATTATATACTCGCTTGGTTTCACTCTGGAGAAGGTTGCGGCCATGCAGGAGCACGGTATACGAGGTGCGTGAGTCGTGGTGGATTGCTGAGACTTTAACCTGAATATCGTGGCAGTCTATTTCAAAGGAACCTGGGTATGATTATTCATCTGCAGTTCACCACACCCACCACTAACTTTGAGTGCCAGAACGCCTTCGACTTAGCTTTTGGTGAGCCGTTATGAACTAACAGTGGTGAGTCTTTCCTCATGAACGCTTTGCACAGTGACCAGCTTTGCGGTATACGTGATATTGCGCCTATACGGTATTAATCACCATAGTAAGTTGCCTCTGAGCCTGACAATCGCCAAGATCTCACTCTTCGTCAGAGTATTGGGCCAAAGCTTTGGGCATTGATACCTTGGCACTTATTGCATGTTTATTATTTCCTCGGTAAGACTTTGCCTCGCCCACTCATTGATTTTTGTAAATATCCCTTTAGGTTGGCATTCGTGACCTTCAAGAACAATCTCATGGTCCTTTCACTCCGAGCAATGATGCTGCAGTTCGTCCTCCTCATGTGCATTGCGATGTTCTGTTTCTGCGGATTCCTGTATGCTCTGTGGACGTAAGATAATCATCATGAACTTGGAGGAAAGGTTTACTGAAGTCCAGCTAGGTTCAGTCGGAATGGGGCGGGGTGCGTTCTCTTTGTAGCTCTTTTCGAACCAGGAAACTGACGCCAAGGGGATGTCGTTCTCAGCTTTGAGGCAGGGTGCGTGATGAGCTTGTTGTTCTTGAATTTGACCTGACCTGTAAAGGTAGCGAGATCGCATGGTGGATGCTGGATTTGTGGTTCGGTCTTGATGCCAGCGGGTTTCAGAACGCCAGTAAGTTCTGAACTGGATTAACCCAAACACTTTTCAACGGGGCGCTATAGCGAGGTTCCATCCAACTCTGGGCCCAGTGCTCATGGTCATATACGCTTGCCTGAGCAACACCTTGCTTTTGACTGGTGAGATTATATATGCTGTATAATTTACCTCGCTAACTTTCAATGTTTAGTCCTTGTGTCTGTGAGTTCTATTGACGAATGCAGCTGAGTGGAACTAAGAGATTCCAGATCCTTTCGAACACATTTGCGAAAATTAACGAAGATGCAGCGGCAGAGGCAATGTTCCGCAAGGCAGTTCTAACAATCGAAGGGTACGTCTCTGCATGTTCTCAAAGGCTTCTGATCCAACAACATAGCCTGCCTTAGTGTCAAAGCGGACTCGTTGTTTTCCTATCAGCCTCCAATCAATCTGTTTGCAGTATGCGTCATGCTCCCTGCAAGTTACATCCTGTCCCCTCGTTGGTTCCATAAGGTGCGTGCTTTCTCGTCACCCCCTGCAATAGCATGTACTGATTGTTTGGTTCAAGGTGAACGTCTTCATGATCAGGTAGGACATCTCTCTATTGAACCTCATCCTCCGCCTCACAATCACCCAGAGCGACGAGCTTCCCCATTCTCCTGATAATATCGTTCTATGAGCGGCAAGCCAAGGCTGCGGGATCGGTCAACTTCTCAGAGACGATATCCCATATTGGTGAAACCGTATTCGACACACTACTACCGAGACCCCTTAAGCGCATGTGTACGTGTTCTTCGATGGTCTTTATCTACAAGCTTTCTGAATTGCCTCGTCGTTTAGCGATCTTTGAAGGGTTCGCTGGCTCTGAAGGTGACATTGACGCGGTGAGTTCCTTGCTTCTTCTTCCTCGCTTGGCTCTCTTAATAATGGGCGTAGATATTCGAAATTGCCGAAGACTCGGAGGATGCTGTTGACCTCAATGAGGACGACGACGGGTCTGGTAACAGCCAACAGCGTTTGCGAAGAGGCTCCGGGTACTCTTACACGTCTCCGAAACGGCCTGTCGTCAAGAAGCCCTCCCGATCTCCTGGACCACAGCGCGCTCTACCGCGCTTGAGGACGAACGCTTTGATGCCACCACGGCCGTCGGATTCAGTGTCTTTCAGTCCTCTAACCCAGGTGTACCAGCCTGTGATTTTTACGGAGGACGTGGACGATGGGTCTGGCACGAGTTTACTACCCCCCGCCACATCTACGGCGCTGAGCTACGGGGCGGCCAGCAGGCGGAGGATAAATTCGATGGTACCCGGCAGACGTGGGGGGCCGGACCCGTTGCTCGCCCAAGCTCAGATGAACAACGCAATGAAAAAGTTTCCGGGAGGACTTAGTCCGCCTTCGCCTCCGGAGCGTGGAGGTGGGGGGAATGGTGCTGTGGATATTGTGCCGCCAAGGGGACGGTCGGGAGAGAGAAATAACTTCTCGTCGAGTTTAGGACAGGTACAGGAGCTGGAGGGAAGCGAGGAGAGGGCAACTCCAACTCCTGATCCATCCTTGGTGGAAAAGAGGCTGGATGATATCGAACGAAGACAGGAGAGGATTGAGAGTCTCTTGTCGCAATTGGTGGACGGCATTTCACGAGGGGAGAAGTCAGGGTGATGATACGCTCGGATTGTAGAAAAACACAGATCGGTATATATTCAGTTCTTAGCAGCATCATATGTACGTGTTTATAAGATCGTAATTTCGTTCGTCTAGAGTCAGGGCCATGTATCAAAAAAGTTCGTCGAGGTAAGCGCCGAGGCCAAGCTTGTACAAGCTAGGTGGATCGTAAGCGCTAGGAACAGGAGAAATTGATCTCCGAACCGTCTGAGTCCGAAGACCCGGGAACATGGCATCAAGGCCAAGGTAAGCTCAATTTCTCCTGAGCGGACAATCGGCCACAAGGGCCTCGGGAGCGTCAGTTCTGAGGATTCATACCTCGAGAGTGGAATCACAAAGTCTAGGGACGATCTCGGTCAATCATGAGACAAGGAACTCGCGAACGAGAGATATCGGATGAACGAGGAGTGCTGGACACTCGAGATATGAGAACCATCGAAACGATTATCCAAGCACTTGCTGGATCCTAGTTTCGTGGGTTGGGGGGCGGCTTCGGCGGCGCGCAGGCGCGGGGGCCTGGCGGTGAGTCGGGATCCCGAGCTCGAGGCGGAATCCCACGGTCACGCGCGGGCGCTAAAAGCCCTTTGGCGCCTAAGACGATCTGAGGCTTCTGCTACCTGAGATCGAGCGCGAGGAGCTGCGCGAGGTGACCTTGGCATCGAAGCTTTTCGAAGCCACTCACAAGCCGAAAACCAGAGCGTCTGCGAGAGGAACACGGAGGAGAAGATCAAATCAGAACTCCGGAGACACCAGCTGCGCTGGATCCGTGAACCACCATAGCAGAGCGAAGCTCACAAACCATCACGAGATCCAGCAGCGCTGGACCTTCGGTCCCAACCCAGAGCGAGCGATGCAACAAGAGCAATCAATTATACACAATAAGCTACTTCGAGGTACAGAAGGAGTCAATCCGAGTCTTGTCATAGCATGAAGCGATCGAGTTAACTATGATCTCGGAAACATTCCTCCAGTATCTCAGGAAGGTGAGTGATTTCCACCTCCCGACCATCGCGACAACGTGGGGCGGAACCCCGCCCAGTAGTAACCCCGTCGAGCCACCAATTCGGAAACCATGGCCGTCGAGCTCCTCAAGGCCCTCCGCGACCCATAGTTCGTTGCACCGAGCCATGAACCTGGCTTTCGTCATCGGGTGCCAGCACCCTTCGCCGTCCTTGTAGGAGAAGAGGTGCGAGTCGGAAGGAGCGTCCTTCGAGATAGCCAAGTGGTTCTTCATGGCATGGAAAGGGGAGAGGGACTCTTCTCCCGAGATCGTGAGTACTGCACCCTCGGCGCGCGTAGTCTTCGTCCAGGGGATGCGGAAGGACACTGTCCGACCCGGGATGGGAGCCGAGCTCGAGGAGGAGCCGAAGCTCACGTTCGCGAATGACCTTAGCACCGAGTGTTTCGGGTCGACGAAGCTGTCGAACTCCACGGTAAGCTCGCCCAGGCGGCAGCATCCCCAAAAGGCGCAGGTGGCCACGGCCCACACAGCGGCGTCGAAAGGGTTGAACAGATCAAGGCCGCGCTGAAGAACTTTCATATGCTGCAGAGTGACCGGCATGCGAGGAGGCTTCGGGGGTGGTGCGAGCTTCGCGGCCCCTTTCTTCACCTGGGATACGAAGGACCCATCGCCCTTCCAAGGGGCGTTGTTGACCGTGTGCCAAGCGTGGAGCGACGACATCCACCCGTCGATGCAACTCTCCGAGACCCTGCCTGCGTGCTTCGAGACGAACGAGGCAAGGAGGTAAGGGGACGCCGGCATTCGGTTCTCCTCCGGAATCCCCAGTTCGTCACAGTGCTCGGTGAAGCGGAGAAGAGCGGCACCCTGAGTGGAACGGGTCTCCTGGCACCAGGACTGAACCAATACCTCGTTGATCTTCCTGATGGAACTCGGGGGGAGCTCTCGACGCATCTCGTCGAGCTGACGGAGAGACCATGGCGTAATCCAGTGGGCGATGCGGAGGTGGGCGGGAGAGCTCTCCGGCCTGAGATCGGATCTCACGTAGTGGGAGTCCTTAGCCAAGCGGGGACGCCTGGCCTTGACGACGCGACCAACACTCGGACGGGAGGTGACCACGTCACCGATGGAGGAAAGGGTTGATGACAAGATGTGATTAGTGGCAGACAAAGTATCGTACGGGGAGTCCAAATGCAAAGCGGGAGAACCATTCAGAGAAGAAGACGGAGTCGAAGAGTCCAAGAGAGCAAGAGGAGAAACAGAGAAGCTATGAGCCAAGGAGGTGCGCGGTGGAGCGGATTCGGACACTCGACGAGCGAGCGCCCTCTTCCTCTGCTCCTCCTCCTTGCTCGCGACGGAGACCTCCGCCGCATAGAAAGAACGTGTAAAACTAAACATGAACAATGAAAGGTCTGAGCTCCTCCGGGAGCGAAATCGAAGGGGAAAGCTGCAGGTCCGGCGTGCCCAATTCTCCGCGCGAGATGGGGTCAGCCGGGTTGTCTGCCGAAGCAACATACTCAACTTCAAGAGAAACATGCAGAGAGTCCAAGATAGACATGAAACGACGAATAGAATAATTAACCTCTGCGTTCCTCGAACGCCCCTTCCAGTAAGCTCCGATGATACCCTGGTTGTCGGACAGCAGTCGGACACGACAATCGTGATAGCCCTTCGCTTCCAGGTGCATCACGAGCAACTCGATGGCAAGGCACTCCAGCCAGCCGATGTCCCTCCACGGACCCTTCCACCCTTCCTTCACCTTCCACGCATCCCACTCGTCACCCCACTTCAGGCCTACGCCCCACACCGTCGAAGCGTCGACACTGATACCAAGATCCAGGACCTCTCCTAATGGGAGCAGCGTCCTCGTGAAACCGGGCTCACTCAGCTGAGCTGCCCACCAGCGCATGTCCGTGACGAGAGAAGGGGGAGCATGAAGGGAGGTGCCGTGGGGGTAATCGTTGAATCGAGAGATGAAGGAGGAGAGGGAGGAGAGGTGGGAGCGCCCGAGGCGGTAGACGAAGGCCAGATGACAGAGGGAGCCATGAATCTTCATGCACTCCTCCTCGGTGACCACACCGTTCGCAGCGGCGTCGAGAAACACTTCCGCCCGGAAGAGAAACTTTCTCCTCTTCTCCTCCCGGACGCCGACCGTCTTCGCAGAGAGGTCCCAGACCATGCCGACGTAGTCGAAGGTGGTGTCAAACGGTTGGCCCTTCTTGGTGAACGGGTGGAACGGCATGCCGGTGGCGGCGACAGCCATGAGAACATCGTTCTCGTCGTAGGGGTAGACGTAGGGGTCATCTTCCGTGCCAGAGCCCGAGGAAGGATAGTTGAAGTTGTAGATGTCGTCCGACCACTTCCCGTTGGGCCCGATGCCCTTCGCCCTCCAGATGCCGAGGACAGCCTTGCTGACCTGGCCCGAGTTGCTCTCCGAAGCAGTCGCACCGAAGGGGCAGCAGTGTTGGATGTACAGCTGGCCCTTCCGTCCCTGCATGACGAACCATCGCTTGTGTGCTGGAGCGATGGGGGAGCGCCGATGGAACTTGGAGACGTCCACTACCATGGCACGAGTCCCCCGGGGGGCAATGGCAACCTGTCGCAACGACGGGGGTCAGAACGGCTGTTCGACAACAATACGTGAGGGAGCTGGCAGCCTCGGCGTCCAAGACGATGTGCAGCGGCACTGGGTGCTCGACCCGAATGGCCCGAGGCCCACGCACGAAGCGTGTTGTGCGTGCAGCACAGGCCGAAGCCTTGGGTATGCAACCCGGGTGCGAGACCCATAGAAAAGCGCCGAGCGCTGCCAGCAGGCGAGAATGGAGGGGGGAAAAGGAAACCGAGAAAGCGAGTACTCACCAGGTCACCGAGTTGCGATGCGGGGTCATAGTGGGTGGGGAACTCTTCTTTGTCGGCGTAGGAGTTTGCTGATGGGCGGGACTTCGTCCCTTTGGACAGGTTGATGCACATACGGGGCTTGAGCTCAAAGCTCCCTTCAATCTCCTTCTCGTCGATCGAGAGAGGGTGGCATTGGAAAGATCCCCCCAGGATCTCTTCCACTTCTTTCTTGCTGTATGGGCCGCTCATCCGTTCGGCTTCCACTTCTTCCGCGAAATATTCATCGATAAAGTCTAGGTGTTCTTCAGCAGAGGGGTTGTTGGGGTACACAGTCGTTTCCGTGAGTTGAGGGAAGACTCCCATTGGGAAGCCATGGCATAGTTTCTCGGTGAGGTGGGGGTTTTCTTCTCTGAGGTGAGGGTAGGAGTCGAAGATGGTGTCAAAGGCGTCGGCGTCATAGGGGGTACAGATACGGTTGAGGATGTCGGGGTGCGTCGAGGTGATGTCTGCAGGTAAAGGGGGGGGGAGCAGCTCACCAGTGATATGGGAGCGAGGAGCATCAAGCCGACTCGGGCTTCGCGACGCATGTCCAGGACAACGCGTGATGCTCGGACTTCCCACAGAACGAGCAGGCGTGCTCGGCGCGGTTATGGCGACAATACTGGCTGGCCTTACCGGAGATATTCCACGCGCCGCAGATGGGCTTGGAGCCGGCAATGGTGACAATCTTCCCATCGATAACCTTGGCGAACAGGGCTCCTCCGCCACGGAGGGTCTGGGCGTGGCATGCATCACTACGGTGTCCTTTGTTGCCGCAGACAAGGCAGGTCGAGGCGGACTTGCTCGGCTGCCCCTCTCGAAAGGACCGACTGTTGCTCGAGGACCCGCCTTGACGACCTCCACCTCCCCCTCCGCCGCCACGGCTGGAGGAAGTGTACGCAGCAGCTGCGGCTGCGGCAGCAGCGGCCCTCTCCTTGTTCAGGGTGCGCTCGTGGTCCAAAAGCCTGTCACGGTGAGATCTCGTCGAGAAGACAAAGGGGCGAATGTGATACTCCTTACGCTGGGCGATGTCGAAGCTGCGGATCAGATCCCAGTCTTCACCCTCCCTCGTGATTTTCAAGTTGCACCAGGAGAGGTGCTGCCTCATCCAGGCGCCAACTGTGCCATCCACGTCGAGAGTGTTCGCCCATTGGGACATGAGTTCAGCCGCGCCGGCCCAGACGTGAAACTCGAGAGTGTCTTCGGCCGGGAAGCGAGGGTCCTCCGGGTTGATGAGGGGAGACTTCTTGTTGTCATCGCCAACGTAACCCTTGATAGACTTGAGAGAATTGCCTTTTGAGTGGCACAGGACGATCGAGTCCCTCGTGAAGAGCGAGATCGGGACGTGTTCATGGGAGTGCCAGATGAGGTTGTAATCTTCCGGGGGCAGCAAAGGCAGGGACTCGCCCACACCGATGAGCGTCTCCTTGACGGCAGGGCGCTTCACCAGCCTAGACTTCTTCGACGAAGAGGGCTCTGCATCGTCAGAACGGGAGCGCTTAGAGAGAAACTTGCCCGCAAAGGCCATGAACTTCCTCATGGTGCCTGGGGTATAGGATCCGATATCGTCATCTTCCTTATCTTTCTCCTGCGCCGGGGTGTCCAATCCCAACAAAGACTCTTCGTCCGACGTCGCCGTGAAACCTTCCGGCTCGCCGATGGTGAGATAAGACGGGATCTCGGTGTCCTTAGCCTTGAGCGGGCGACCCATGGCACGCTTGATGTTCCGGGCCTGAATCGTGGCGTTGAAGGCGATCTTGTCCGATAACGACATATCGGCCAGAGCTTGACCAGCTGGCTTGACGGCACGCATACTGAGTAGTAGAAGGATGGTATTTAGACGAAAATCTAGGAGATCGCAGCGATCTAGACAGATGTATGCGCTTGCTGGACAAGCGGACGATAAGGAAGAAAGCAAGGACCAAAAGTCCTGCGCGCAAATCGAACGCGCGGCCAGGCAAAACGTGACGCGTGTGACCGCGTCAATCACGCAACCTCTCTGCCCTAGCTTGTCCTACGGCGAACAGTCGTAGACGCTGCGCTAAACTCCTTAGCCTGCCATCAAGTTGAATGCTGGGAAAGTATTTGTCAGCTTCCAAACGGATATTGGGGTGGCAGTGTCATCAAACACACCATAATCGTGAGGGAGGTCGGCCATTCAGCGATAGAGTGCCCATGGTTGAGATATGCGTAGTGACACTCAGGACGAGATGCGTCTTGGAATCTGGAAGGGATTCAGAAGTGTTTGATAGACGACCAGAAGCGTCAAAACTGACCGTTGGATGCGTCCAGAGTCTCCAGGCGCACGGGCCAAGTCCTTCTTCTCGAAGACGGCGCGCAAGATCTGGGACATTATTTCGACAGTCAATGGTTCACCAAGGTACCTTTCATCGAATTTTCAGGATATAGTAAATTTCAATTCAAATTCACTCACTCGAATGCTCCTTCAGCCCTCAGAAGGTCTTGGGCAGGCTTAGAGATGCTTGGTCCTGTCTGAACGGCCGGCGCTTATTTCAGCATCGGTTGAAGGGCACAAGAATTAGGCGACTTACCTTCTGCTGATTAGCCGCGAAGATGTCCAAGAAGAGGCGGTCTCCCTTCTGGAAGCTGCGCCCAGCCACGGTTTGGTCTGTGGTAGCCTCTCGGTAGACACCAGCGAAAGGCGGGGCCAATCCTGTAGTCGAAGTGTTAGGAGGAAATCTAGGCCGACGAGACATGGGCCAAACTTACGGAGCGCTTCGTAGACGTGATTCAGGAGCTTTGAGGCGTCGTTCGTGGCGGCCAAAGGCTGTAGATCCTTCGCCTGATCTAAGTAGAGGTCGACAGCATTGGTAGCAGCCAAGGATAGCTCAGCGTTTCCGACGACGAGGATTGCTAAGATTGTGTTTGCAAGGGCATAGCGGTCCTTGTAGAAAGCGTTCTCAGTCAAGCGATGGATGACCTCATGGTGCTCGGGCTTCTTGTGCTTGAAAAGCGTAGACATGATACCGTTAACGGTGACCTATTGAAGCAGGTGCGTGTATAGGATGAGAGGAATGTCAAAGTCGAGCGAGAACAACTGCGTGCCTTCGTCCCGTTAGCTAGCCCCAAGTTGTCCGTAATGCGATCCATCAACTTGGGCATGTTCTTCTTGATCCTGGCTTGAGTGACCATGACCTTCGCGGGCTCTATATTCAGGAAAACGAATCTGGATACACAAGGCGGATTCAGAGTTAATCATGTCCTTGTCTCCAGTGGCCATTGTACGTACGAATATATGTCAGAAAGAACGTCGAAGAGCTCATCTGGAGTATAGTCGCCCTCGCCATCGGGCGTAGACTTGAGGCTGATTCCAGCCTATAGAACTATGAGAGGTAGCGCAAAAGAGATATTCGGCGCACTTACGAGGTTCGCAAGCCAGGTAACGGGTGCAACGCGGAGGACCCTCCGGACGACGTCAACTCCATTGGTCTTACCACCCACGAGAGTGAAGGAGCCGTTCGCCAAGAGCTTGTTCGTCGTCGAGTAGAAGTAGTCGCCGATCTTGCGAACGAGCTCAGGGGACCCGCTCAAAGCGTCAGTGACGATCTTCTGGTCGTTGCTGTTACCAGTAGGATAGAATCTAAGAAATGAAAAGTCAGGACTCAGAAACCTTCAAGGACAAGTTCTGCGAAACGCATAACATACCCTTTGCCTTCAATAATTCGGGCCGCCTTAGCACTGTAGGGAGTCGAGAACGCTGTGGTGTCCTTCAACGTGGCAAGGATGGTATCCTGGTCTTTGATGACGATAGCCTCGGACTGCTCTTTGGGGCGAGAAAGGTCGTATTCATTAAGAAGGTTGAGCTTCTTCAGGTGGACCTTCATGGACCCAGGAGTCATCAACGGGAAGAAGGTGTAGACGCTGTTTTCCGTGTAGTGGTGTGGGAGCGTCCTCAGGAAGAGCCTGCCGAGGGTGCTTCCGAAGCCAAAGGCATTAGGATCGCGTTGGCAGTCCTGGAAACCCCAAGCAGTAAGATTGTAAGGAGTAAAGTCGTGTGTGAAGAAGCGGTCTCCACGAGTAAGGGCAATAGCGTCGCTGAGGATGGCGCGACTGACGGTGTACCCTGGACAGTGGAAAGTAATGTGAGCTTACCGATATATTTTATGAAGCATTTCTCGTACCTGGACACAATCCAGCACCATCGACGAAAGGCTTGGCTTCTTCTGCTTGAAGGCCGGTGTAGAGCTCGAGGTTCTCTATGTCGCCGTACAGCAGCTCGGCCGCACGGGCGATCTCTGGGTTGGAATTCCACTCCAAGAAGCTCGAGTATGCTGCTCGGGTGTGTCAGTAAATATTGGTTGATGATAGATTTAGACGCGCACTCTTCAATCCGAGATACTGGGTTAAGGTAAACAAGTATCAGCTCGCCAGTTAAAATAATCTGCCAAGCGTATACGTACCTTGCGGAACTCATTGAGAGAGCAAACACCCCACTTTCGGTTCAACTCAATGCCCATGATTTCGTTGAGCCTCATGACGGCTAGAGAATTCAGATGAGGGGTCATGCATATCGTGCATAGCCGCATGCGTTGACGTACGAGGAGTGTGTCGGGCACCAAATGCTCCCGCAGGGTGCTCAGTGCTAACGCAGATTTAGTCTCGACCTCAAAAGGTAAAGCTAAATGTCACTTACGCATTGTGAAGGAAGTTGGCGAGCTCGGCATCGGAGAAGCTCCCATCTTCCTGTCGCTTCAACCTACTTCCGGTCAGAGGCGTTCGATAAGGGAGAAGTAGCACTCAGCTTACCCGCCGAAAGTCCATGATGTGGGCTCCTTCTGAGTTTGCTGAACCTTGTATGCCGCCATCTTGAAGTCATTGGCGTTGACCTCTGCGACGGGCTTTCCATCGAAGAGATGGTTGAAGACTCCCTCTGTATACTTCTCGTCCTCACGGCTAGTGGTAGCATGCCAGCGATAGAGACAGTTAAACTGGAGGTAGTTTAACATTAGCCCACAATTCAGTCGATGCAAGGATGTGTGACCTTACCTCGACGCTACAAACGTTGCCTTTTCCACGTTCAAACAAGGTATGATCATCGAGGCGAATTTCCTGATAGTGCATTCATCAGGCGATAGAGGGAAATATGAATTAGATTCATTAACCTACCTCGAAAGGACTCAAACTCCAGTTACTTCCCTCTCGGACTAATCCGAGGATGCAGGAGAAGTAGTCCGAGAAGACAACTATACGGAGGTTGATCAATTCAAGTGGCAGGACTATGAGAAGAGGGTCACTGACCAGATCCAAACCATCCGCAATTGACCAGTCGGGCAGTTTGGAAGATTTCCTCGTCCTGCGCGATCAACTTTGCCTTGGACGCGGGAACGTCAGGGGAGAGTGTCTTGGGGTCCACCCAGTTGCCCCTCTCATTGATCTCTAGTAACTTAGCAGCAATGTACTAAGATGTAAATTCCCGTCAGCAGTGGAACGAGTAGAATGTAGGCGACAACATACGTTGTGGTTCCGATTGAACAAGACGAGCAGCGTGCAGACTGCCGGAGGAAGCAACAGCAACCTGTCTTCCGAGAAGACATCGGGGTGCAGGGTACCATATCCGTCCCGGACTCGGATGCGGTTCTGATCCTCAACGCTGTTTCCATACAGAGGACCAAGATCGACATACGACGACGTCTCATTGATATTGGGGTCACGATGCGAGGTTCGGAAAACGCTGAAGATAAGAAAATGACTTTCAGAAGGTGGTCTTGGGTCACTTGTTCAACCAAACCCACCTATGGATGACCAGCGCAGCGAATGCGAACATAAGAGAGGACAGCCCACCAGGATGTTCCTTAAACTGTAACGACCATACTTGGTTAGGAGGCAAAGATTAAATGAACTTTGAATGCATACCCCTTCGCGTTTTAGAAGACTGGAGATCGACCCCATATGAGTACGCCTCCTGTCGGAAGTGAATAAGTCACTCACGTGTCGAAGATGAGACCAGGATCGGGCAGCTTGTTCTTGGGCAGTGCATGGGTTTGCTGAACGGAGCGGGAATAGGGTGTCCCAGCCTATTCAGGGAACGGTCAGCTGATGGACTTTGAACGGTGAACTGTGCAGAAACGCAGCACCTTGCCCATCTCCGGTACGTCGATGTTGTTATATGACCCGTCAGCTGTCCTCCAAGCGTACTTGTTGCTGATACTGGTAGCAGCGGGATGCGTGAGGTCGTTATAAACTGAATAGACGAGTGAATGAGAAAACAAGGGAGAAGTCGAGAAGTCGAGAACTTACGAAGCTGGATGATCTTGTTCCTGATAGTTTGTGCCATAGGTCCATCTTCCATCCGAGCAACGAAGGTGAGAGCATGCTCCAACTTTGAGTACCTATAATGAGTATTCAGGTAAGAAACAGGTTCTCCAAGACTTACAAGCAGCTTCCTATCATCAATCGAGCCTTTGTTTCTGACGAGATCGAGAACAGCAGACTGTAACTGGGATCAGCAAGAATCAAGTATGAAGTGGTTCTAGTTCCTTACAAGACCAGATGTGCTGAAGTCGAAAGTACCCCCTTTCTTCACCTAGATGGTAACATCGTCAATGATAATGCTCTGGAAGGGAAGCAACACAAAGCACCTTTGCTTGGAAATCATCGAAGGTCTTGATTGTCTCTGCGTCTGCCTTTGCATTCGAGTCTTGGACAGGAGTAGGTATTGTCCCGCTCTGCGAGGGCTCGGTAGGGTTAACAGGCGAGGTGGATGCTGACTGAGCCTGTGTTTCAATGCGTCAGTCAATAGTACTGAATCTACAAGTAAAACGAGCGCACCGTCGAGCTCTTGCCACGAAACAACGTAGACATGCGCTTAATGGAAGACATGGGCTTGAGATGTGGGGTTTGAGGTGGCGATCCCAGCTCCCCGAGCCTCAATTTATAGGACGCATGGAGGGCCAAGATTGGGAGCCGAAATTAACTCCTGGTCAGATGCTTCCAGGGTGACAGCAAGCATGGCCCACGGTTCTGACTTTCAAAACATTACACGCGCTGCGATTCGCTGAGAAGGCCTTGACGCAACCTTGACGTGAACCTAAGGCGAATAAGGCGCCTATATCCGTATCCGAGTCTCAGCAATGAACGAACATCGGAAGGTACGGCCAGGGAAGAGAACCTACCAGATAGCACCGAGCTTCACCCTCCGATATTCAATTCCACATCTTGTTGTGCCCCGGTCGAGTTTATAGTTCGAGTTGCATCTATCTAAGGTGACCATGTGCGATATCTGCCTGCCAAAGATTGAAAAGACTGAGCTCCGCGTCGGCCTTTTCGTTCAGCGGCATCCCGGGCACTCGGGATGACCTGATGGCAGTCGGTATGTACGTCCGTATCAGATCAATATACGTTAAAGGGGAATCAACAGCGAGGACGAGCTTCGATGGTGGCGGACATTCTCAAGGTCCATGAGTGAGGACAATGCATCGGCGGAATCTCCTCGAGGAGTTCTTGGGAACGTTGGGCCGGCTCCCTGGGCGGGCAAAGACAATACTGGGCATTGTGTAATTTCCTGCCATCATCATCGTAAATTGTTGTAGTGGAACCGAAGTTGGACATCAAGCAATGACAACACAAGGGATTATACCGAGATGGGAGGGGGCACGGGGAGCTTCCCAACAAGTTCGTCGAAGGACAGGGCTTTCTGGTTGACGTCGACAACGAAGGGGTGCTCCGGGTACTGCGATGCCAATTGGCTAATCGCCACGTGTGAGCACTGATTTGGAATGGGGAGGCATGGTCAGCGCACCTCCAGTATTCCTCTGTCTCATTCTTCTTCAACCCTCCCAAACCCCCTGCAACGACGACCGCCGCGAGTGTCTCCGCATCAGTCTTGTTCTGCTGCAGGGATTCTTCAAGGTCTGACTTCGCTTCCTGAATTTCATTTCGCAGAAGGCGGGTAACACCACGAGCGGTGAGGAGGTGAGGAGAAGACATCGATGGGTTCGCCAATTGTTCAGTATAGAACGATTGTGAATTTGAGTACCCGTCTTTCCCAGTAACGAGACCAATGTTCGATTCAATCAGTTGAAGCAGAAGATCGTCCTCTGCCCAACGCTTAGAGCGGTCAAACTGCTTCTTGGCCAAGTCTGGCCGGTTGATAGAAAGGTAAAGTTGAACGATAACTGAAACACTAGGAAGATGTCAAGAAATATATACGAGTGAACGAGCGGGTGCACATACGCTTCCAGATCTTCCGTCTCGGTTCCCAAAGTCTCCAAGGCCTCCTCAACTTCCCCTGCCCTTGCGAATGCTGTTCCTGCTAGTACACGCACAAGTGCTTTCTCCCTATCCGTTCCTTCTGATTCATCCTCGATCTCGACGGAAAGGTCGCGAAGCTCTTCCAGGGCTGCATCTTTGCTCGCATCATCTGCTGCACCGACGTATCGCGCTAGGGACGCGACGGCCTTCAAGGCGATATTCTCAGATTCTTGGGGTATAAGCTTCAATGCGGACTGTGTGTCATTGAGCGCTATGTGGGATCGCGCTTTGTAGAGAAGCGCCGCAGTGTAGTCCGGAGAGTTCTCATCGGGGAGGGGTATATCGAGAAGCGCCTTGTAGGCTCCTGTGATTGTGTTCAGAGGATAATCCCTATGGATAGTGTATATAATATCACCTAGAATGAATTGCTGCTTCACGTAGTAGATTTCTGATGATTCCATGACGGGCGGTTGTGGGCAAATTCAGAGTTGAAGCAAAGCTAGGCTCAATGCATGCGTTGCAACAGTCGTGGCGAAATGCTGATGGCTTGATTGGTAATCCGGATCAAGAGATATGCCATCCCGCTCGTACCAATCGCAGTCAGCAGACGTGCAAAGTTAAAATGGGTTCTGCATATTATGCAAATACCTTGATCTCTCCAATTACTTGCTTGGTTCCTGATCGAAGTAGAGCCGAAGCCTTGGGTTGTAAAAACAATGTTACGAAAGGCTACGCATATCTTTTTTACTAGCTTGGTTGTAGCTTGGATAGTCCCCTTCTGAATGACATCCGGTATGGACAATCATGCGCTTTGGGAGTTGAACGCCCTGCTTTTTTCGCCTTCCATGGGATTGTCTCCTTAAGCCATGGGGTCAGGACTCCAACTCACAGGTACTCTTCAAAGTGTGCGTTGGGCCAAGGTCTGCTAGCGAAACAGACCTTGACTCTTGAGTGAACATCTATCGTGATCGATGCGAACGTGAGCAACTCTGCCAAAGTATCCATGCTATTGGAGCTTAAACGCATGATTTGGGGAGTTTTCAGGTAAAACTTTTTGGAAAGAGACTTGCTTGGGGTTCCTCAACCTTACTTATGTAAAGTGGCTGCCAGACAGTGCCAGTCGACATGGCGGAAGCCCGAAATGGAGGGCGACAAGCTGCATTATCACGGTAGTCCATGATCCATCCTTGTGGGACGCTTACTATGCGGAAGGTGAATGCGTCTTTCATCAAGCTCTTTACGGCTCTGAGTGTTATAGCGCCAAAACGGCACCAGAATACGAGAGAAATAGGCGCGCGCGGCGTAGGGGCTATCGGGCGCCGGCCGGCATCCAGTGCCGAGCGAAAGTGATCGAGCTTCCTCTTGCGCACATCTTTTCCATCTTTTCATCTCTTCCCCGTTCTTGTACTTTTCTTTCTCACTAATGTCTTCCTCTATAAGCAACATACACGACCCACGGCTCCCCCAGTATCTACCTCCTGCCAGTCCATGGGCAGCCAACGCTCCAGAGCGAAGAAGGAAGACCCACACCACCTTTTCGATCATCCAGTTTTTCAAAAGTCTATCCTTGAAAGACAGACTAGAGAAGAACTGTGCCATCGAAAGGGAGAACGGAATCCGTATGCAGCGCAAATACGCGAAACTCTGCGCGGGACAGGAAGGCTTCGACGAAAACGACGACGCAGCCTCGATGATCACTATTGACGAGGAAGAGAAAGCCTTGCTCACGGAGCCGATGATGTATGACGCCTACAAGGACCTCATGCCCAAGTACCTCGTTCTGGAGCTCGTTCAAAGATTTACTGGCCGTCCGTTGAAGAGGAAGGCGGATGGCTTCGATTGTTCTCGTTCTGGATCGGAACCGCCGCTGAAATCCATGAAATACGAGCCGGACGTTCAAAGCCAAGCCATTGAACCCAAGTTCACCGCCGCATTGCTACTAGCAGAGTCCAGGCAACCACTCCCTATTACTTGGTACTCAAACAAGGCGCTGAATGTCATCCGAAACCATAAGGCATTGCGCGGAGACGCTGCTGCCGCCCTGGAGCACTGGGATGTCAACGAAATCTTAGCCTCCAAGGATGATACCCTCGTAGATGCGGGGATGACATCCGAAACATGCGAGAACTTCGAGCAGTACACCGAATGCGCCGAGAACCACAATCAGGCCTACGCGTTGTTGGATTCTCCCGGCTCAACCACCTACAGTGACTGGGCAGTCGCACACCATGCCTTCTTCACGAGCCGGGGCGACAGCATCGAGATGTATGAATTCTGGAAGCAACAAGAGAAGCAGATCAGGGACGCTCGGGCTCGCACACCTTCCTTCGACCGCCCTGCGTATGAAGAAGGATATCGACAATGCCAACGAGACTATGACAAAGACATATGCATCCTCTGTGCCCATCGCGGACACTCGGTGGAAGAACATGACGTCTTCAAGCACCCGAAAACCCTGCCTGACGGAAAAGATTACTGGGCAAGGAAAAAATCGACGGGCTCTAGCAATCTGTTCGACCGATCCTTGAACAAGAACGTCTGCATGGCATTCAATCGCGCGGGCATACGGTGCGACCACGGAAATTGGAGGCTTCATTGCTGCTCTTTCTGCGGAAGTAGCGGACATCATGCCCTTTCTTGGACTTGCAGATCTCGAATGTAGGGCACCAAATGTACTCAGACAGTACCACCATCCAACCCTACTCTCCTCCCCTCGTCGTATTGTCGCTTCCATCGTCGCTTTTGAAATATGTTAATGAAATTGCTGTCCATGATCCACGTTTCTGTCCCGTTGGAAGGTATACATTAGCCAAAAAAGAGGTATAGATAGCATAGTCATCGCAGGTCGTCAAGTGTCATGACAATGGCATAGCGTAAAGTCGAATGGAGCGGTGAAACACATTACTCATAAGGCATATTCGCTGTAGCTTCCTCCAACGCCTTCCAAATATGCGACACATTCTCTGAATAGTGTCGCTCCTCCCGAGCAAAGTTTTGCACCGCTTGAGTCACAAGAGTATTTTCCCGATTGTGGAGGACAACTCGGAGTTCGTGCCATAAGCTAGAAGAGGACAATCAGTACTAAGAACCGAAGTGAATGCGAAGAAGCTTACCAGACACGGATAAAGACTCTTCTGCTCAATTGAGCAGCGACGGTCGCCTGGTCCCGCTCTATCAACCCGGTAAAGCGCTCCACCTCCTCGGCCCAACCGTCCTTCTGCGCCGCACGAATACCATCTAGTTTAACTGAGTTTGTCTCGATTCTCTTTTTCAACCGTTCAACCTGATCGATAGCAAGCCGATCATGACGAATGAAAAGGTCTCTCGTCGCAAGATATAGATCGCGTTGGCTCTACAAACTTCCTCATGAGATACATCGCGAAGGAGGAAGGAAAGTGACGTACCTTCAGAGATTCAAGCGTTGAATCCATTAAAGTTCGCGTCTGCACTCGGTTTAGCTGTATATCCGACCACAGGGCATGAACAGAGATGCAAACCCTATTTTCAGACAGCTCAGACTGTATCTGGACTTGCTGAGCAACACTCCCCAGGCCCACCCTAACCCATTCGACAGCTCACAATCGTCCCCCCTCCAGCACGGCTCCCCAACCTCAATTACCGCCCTCAGCGTGTTCGTGAGTCTCGCCATGTCGCCCTGGTTGCCCGACGTCGGAGGAGGAATCGACAAACCCAAATCGACCCGGACAGAGAGTTCGACATCATAGACGTTGGAGAGCCAGGAAGCGATGCGACGGGCAACGTAGGCGACAGGATGGGCAAGTTAAAGTGAGTCGGCAGAAACGACTTTCGCAAGGCTGGAGGTATCGTACCGCAGCGGCTTCCTGTCTCTTAATGATCCTCTCTGCGAGAATGCAGACTCTCTGCCAGTGGTCAATTAGGGGGTTAATCTTTCCCCGTATTGCCCTAGAAAGCTAATCAGGACCAAAGTCGTTGGGGGAAGTCATGGGGAAGGGCCTCACGCAATCTTCTGATCGAAATCGCTGGGTATTGACATTTCCTCGACCTTATCGACCCTCTTCGACACCGACTCCTCCTCGAGCGACACGGAGAGGCCTTTCTCCACGCTTCAAATGATGTTCTGTCAAGAACGCGGCCAATACACCATCGTCTTTAAGGATTGGATGGTTCCTGGAGAAGATTAAGTACGCGTCTCGACTTAGATGGATTAGAGTAACCCACACAACAAAGGCGAGAGCCTTGCCAGCCCTCTCCTGTACACACAACATTAGATTTCTCTTTCAATGGTAAACAGTTCACTGGCAAACCTTCTTTGCTCCAAGAACTGCTCGTCGGCTGCAACCGCATTGTCAGATTCAATCCGGTAAAGGCTGCCATATAACTTGCCTCCTATACGCTTTGGTGGCAAAGCTGGGAACAGTCTAAAGGGGTATCGACGCATCAAGCAGTCCCACAGGAAAGTAAATTCCGAATATCTTCGGACGACAGTATCTCCTCTCTAATTCGACACATTAGAGAAACATGAGGGAAGTTCAGGATTACGCGTACTCACCTCGGTCGATATCTCATAGACCACATATCGGTTCAGAATGAACCCCTGCTGACCCAGCAATGTAACTTCACATTCTCCTGCCTCTTCCACCAGAAATCTGGCAGCCCAGTCCCTGCAACAGTCGATACGGTGCTCGCTGTCGCGGCGGGGTTCAGCCCTGTATTGCTGCCGAAGGGCTGGCTAGGGGGCAAACTAGCGTAGCGGTTGACGCTCCAAGGATCGTCTGAGTATCCAGGTGTCGGTCGGATGGTATTCTGTCGGTAAGGAGTGGGGGCTACAAACGTAGATGTTGTCGCTTGCAGCTTGTCCAGGTCGAGAATAGGCTCTGGGAGGGTGTTCTGCGAGGAGAGAGCCGCGACTTGTTCAATGCTCACATCTAACATGGTGATGGCGTAAGCGGCGAGTCCAACCGTTGCGGGGAAACCGAAGCCGGAGAAGCGAGCGCACCTTGGCCATTCTGCGCTTGGGCTACCAACGCTAAAGCGACGAAGAACTCGAGTTTCGATACGCGTGGCTTCGAGCTGACCAAGTTGACAATCTGAAGGACACCGCAACAAGAACAAGGGTTAAGCGTTCCGTTAGCAGGGCGCCTATTCGAAGCCAAAACGAGACATACCTTATCCACAGTGGCTGCTGGGAGCGTGGACGTCGCCAATACCCTCGACAGAGCATTCACTGAAACCTCTCCAACCCCGCAGTATCGACCGCGGCGAACGCTCGATGGTAAACCGCAGGCACGGTCGCGTCAGCTGTAGGACGCACGAATTGACTCAATTCACCAATGCCCAAGACGACATGAGAAGCAGAAGTACCTATCACAGAATTGAAGACCGTATTATTCTGTGGCGCGGGCGTCGGCGACGGACTCGGCGCAGCGCTCCAGGGATCTTGCAGGCCATCGTCATACACCGAGCTCGCTGCGAGCGGGTTCTCGTCTACAAAGCTTCCCCAAAACCGTTCGTAGTTGCTCCAACATATCTCTGACCAGATCGAGGTGAATTGAACATCGTCGACGAGGTCGAAACGTCAGAGACGGGTGTGCGGGGTCGGGATGATGATGAACACGGTCAGGGTGCTGCCGCTAACGGCGCCTGCGTCACTGTTATGTGGCTGTGTCACTGCCAGGCCACGGAAGCAGATCGGCAGCACAAATGGGAGAGGAGCCTGGTACAAATGGTAGGTGTATTGTCATAGGTGTGGGGACAAGATACAGTCGTTACAGTAGTGCGGTACTATGTGCTAGTAAACAAAGGGGGGTATCTCTCTAAAGGCTCTCAAAATTCACACTATCTGTCCGAGTCGCACACCCTCAATCGACCAAGCATTACGAGTCATGAGTCTTTTTAGCGGCGAAGTGCAAGGTCCACGTAGACAGCAAGCGTTTGCTGTTGACCTGTTCACCAGTCAATCTAGAGGGAATTGGCGTGTCAGAACTCGCAGTGGTCGTAATGAAAGAGCAAATGAGACGTACCCTGGTGTACGTAGGTCAAAGGAGCGATGTAGATAAACATCATGAACAAAACAAGACCATATCCCAGAACAGTAGCCAGGCCTTGAAGCCGGTATCAGCATACTGAGATGGACGGAGTCTTGTCTTTGACGTTGCGTATGAGATGGGGTAGTTGATGGTATCGCTGAGGATGAAGTTCAACACTGAACCAGCAATGAGAGCCGACGCTAAGTGTGAAGGCAGGTAGTGATGGATAAAGAGCTGTCGGTTCATCAAGAAGAAGGGTGCGTAGTGAACACCCCAAACGATGAGGAAGAAACCGGTGTTGTTCCACAAGCGGTTGCGAACAGCTGCGTTGATGTTAGGCTCTGCCCAGAACAAGGGAAAAAAGGAGCCACATACAGTCAGGAATGGGATCCATGGCCCTGCGCCTCGCCAGCAAGTCAGCAGCGATGATTCCAACGAAGACAGACAACCCAACAACGCAAGTCCACCAGCCAATGATGTTGCCGACGAGGTAGATCTGCTTCTGGGTATCGTTGTCGGTCCAGAAGCTAATACCGCTGATCATGAATGGCCAATTGAGAGGACCGCTGGCGTAAGGGTGCGACGCGGTCAGGCCAGCGTTGTGCTGGAACATGAGGAGCTGCAATTCGATATACTTCTTAAAGAAGTTCATCGACTTAGGAACCTTGACCGGGCGTTGGTCTTCATCACGGTCGGCGGGCTCGTCGTTATCTGTAATACTCGCGTTAGTTGAGGTCATTTAGAAAAGCTCAGGTCACTTACATTGATCCGCGATGATGTCCTCAACATACCAGATCGCCGAGCGCTCAGAAGGATTCTTGTTTCCGTTAATCTCTTGCTGCTTGAAAGCCCAGTCGGGAAGAGTCTTGGGGTGAGTCCACAGCGCGACCTTGGTCGGCACATGAATGAGCTTGAAGTAGCCCGATTTGCTCTTGAATGGCTCATTCTCGGGTGCGTCCCAGGCCAATTGAATCTTGAAAAGGGTATCATTGTGCCTGGTGTAGTCGTCGCGAGCCCAGGTGGTGAACTCCTGGTTCGTGGGCATCAAAGGCGAAGCAACGTCATGGGTTAAAAGGAGTGTATTGGTGGGCATGTGGAGAAGTTGGACGACATCATTATTGCGGACGATGCGACCACGGCCGGTTCAGGGAGCGACTTGGTGGGGATGATGCGCCAGTGGTTGTTGTATCGTTGTGGCCGTATCCGGTAACTTGTTGACCTTGACTGTGACTCGGCCATCCTCATACTGGAGTGGGTATCGGTCGGGGTGAGAGTGGAGGAAGACTTCGTATCCTTGTGGCGGAAGGTGAGGATATCGTAGTAGTAGATATCTAAGAGAAGTCTATTGAGTACGCATTCTTTTTGCCAGTGTGTCGAGAACGAACCATGACTCGACATGAGCAACTCGTTTCCAGCAGAGTCTCTGGAAGGCAGGGCTCATAAAGGTGTCTCCAGGTCCTGACTGGGTAAGAACACGGAAGTGGATCCAGAAGAAGCTCAGATACACAATGAATGGCCAGAGGATCAAACCACCGGCACGGGCCAGGAAGTGAGAGTAGAAGTAGTCCTGGGAGGTGTATAAGACGCGTGTTCAAAGAAAGGGCGGAATAACACCCACCATGGTATGGCCCTCCTTGCGAACATCCAAGATGTCCACAAGTCGAACAAGACTGCAACACCACGCAAAGACGGTGAGGATGCCATTGACCTTCGAGGCCCAAGTGCAGGCCATCCAGAAGCCCGTCATGAGGAGCCAGGTCCATTCCAATGTGAACTCCATGTATCGGTATTTGCGGAATTTGACGTAGGAATAGATGGTGACGACATGAAGAAGATCAAGGCAGCGTCAGCAAGATCAGACGGGACTGGGCGACGTGGGCGTTATCTGCAACACGTAGCATTAGTCTTCAGGTCTTCAATACAGGGCGCGACTACTCACCAAACAAGATAAGGGACGCAGAGAAGCAGCATAACGTGGAGAACCCGCTCTCCTTCATAATCGCGTAAACAACGGGGACGGTCAAGCTTCCAAGGACGGCGGGGAGGGCGCGCATTCCGACGTAGGGTACATTGTTGGTGATGTAGCTGTCCCAATGTTCTCGAAGAGGAAGGACCCATCGAAGCCGACGAACCAGCCAGCCAGCCCGAAGAGCATCTTGCGAGTGGAGGGTGCACATCGAAGTAGTACTGGTGCGTGATGTAGTACGCCGCGAACTTGCCGAAGTGGACTTCGTCGAAACTAGGAGTGGCGGTTAGATTTGACCGTCTTCGCGTAGAGTCCGGTGTTGACGTGACACGTACACAACTTGGTCGGGGTGGCTAATCTTGTAGAACCTCAGAGCAAAGGCCAAGGCCGTCAGCGCAGAGACAACGATAATGCTGCCCTGAAGCCCTCGAAGAACTCTCGATGCCGCTCCGGCTTTTCTGCAACGAACAGTCAATACGCGGCGCCTATAAACCTCCACAAGACGCTTAACATGGCGGAGATACTCACCGGGCTCGTGTAGATGTCTGCGTGGTGCTCATCCTCCTGCACCTGGTCGTATTCATAATTCGAGGTAGACGCCTCAGGCTGAGGTTCCTCTGCCTCAACTTCCCCTTACTCGACATGGTTACCGGTACGGTAAAGAAGAGGGGTGGTCGAGGATGGCTGCAGCAGTAACGATAAGGTCAGGAGCAAGAAGGAACCTGGGAGGGCAGAATTACTGACACGTAGAGTAGAATTAGAGAAAGAAGGATTGACGGCGTTGATGACGGTGCGTGCGATTCAACGTCCTCCCGTCGTGGCACGCTCGCTTTACGTAAGCAAATCAACCACCTTTGTGCACCTCGGCCGGACATATAACGGAGGATTCCTGGACTACAATCGTCGTCTACTACAAGCTCTTGCGCTGTACTGTACAACTGGAACGCTCTGGCGAAAATATCCTCTCTTATTCTACCCTTTGTCTGAGCTCTTTGGCCTTTTCCAAGTCCGACTCAACAGCTAGATCGTGATAGAGAAGATCTTGTCCTGCAGCTCAGCAGGCATCGTATGGCGCAACGATGCATCCTGGCCCAGGCCCTTTGCATGTTCTTCCAAGAAGCCCTGCTGCCGCCACTCTAGCCTCTGAGGGGAACATCGGCAGTGCTGATAATTCGAACGTTCGGATCCACGAGGAACAGCTAGGGAACTCAGAATCGCTCTCGATGCGGATGATTATGGCCAACAAGGGGGAGCTCCCACATAGGTATCGCAGCTGCTATAACGTCTTCAATAGTGGTGTAAAGCTCTCGATGGCGCTTAGGATGGAGGTTGTTTATGTACTACAGTACGAGTCCTAAACATGTCCCATGGTCAGCTCGAGTAACATTCCACGGAAGCAAATGGCGACTTACTGAGGCTGCCCGAGACGTGTACTGCTTCGCTTTGGCTGTCCTTCAGCTTTATGTCACCAAGGCGAAATGGAACTCATCGATGGTTTGATATATGTAGCCTTCTTCCATGAGGAGGTCTAGAGCCTCTCTGGTGACTTGAAGTCAGGTCAAGTTTGCAAGATATAGTAAGGGGGCCTACTTGAAATCTAATGGCTCCATCGTCATCAGACCTTGCTCAAGCATGAGGAATTTCAACATTTCGTTGTGCACAGCAATACCACTATCGCTGGTAGCAGCACGCATGTTGTGCCGGAAATATCTGAGGATGTGGCTCCCTACTGACTTGGGATGTATGCGAAGGGCGTCTGGCAGGTTCTTTGCGCTTCTCTTGACAGGGGATTTCGGAGAACAATCAATGAGGATGCCGGCTCTCGAGATGGAATTGAAGCCCCAAGGATATTCGTAACAGGGAAGGGCGTAAATGGCTCCTTAGACTTCCCCTTACGGTCGCGATTTGAGTCGGACTGCGGTGCTCCCCCATGAAGGGGCTCCTGGAGTGTGGACTTTCGTGGTTTTGTTCTCTTTGGTGGAGTATATGTTGAACCTATTCCTTCAGCAGGCAGCACCTCGGCCTGGTTGGACATAGAACTGGTCTTGACCCGACCTATCTTTTGTGGAAGGGCCGAATCCTCTGCAAGGGGGCCTTGATGAGCCGAGTTCGACTGTGATCGTGTCTTAGCCCGAGCTTGCTTGGGCGGAGAGGGCAATTCTCCAGCAAGAGGTTTCGACACAGGCTTGACGGTCGGTTCGGCCGGTTCAGCCGCTGTTATATTATCCATGGACTCGGAGTTCTGCAAGAAAAAAAATCTCTGTAGTATCGTGCCCGGATTGTTGCCATTAAGAGTCCACTCAACTCTGATCTCAGAAAGTATCTGAAGCATATGAAGGGATATCTCATCCCCGACTTTAGTCGTCGTAAACTAAATATCTGAATATTCGGCTGTGATGCATCAGGAGGCCGATGGACTTTGCCTTCGATGTGAGCGTAATCGAAGGGCCTGCCGATAACAGTGTAATAGCCATGTCGATTATCGGCGGTTAGACAGTCGAGGTAATGGTGTACGCACTCAAGAGAGTCAATACCAACTGTTATCTTCTCCGACAGTGGTTTGGCGCCAGGCCGAGGAATGGAAAGCCGCGCCTCCGTCCTACCATACCCATCGTCCAGGACGAACGTGATCTCGAATTCAGATTTCTCGACAGAAACGACGTTTGCCACCAACTCTACCTATCGAAAGAATGAAGAGGGTTAAGAGTTCCGTTTCATCTGCAGAGCTGAATAGTATCACTGACAAATTTACACTCCCGCCCACCTATCCGTAAGCGATGGTTAGGAAGACCCATTCCGGGGGCATTTAGTATCTGAGCAATCGTAACTCGGCGAATGTGTTGTCCAACGGCCTGGTCAAGAATCAGGTCACCTTGTAGATGAATCTGAGCTATCTCTTGACTGAGGCTTTCGACATCAGGAAACGAGGCCATGGAAGGTGATGATAGTACAAGTTGAAACTCCAAGTTGGCGTGTTATCATCGTGTGATCGCATCACGGTCAACTTCAAGTTCAGAAGGAAGTCATTGGAATTGCGTGCTGAAGGGCATGGGCGCAGGATTCTGCCATGGAGACCGTCCAACCTGAAGCTTGAAGATCGGGAGAGCCACACATACCACACTAT
This sequence comes from Ephemerocybe angulata, assembly GCA_013368325.1. Lineage (NCBI taxonomy): Eukaryota > Fungi > Basidiomycota > Agaricomycetes > Agaricales > Psathyrellaceae > Ephemerocybe > Ephemerocybe angulata. The sequence goes on from JAACJK010000136.1 coordinate 35,049, forward strand.
CTTGGTGGATCTGGTCAATCTGAATCAAGTGAGTCTGTTGACCCCGCTGCATCCGCTTGGACGATTTCCCACGCTTAGGCCCATTAAGCGCTCGGTCCAGGTCGATACTGTCCACCTTCTCGAGTCATCCTCACTCACACAAAGTAGCTCATCGGTACGAGAGAGAGATCAAATATAACAGCGGTGGTATCACAGTAATAGTAGAGATAAGCGGTGGTACTTCGATGTCGCAGTAGTAGTGCGATAAAAAAGAGAGAGAGAGAGACGAAGGAGCGACAACACCAGAGGAACCAAAATAAACAAAAGAGGGAAGGAGGGTGGGGGCGCCGGAGATGTATGTATGTGCATGTGGCGTCAGCTTGTATGTCGGTAGATGGTGTAGGGATAGCGTGCTAGGTAGTAAGGATAGCGATAGGGAAATGCGATTCAAGGAAAGAATGTGGCGATGATTGCGGGGAATAACACCCGGAGAGATAGAAGGGAATGTAGGGTTGTCGAGTCAAACCAACACCGACATGGAGGGCAAGCCAACGATGAGGGCATGACAGGCCCGAACGAGAAACTCCAAGACCAAAGAAAATACTAGTAGGAGGAAAGGAACGGCAGCGAGATGTTACAACCATGCAGAGGGCATATGGCAGGTACATAATAGAGATGGTGAATAGAATAGAAAGAGGGCAGACCGGC
>JAACJK010000060.1:600000-814481 GCA_013368325.1 Ephemerocybe angulata
ATCGGGCATTGAAGAATCGCTATTTACTTATGCTGCAGCGGTGACCAATCCCGACAAGGGCTCTGAGTAGTTAAGTCGACCGTAGAGATGCGAGATTGAGGCGCATCTTTGATCTTCCGTTCAAGGCATCGGTGTGTTTAAGCGCGGTGACGGCTAGCGTGGAATAGTAACCTGCGATCTCACGCCTTCAATTTGTCGGTTTGGGGACACGCTGGGGGTTATAAGATGGACACGGTGCTTCTGGATTCTTTTCCTCGGACTCATTCTCACCGCTCCTAAGCTTTTTGGCCTTTCGCAATGTCATTCTTTGCAACAGGGTACTGGATACCCTCTAGCATTGAGTTCGGGGCAAGATTTCTGGATACTGGGTTGAATTTCTACGACAGCTTGGTTTCAACTCTCATCAGCACGCTTTTTAGTGGTATGTTCACCTTCAGAGATTTACAATCTTACATTTCCTGAGTCCTCCTCAACTTGGCTCTTTCACAGGTATACAGCTATGCATGTGCCGGCGCATTCTTCAGCTGCATCTCCGACTCCGAATGAACGAAACGCGATCTCGTCGACAACAAGTCCAATCCCTCCTCGTCGCTGGAATCAGTATCTTGTTTGCCGCCATGTACATTGCGTCCGCTCTCATATACTGCGTCCAGTTCTCGAGAAATATCCTGGCTCTTCGAAGCGTCGGAGCAACATCTGACGTTGTCTCGATTATGGGCCTTCCTTCCTTCCGTGGCTGCTCCAGAAATGCTATCGGCCGATGTGTCGACGTTCCACTGTCAAACCTGGAGACGGGAAGGAGGATGGAGCTGGGCTATGCGACCCTAGTTCAGGTTCTCATACTCTTCACAGACGTGATTCTGGTGCGTATGAACCTTCCCAGAATCTCATCCATTGCTCACTCGACTTCTTACAGGTGGTTCGCGTTTACAACATCTTCTTCGATAGGCTCTATGTCTTCTGGATCGCTGCTGCATCATTGATCGCCTCTGTCGGTGAGTGCCAATGCTCTAGGTACGTCTCGATCGGCGGTTGATATGGGTACCTGTCGCACGTAGGTGTGTCAATCTTTGGCCTCGTCGCCTTAGCACAGGCCGGCGGTCTATCTGGCGGATCAAGCTGGAATTGGAAGCTTCCAAAGGACATTGGCATTCCAACCCTCGTCAATGTTATCTCTCCCGATCCCAGCGTCGATGCCCGCCTCCCTCGGGGATACTTCCCACCCATGTCCATTATTGCTTCCCTCATCGTCAACGCTATTGCCACTGCCTGTATTGTAACGCGGATGCTAGTCGCTCGTAAAGAGCTACACGACAGCCTTCCCCTCTCCGATCAAGGAGAAGGCCGTAAAGACGACGTGTACACCAGTGCCGCGGCGCTTCTAATCGAGTCGGCGCTTCCCCCGACAGTGTTCGGTATCTTGGCCGCCATTTTCTCGACACCGGGTGTACGGAATACTGGAAAGGTGTTTGACTTTGAACTAATACCGAAGGTGGCTTGGGTTGCATTCACAGTAAGTAATGATTTTACACTCCTCGTTGGTTCCACCATTGACATCTGCCGCTTTCTTCACTTCACCTAGGCTTTGGCTCCTCAGCTAATCCTTGTGCGAATCCTCCAGGGACGTGCCTGGAGCTCATCGCGGACATTCTCGCTAAACGGTGTCATCAACATCAGCCGTGGGGAAACAGGAACCCCCGCCTCCGAGCCAATAACCTTCTCGCGCGAGGACCTACGAAGCAGCAGGAGGTCGTCAATGTCCTCGTTCTATAGCTACAGCAAAGACACTGCAAGTGAGATGAAAGTCGTGGTAAAAACAGAAACATATATAGCTTAAGAGATATATATACTAATAACAAATTTAATACAAACTTACCTTACCACTGCACCTACACGCTCCTACTATACGTGGGCGAAGCGGCAAGATCGCATCCGCGCCGGGGGGTCGGGAAGCTGAATTGGTGCTACATAGCGTGGGTCCACCCTCAGACTTCAGTAGCGCCGTGTACATCTTTTAGCTGAAAGTACTGTAAGGATTGGGAGAAGGGCGCCATGGTGAAGGCCTACGAAATTGTAAGGCTCTTCATTGGTAACTGATAGCATGTTAGCTTGCTTATTACCAAAAGCTAGAGAAAACAGCATGCCTGGGTTGCAAATGAAGCTGCACAGTCCCCGGTCTTCAGAGTCCGCAGTCGAAGCTCCTCCTCAACCGTCTCCCAGAATAGGTCGTATTGGATTTCGAGCGAAGTGCCACTACCAGTCTTCTCCGACAATCGTGCCCAAAATGCAGCCGCGCCCATCCAGGTGGGCATTTCGGCGCCCGGAGGAGGGTGAAGGGGACTTTGAGGGACGAGTAGGACCCTTTTATCCAACTTCTCGACTTGATGTTCCACCGACCCGTCCCTGTCTTCTTCTAGCATGCGCCGTAATGCGATACCGTGTATGACAGCCGCACACACCAGAAGAGAGACTGGCATGTAGGCAAGCCAAGTTCCGATGCGCTCCAAGTCTGCTATGTACGGTGGCTGGATGCAGAGGTGTGTAAGAGAGCATAGCTTGGAGAGTGGTGCCCAGTTCCAGTCCATGGAGTAGCTGTCGGTGAACGATAGATGTGTCAGGTTGGAAAGATGGGATTCATGTGTGGCCCGGATTCGAATGTTTGGTGGGTTGGCAAGAACATTGAGGCGTTGACTTGGAGCCGCTTCAGATTTGAGAACCGGTTCCATACCGGATGGTGTCCTCTCATTAAGTCCTCCCTTTTCCCGCGATTTGTGTGGAAGTCGATGAAAACGATCAGTTCCGCGATACCTGAGAAGGCCTCCAGGACGGGGAATAGAGTGTCGATTTCTCGCTGTGGCAGATGCCCATTGCACACGAGACCCAGCGACTTGACATGTGTGGAGAAGAATGTCATGTCCTTCGACGGATGGGATAGGATAGTGCGATGAAGCTTAAGCAGGGATTCATTTGGGTACCGATAACGGTAACCTAAGCGAGGCTTGAGCTCGATGTAAGCTGGGCGGATATTGACTGATCTGTAAAGAATGGGCTCGACCCATCGCTGGACTTTCTTGGACACTCGTGCACACGCCCAGTCTGAAGGCGTCCCAGAATTGGTGGCTATGTCGAAGATATGGCGAGCCAGGTCTTCTGGGAGGTCTTGTAAACGGAATAGGCTATTGCCTCTCCCATCCCCCGAGTCGATATCTAAAGGGAAACGCTGGTCCATCGCGCAAGGTCGGACGTGGATGAAAGGAAGTTTGGAGATGATGCCAACAGTTACATTCAAACGCGCCGGATTCAGCCATCCGTGAATGGCATCATGCATGTGATACATAGAATCTGTGATAAACCCGGACCAGCAAGCGACGGGCGCTTAAGCTGACGCATTGTCGGACCGCCATATTTCATGGTAACCTTGCTCAACAATTGCTCAAATAATATCCCGCACGTACTTCCTCAAACGCGATTGGATTTTGCTATACGACACACGTACGTGTATGGACATACACATGCGATCTACTCTAGAATCTAGAAGAAATCAATGTGCTTTCCGTTCCTCTTGAATTTGCCGTTGAATGCCCACTGAGAGGTAATTATTAGTCAGCGTGAGTACAGTGGTATAAGCTTTGTTGCGAAAATAACATACGTTAAGGTAGCCTCCATCGCCCTTAAGGTCGAAAGAGCCCTTCTTGAAATAATAGATCTCATATCTAGAATATGTCGGTTTCGTGGCCACAAGCAGCTGGAATATAGGCGAGAGCTTACCCAATTGTCTTCGAAAAGCTGACAGAAAACTCCTGGTGACGGTGGCCCCAGTCCTTGCCCTCCTTACCCGCAAATTTCTTGGTATGTGCGGTGTGGACAATGAGCCAGTTGAAATTAGGGTTTTTCCTGTGCGCCTCCTGAACGAAGTGCAAGGTGAACTTTCCGCGTTCCTTGAGGTGGTATAAGAAAATGGTAGATAACGAGCATTGCTATTCGAGAGCACGTACAGCCTTGTCATGCTCGATTCTGCCTTTGATGACGTTCACGATTGCCTCGATACCCTTGGCGACGAGCTTGACCACAGTGCCGACGCCTCGGGGCTCGAGCTCCATAAGATCCCGAGAGTCAAGGCCAAGGTGACGCATGGCAAGGTCTTCAATCTCCTCCTCGCTAAAGTAGTCGCGGACCTCGACAGAGTCGCCGCCCATTGCGGCGGCCACAGCCGAGTCCCTCGCCCGTATTTCTTCGTCGGTTATGTCCCGACCCTCAAAAACACTGGCGTCGCCGTCTGCCCTCACAAAGACGTCCTGCTCGGACACAGTGGCAGGCGCCGCCAGAACGAGAGTTGCCGTGCCGGCGAGAAGAGAGAGAATAATGGTGGAGAATCGCATGATAGAGGGTTGAGGAAGGAAACGAACGTGCCAGACGATTCGAGTTTGTTTGCAGACCTGCTGTGAGGAAAACCTGGGTACGCAGATTGCAGGCCTTTTATACTCCTTAGCTCCTACAGAGTAACCCCAAGTCGGCCGCCGACCGGCTAAAGAACCAATGCGTTCACATGGCGGGCGCTCTTTGGTGGCGCTCATAACAATCGACGGTCGGTGATGGGAAACGTACCCGAACAACTTTGGCAGTGGAGAATGCCAGGATTACAGACAGAGACACTGCATCAAGGCTACATATTGCCATTTTGATGACACTTTACATCTTTTCATAGCCATTTTGAAGGCGAAGACTGATTGTCTATGATTCTTATCTTTGAACACTGCCCTTAAGAAGACTTGGTGATTGATGAGGATTTCATAGTTGCTCGAAGCACATTAACCTCGGGATAATATATGGTAGATTGGCACGAATGCGGGGATGGGTTAAGACGATGCTCAAAGGTCCTCAGTACTATTGGCCGGTCCCATGCGAATGGCAAGGTAATATAGTAGGGCAATGCCATCCCTCCAACCGCACCTATGATAGAACTCAAATGATGTACTGAATTCATTTTCCTGAGCTGCTCACCTGATAGGTGTGCAGATATAAATATCGCCTACCAAGAGTAGCCAATAGGCATGAAGCGAAGCTGCCGATGCCGCATGTTCTGCAACTGCATCTCAAAGTTGCGCTTCATCTCCTTGCTGAGAACATACGAGTCTCTAGCGCCATTTTGTGCATGTTCGGTGACTGAATTATAGTATCTTAGGTGGACAGCTAGAACAGGTGGCTACAGCATGCATCATAAGATACATCGGGAGGGAGAGATGAGCTCGAGCACCAACTCGGGACATCGTCGTCGGGGCGAAATTACTTCAATACAGAGTGGGTGAGCATTAGGGCCCACGTAAAAGTGTGCTGGCTCTCCCATCTACATCAGACATTTCTCTCGGCTTGGTAAGGCGTTGCATGATATACCAGTTTAAGGTAGATAGGCGCCTATACGTTTGGGCGCTTCATTTAGCATCGTGGGAATCACAATTTGAACCAATCAGGGTGTCATCAAATGCCGTCGCGTCCGGGACGAATTCCTTTACCTTGAACCACAACCATCACGGCTATCCCTGGTCAAGTCTCATTCTGCTATGTACATACCTTTGAACCTTTGAAGCGGCAGAACTTGCCTGAGGCCAAGGGCTTCAAGAAGGTCAAGACAGCTCCTTTCGCTTGAGCTCGAACCTGATAAAGTCGTAGAGAATGAACAGATATCTGTGAGCAGATGTGAATCATGATACTTGACAAAGTTTTGACAGCATATAATTCCAGCCACTGTCGAAGAATGTGGTAGAGTTGTGGAAACCACACGTCTGTCAATGGTGGGGTTCTGACAGCATATACTCGTAGGTCACCGTCGAAGCATGGCCAGGTCGTCATCACATTTCTGCTTTCAAACCTTCCAGGTATGGATGTCTCTTCAATTCCAGGTGTGTAGGGAATCTCTGGATGTCAACTCCCGTTCCCAACGACTCCGCTGGATTCTTAAGTCGTAGTCGTGTCTCCCATGGCTCTGCAATGCCAATTGTAATGGAGTTGCGGACAGTGGACTCCTACAGTCGGCAAGGGATCCTCGGCGCAGAGGTCACCTCCTTCGATACCCCCCTGTCCTAGCTTCAGCTTCTCGACGAAGTCTCCCCAGGCAAGTCTCAAGGTCACCGCATACCTCGTTATTGCGTCCAACGACGCCCAGCCCGCTCATGCGTCCCGTTCCTAATAGACCAATGATGGAACATGTTTATTGGCGACGCTGGATGGAAATGGATTTCCACCAAGATATTGGGCTTCACGTGAGGCTGGCAATTGAACGGAGGGTGAACTCAACACGGCACTCCCAATTTGAGACAAGGTCAGCAACGGAGACTATGAGCAGATCCCTATTCTCACACATTTCAGGTATATTTCTTCAGGTTCAGGTTCAGGCATCCACACCTCATCTCCCAGTGACGTTAGCTTTTTCAAGTTGTGTCTCCTATCGCTCTCAGCTGCGTTTTCTACAGTCAGCAGGCTCAGTTCCGAGATGAATGCCCTCACTGATACCCACCGACTTTACCTTCAAATCCCCGATGAAGGCGTACTCTACCCTGCAGGTAAGCCTCCAAGTTATTGCATCGATGTTTTCTACTGCTTCCCGCTGTTGAACTGATGCAACGTATGTATTGACGACGCCGAATGAAAAGGGGCCGGGATGGCTTGCCACCTCTGGCAGGCTTCCACCGAGCTATTGAACTACAAATTGACAGTTCCACTGTCAATACCAAAGGTTGGTCATTGAACGGAGGATGAACTTGATCGAGCTACCCGCTTATCTTATCTGTTAAAGGAGATAAGATGTCCAAATCAACCGATCAACGTCAACTCCAGGCACTGCACGGTGACGACGTCGACCGTTCTTGTTCGACAACGTCGAGCTCGAATGATACGACGATAGACCATGGCACAACCACGGAGGCGCGTTTCCTTCGTCGTTCCGCCGCCTACCACTCATGTTACTCGACTACGCCTCCCGGCGCACGGAATGCAGCGCTTGGGCGCGACTGGGCCGCTGCTGGTGCCATACGAAACTCAAGATACCCCGCACGTTGAAGAGACACCGCCGTGGGCACGACATCCCCGCCATCGTCTGGGAATATCCTCGCTGGCCTTGGATATCTCCACCCAGCTGGCTGGCCAGAACACACCCGGCGGAATTTTGTATTCGGGCGGTCGGGACGGTTTGATTATCGCCTGGGACTTGGGGGTGCCCATGAAGAAGCGCCGAACCAAGCTCTCTGTGACCCCGTCAAGGAAGAATGATCACTGGGAGTACATGACTGGATGGGCGGACGATGCCATAGAAGAGGAAGGGGAGGAGGACGATCGCGTTGGAACCGATGGAGACGTACTCGGCGACGTGACCTCGTCGCTGAAGCGCTCGCGCCAGGCAAGCGTGTCTGGCGAAACCCCCATTGAGCAGCAATGGGAAGCCGACATGGCTTCGTTCCGACCAGGCTCGGTGAGTCAGGTTCTGCATTCCTTGGTTCACGCCTCACCTAGCATTCAGCACAGCGAATTCAGGCAATGCGCCCAGGCACACTCGGACTGGATCAACGATATTTTGCTCTGCAACCACAACCAGACCGTGATCTCCGCGTCGTCGGATGGAACGATCAAGTCCTGGAACCCGCATGCCCCTGTCCCGTCTGACCCCAGTGTCATCGGCTCCCACACGGACTATGTTCGTTGCTTGTCGCTGTGGTGCGTCATTTCGCGTCCATATCTTTCGATAACTCACCTTCTGCTCAGCCGTGAACAGAACTGGGTCGCATCGGGCTCGTTTGACAGAACCATCAAGCTCTGGGATATCAGTCGAAGTGGCCAGAGCGACCCTCTCGTGACACTGAACCCAGCCGATGCATCCGCCCCCAAGTCTTCTGTCTACGCTATCGCCTCGGACCCCTTTGGTCGTACCATCGCCTCAGGCTCGCCAGAGCGCGTTGTGAGGATGTGGGATCCGCGGTCCGCGAAGCGCACGGGCAAACTTGTCGGGCACACAGACAACATCAGGGCCATTCTCATTTCCGACGACTCGAAATACGTAGGTCACCAGGTTATCCGACTTTCCCTCGACTCACGTCATGAAGCTTCTGACAGGTTCGGCCGATGCGTCGATTAAGCTATGGTCGCTTACGTCGCAGCGCTGCCTGCATACCTTTACGCACCACGCGGAATCCGTCTGGTCCCTCTACTCGACGCACCCCAACCTCGAAACGTTCTACTCTGGGGATAGGTGTGGTTTGGTCTGTAGAGTCGACGTCGAGGGATGTGGGGATCTCTCCGACGGCGAGTGCGTGCTGCTTTGCAACGACACCGGCGACGCCCCCAGGCCGGCCATGGAAGGCATTAACCGCCTAGCAGTGCTCAACGATAGCTTACTCTGGACAGCCACGGGGACCTCCACGATCAAGAGATGGCATATCCCGCCGAAACGAGCACACGTCCCGAGTTATTCACAGTATGATGCCGACGGAGAGAGATTCTCGCCAGCCCACTCTCCGAACCTATCCCCAGCAAAGCGCCGCATCGCGATTCCCCATGAACTTGCTTCCGAGGCGAGCACTCGGCCTTCGACAGGGCACGGTGAGTCGCGCATTCTCAAGTTTGCACCCTCGATACGATTCCTTTTCAGGCTCCCGAGAAAGAGGGCATTCGATCGACGCTACCTATCATGGTGTCCCCTTCGACAGTTTGGTCAAACTACTATCACCGAACGACCCTTTCACACCTATCACCCAAGGTCGCAATCGCGACCCAGAAGTCGCCACCCTGTATTCTGCCGCCTCCATAATGTCGGTGCAGCGTGGAAACTCCAGCCGTATGCAGATCCAATCCTCCTTCCAGAACACCCACGGCAGCCCTCTCCAAAGCTCCCGGACTGAAGACACCATGATGGCGACGAACGTGGCGCGTGCAAACTATGAGGAGCGGGAATTGGCCTCTGAGGCCACTCCATATTGTAGTGAGCCCGACGACGTGTTGGTGGGAGAGGATGGACTTGTCCGATCTGTCATTCTCAATGACCGTGTTCACGCGTTAACGGTGGATACATCTGGAGAGGTCGCAGTGTGGGATATCGTCCGTGGCCTATGCCTGGGTAGATATCTTGCAGATGATGTTGCGTCAGCGAGTCACTCGGGCAGTGTAGATGCTGGGAATGGGGAGAGCGAACGGAGTCCCAGAGAGGCCTTGGAGGCTGTCAGGGAGCGCATCGAAGGAGAGGCAGTGGTTAGCACTTGGTGCACTGCGGATACAAAGGCAGGAGTACTTGCGATCCACCTCACAGACCGATGTTTTGATGCTGAGGTGTACGCTGATGAGGTAGGATTCTCTCACGACGACAAGTACTTCAACGATGAGTCGAAACGTGAGTGTCGTTCTTTGTTCGGCAATTCAGATTTAGAGTATCAAGTGCTGACGTAGCAGCTAGTGAATATCGGGAAGTGGGTTTTGAGAAATCTTTTCTTCGGGTTCATTCGCGAGGAGCTGCATCTGAAGAAAGTGCAAGAATCTCCGGTATCGAAAGATGGCTTCCTCCCACCATCTGTAACTCGAGGCGCAGACAGAACCCATGTGCCCCCTCCAGAATCACCTCGCAAACCTCGCCACAGACCATCCTCGTCAGTTGATTCGAATCGTCGACGGTCCAGAAATGGATCATCCTCGACCGCAGTCATCCACTCTCCCAAGATGATTCCGGCCATACCACCAGTTATCACCAGCTTCCCTCGATCTTCTCCTCTTCTCACCCCCTTGATCCCTCTAATCCCCGCGAAGGAAATGCTTCCTCCCATCCTTCAATCTCCAGTCGCATCTCCTGGCGAGGCTAATCCCCAAACTCCCAGCGCCTCGAACCATCAAAGGTCAAGATCAGGCACAGTCGATGGGTATGTCACTCGAACGCCGTCGACTGGAGCCGGAACCGTTAAGGATGACTACTTTACCCTTCGCACACGCCAACAGTCTCTCCCAGTAATTGGTTTCGATGAGACCCCAGCGACTCCTGGAACTCCAAGGGCGGAACCTCCTACCCCCAGTACCCCCGGTGGATTAATGGGGCGGTTGAAGAACTTTGGCAAGATCGCGAAACGACCTGTGAGCGATGCGGCTAGTCCGACTCTGGGCGCTTTGACCCCAACGGCTGAGACGCTCGCCGCGTTCGAGGTGTGCATTCCCACCTTATTGTTCTCTAAAAAAGGAGGGCGAGCTGATATATGATGCAGGACATTACCCCCGAGGTTCCAAAGACACCAATGCAGCAGCTGCTGGCGGGACCGCTCACTCCACCCGGAAATGTAGATGCTCCGTTGCACGCCTTTCCTCCGCAAACCGTTGTCTTGATCACGGAGGAAGCGGCTCCGGCGTACCGCGTTGTGTATCGAGGCCATGTCGCGTCGATACACCACGACACAGCTGCGCTGGAAGAGGTGATGCCGATGTGGCTTGCGGAGTACTTGCTACTGAGCAAGGTACCGCCCTCAGCACCGCTGGCCAAGTTCAGTTTCATATTGCTGCCTTGGAATAAAGATCCAGATGTCGAGCCCCTCCCAGAGTTGTTAAACACGTACGTGCCTGATTCGTTTTTCCTGGAATGTGCTGTTAACTGAGGATGATAATCATGATATTAGTGCACAATCGAAGCTGACGGCGAGTAGATATCTGCGCGTTGCGAAGATTCTGCAACATGTAAGTTACATTTCTATCAAGGAAAGAGATCTAGAGCGGAGTACTGAATCTGGCGTGTTCTTACTTTCTAGGTGTACGACAAGCTGGAGAAAGTTGCGGCTTCGGAGTCTTCGAAAGTGCCTTCAGTTCGATCATCGTTGGATGCCAATCATCCACAGTCGACATCAACAGAGTCCTCGAGCGGATTGGCGTCAAGGCCGAGGCCTGAAGATCAGTACGAGATCCTGTGCAGTGAGGCGTTGCTACCCCTTGATATGACGCTTGCTGCGGTGCGACAGTATGTGTGGAGACAGTCAGGCGAGTTGGTGATGCATTATCGTCGGAAGGTGCATCACCGTGATAAAGTTGGTGCACCATTCTGAGAGCGCTGTCGTGCGAGGTTGGCCTGAATTGTTGTACCTTGATATCCTGTACTTCTATTTGTGACTCGTGTTCCCGGCATCGATGACTGTTGCTGTGGACACACTGTACCTGTAACTTGATATTAGACTGACTTGTGTGCTTCGTGGAGGGCTAGGTGATAGGTAGCCTTTGTTTTGATGAGTGCCTTTCCGCGAAGCCTGCCAGTGTAGGCTCGGCGATGTGAGCGCCGATTTGGGATCTGTGACGATGCCCTCTTAGGTTGCCGGAGCAATGTGACTTCCTGAGCCTTCCTCTGCCTTCCTCCTTGGCGCCCACATGCGAACAGAGTTTTTTGTTGGCGCTTGAAAGCCTGTTGAGGGTGGATTTCGCCATTCAAAGCCCGGGCCGCAAAGCATATGGAATGGAATGCTGACCATTCTGGCTGCCATTGTCTAGGACTGAACCGAAGAGCGCTTGCGCTAATTCACATTTGACAGTTTCTGTCAGATTAAGCGAATAGTCGATCCATTGGACCTACACCGACGTCATCTACACTGTAAAATGACCAGGCAGGTCCACGAATTGCTCGAACATTTAGACCCTCACAATACCGATTCGGCTGAGCTAAAGGCTCTGGGCCATACATACTCGTGATGATCCTACATGTGAGTGTCACTCTCCCCCAATCCGGAGGTTATAGATCGTCACAATGGTGTTTCAAAGCAAATGAAGAAAGGAGCGAAACTGGTGCTTGAGTTTGATTGGTACATTGTCGATGATATTTTGAATGGCCCTGTCTCTCCGATTCCGTCGAACCCCTGCGCCGCACCCACGCGAGACTCTGGGAATGCCGGTCGAGGCGCGCGTTTCGTTACTTAGTGAGTCGATGACACCACCAGTGGCAACGGAACAAGTGATCTAGCCATCATGGCTTCTCGACATGCCTGAGCATCTGGGATGCTTACCTACGCTCTCCTAGACCTTTTGGGGCGGGACCAGTCGCAGTTGAAGTGGGAGAGACTTTCTTTTGTCTTTTGTTTGGGTCGCGTTCTGGTGGGGTCTACTCCATCATAACCTGCGACAACGCGTGAATGTCCGGAGGAATGTCTAGAGTGAAGGGGCACCGAGAAGAACCATTGAATTCATCTAGATTTCTACCTTTGGTATCTTGAACAAGGGGAGCAATAAGTTTCGGAGTTGTGGATGGGTATTAAATAATCGCGCGTCGAGTTCGCGACAATCTATCATTGCGGTGGAATACGCGCCGGAACTTGAACTCCATGGATTCTGCTTTCTTTTCTTCCACTTTAAGTACTTGGAGAAAATTGAGGCAGGTTTTCTACTAGCAAAGCTCTGCCGATAAGGATGATCACGGCTACTACTTCTGTGTGGTGACAAGGCGTATGTCCTTCGGAGTTTTCTGTTTACTTTGACATACCAACTTTCCAATACGGTTGCACGGGCGCTATAATTCGCGAGATGCTGAGAAGGCTAGGGCTTGAACGGACTCAATATATGAGTCGTTTCGGGGTGTATATTGGAACAATTGAGGGTTATCTCGAGGAATGGAAGAGCCTGTATGTACTTATCTCACATGCCGCAGAGAAGCGCCCAAAGCTTCCGTGCATAGTTGACGCGTCGCGACCGACCCCATTGACTCTAATCTATCGCGAAGCGTTATGCTCTCGGAGGGTAGGTACATCGAGGTGATATTATGACCTAGCATCACAACGGTATTGAGAAATAAGTGAAACCTTCGACCCTTGACGACTGAAAAAAAATACAACAACTCCTTTGCCGACGACGACCGTCAATTCTACAACAGGGCACTAACCCTTAGATAAGCTAAAATAAACCGTAGGTAAAACCGGATCGTTAGAGATAGTTCCTTGGTGCTGTGTGGATATATCAAAGCGCTAATATCGCGCCGGGGGCGCATACGGCGGGTAAGATGGGAGCTGAATCCGTCGGCGCGCTGCCCAAAAATGGATTTGATCGGCCGTGTTTACTCTGGACCCATTCAATATTCTATATCTACTCTCACCCGCTCCGGAGCATGTTTTGTGTACGTGAGCAGGAGGAGTACGGATAATCCGTAAAGCCTGAAGGACGGTGACTCGGTCAGTGTACGGACTAATATTGAAAGTGAGCGGATATTCTTTACAGTGCCAGAACACGGTTGCCAGAACGTTCTGTGAGCGGCGTCCGGCGGACTGTAGCAGGTGGGTATGGGTAAGCCACACAGGGCCCTTTGAACATACTACTTTTGACACCCTCGAGTTCGATTGATCTTTATAACTGCTGCGCGAAGATGCCGTCGGTCCATTAACTCCAATATGCTCGAGGAAGCCATCTCATTGCCACGTTTTCTGAAACGGCGGTACTTTTAATGACCTGAAAATCTCGTCTGGGATATGGTTCCGGATCTCTGTGAGGCTGTGAGCGTCATGATGCACAGTGCGCGTAGTACTACTACGTAGGCATTGCACGGAAATCCCAGCAAATATGCAATCGCGGTTTGCTCGGGCTGGAGTCGCCTAACGGGCGGCGACATCAACTCGACTGAAATTTTGAAAAGCGCCACTTTTGTTCCCTGAGGAAGGTCCTGTCCCTTTACCACCCATTCTTGCGGACCGAGTGCTCACCACAGGTGACCGTACTAGACCGTACTTGATGAGCCAATGGTTAAGTATGGCAAATGCCGACTTTCCTCTTTTTGTTTGACGCCCAGTCAGCTTACCATTTCCGGAAAGCATGACTCGCCCGACTGAGCATTGGTTCCGTTAACTCCTTTTCGAAGTCGCTGTTACTTATCTGGCGTGGAACATACCTTAAATCTCGGCGGTAAAATGAATCTACATTTCTAGATCGATGGCGCTTTTGTCACAGGCCCGTTTCAGTAAGAGGTGAAGACCAATCGAAGGGGCAAGGCCCTGTTGAATCCATAGATCCCCAAGGGGTATTTGATTTGTGGCCGTTCTGACATTCAAAGGGTATATATAGTGTGCAGGACTATGAGCTAGCATTCCACTCCTTCCCCCTTCTTCTCTCTCCCCGTTTCGTACCATAGCTTTCGAGCACGCCCATTCATTTCGCTCTAGTTTAATCTCTACATCTCGCATCATGAGGTCCCACTCTTCCACGTTCTACAACCCTTCGTCTTTCATTGCCTCGACTTCCTCTCTCCGTCTCATCCCACGGATCAATGCGTTCTCAAAAAATGTGGCCTTCCACCTAGAGACCGTCTTCCTCTTCACAAAATCAGACATCAAGACCACTGTCATCCCTGTCGTAAGTGAACTCAGGTCTCCAACCTTACGATTAGAAACTGACCGCTTTATGACCGCGCAGTCTATCCTCGCCATCGGAACCGCACCACTATGCAGCTCGCAGCCAATCGAACACGCACTCAAGGCCATCTTCTGGCTTTGGATGATCCTCCTCCAGTTCAACCTCTTCAACCAGACCATCTCTCCTGAAGAAGACGCTGAGAACAAGCCTTGGAGACCAATTCCCTCCGGCCGCATCTCGCTGCGAAATGCCATCATCGCCCGTTGGATAAGCATCCCAGCCTGCGCCATGCTCTCCTCCTACTTCGGCTCTGCAGTCCTCGTCCCTTGCATCCTCTTCACAGTCCTGGTTTTTATGTACAATTTTTTCGATTGCGACAAGAATGGCTTCGCCAAAAGCTTATTCAATGGGTTCGGATACTCTATGATGGCCTTGGGAACCAGCCTCGTGGCTTGTAAGTCATCGAACTACTACCTCCGCTTCACAGATCTAACGTTTTGCCCTAGCGTGCGACAAAGCATCTGGCTCGATCTTTGAGACCCTCAACTACAGGAACTTCCCCGAGCTTACCATCTTCTTCTTCGTCATCAGCACCACGATCCATGCTCAGGACTTCCAGGACGTCGAGGGTGATCGTGAAATTGGTAGAAATACCATTCCCATGATGCTTCCCAATGTTTCTCGCATCTCGATGCCCATCCTCCTCCCACTCTGGTCGGTGATCATCATCTCCCTCTGCCATCCTCCCGCGTGGCTTGCGGCCATCTACCTGGGACTGTCAATGGTGGTCGGGTTCCGTTTCTTCCTCATGCGCGAAGTGAAGCACGACGAATGGTCATACGTTCTCTACAACGTGAGCTCTTTCCCTCATCTTGCTTTTCATTCGTGTCTAATGTGCTATCTCACAGGCATGGCTCTCGCTTACCATTGTGCATATGGGTCTCTACAAGAGGCAGGCCCCACAAAGCGTCTCGTGGGCAATGGAACCTTCCCACTCCTTCTCAGGCAACCTATCCGGTACTCTCAGCCGCCAATTCGGTGTCTGCTAAGCCCATTCCATCTTCCTTTCAGTCGCCTTCATCATCGCTCTTTATTCTACCCTTATCCATAAATTACCCTACGCCGGTATAATCCCCCTAGACATTAGACGCCTCACTACTCGCATTCACATTTTCGCATAGGCTCCACTGTATCTATAGATATTTCGCATTCGCATATCTCACTCACGTCGCATACGTGCTCACGCTCCCTTCGTCTTCAACCTTCGATTTCGTTCACCATTATCTTTATTGTTCTTTCACTAGTACATGTATCTTATCTCACTTGGCTCATTGCCTACCCTTCCCCCGTCACCACTCGACGTAAAATATTACTTTGGGCAACTGAGTTCCCATTATTACATAGCATTGACTGCGTCACTTATACTTTGGATCAATAGTCCATGTACCACATCTACTTACAATAGACTCTGTTAATATCCCGTACCTTGCTTCCAGTGCTGAGATGCTCTCCCATATCTGTAGTTCCACCTTTACACCGAGGAAATATTGAGTTACTGCTAAAAGGGATTTGATGGAACCCGGGACAGTTCTTGGAGTATGGCAGCCTCAGTTTCATTAACGTCTGGAACACCACGCGCACGCAAGCGCCCAACGGACAGCCTACATTTGCACTGCTCCTGCTAGTCCGAGGAGACCTTTGCACTATGTCGAGCCTTTCTGGGAGTCAAACTCGACCTCCATATAGCTCCAACTATTCTCCGGTGTCACAGGAATTGCCGTCTGAACAGTCCTTGGATATCAGGCAACGCTTCTAATGATACGAGCATAATGATATTGCCTTCAAACACTAAAGGGAGAATGATAGCGAGGGTTATGACCAAGGGCCTTTGTCTCTAAAGCTTGTTACTAAGAGAGAGGGGCGGAGAACATGGAATGTGATTACGCAGCAGAAGCCAGTAAGACCTCAGTCTGGGAACGCGGTGTTCACACCGTGGCCTGAGTCGACCGCTCTCTGCTGACCGTCAATAAGTATATGAAAAGTTGGCCAACCCCGTTCATTTACTTATTGAAGTTTTTGAGAAGCGCGATCTCCATGCGAGTGTCGTTTGGCCTTGAATTGCGATGCGTAGTTGCATTGCCACACGGTGCTCCTCCAATCTAACTCCGTGACCTCTGTCTTGGGCTGCCCCCATTCAATTTCCATCACTCATGCTAAAGTACATTCCAAACCTATCAATAGATTTGTCGTTGGAAGGCGGATGCCTGGACACTAAACTCTTTTGGCTTTCGCACGATCACCGCCGGACGGGCGCTTAAATTAGCTGGGCGTCACGGGGACGACACAACAGGAAAGACACGAGGGAAACACGAGGCATGCCACATATAAATGCTTGTGTGGCCTTCGTGTGTACTCCATACCCCGGATTGCTTTGCTCCTGCGCTCTGTAGCGAAGCTATCGGGTTTTTGTAGCAACCGCCGCAATGAACACGCAATATCACCACTACATTCCACAGTTCATTCTTCGACGGTTCGTTCCGGTTGAGCAAGGGGCGCCCAAGGACGCGCAAGCCAAGTAGGTACCCAGAATCGACCATCAGGTGCTGTTCCACTGATCATGGCCATCCAATAGAACGAGTAAGCAACGAAAGAAAGAGTCATGGAAGGCAAAGATGAAGGGCCTCCCCGACCCGCAGAGCATCCCCGTCTTCGACATGGCATCAAGAACAATGTACCTTTCGCCCATAGACCGCTCTTACGGGCTCCATGGCTTCTACGAGGACACCCTCTACGCCCCCAACCCAGAACACCTAGAGAAGAAACTGTCCTTCCTCGAGGGCGAGGCTGCAAAGGTCATCGTCGACCTCCACAACGCCATTGAGAAGCCGACATTCACCCTGCCCCGCAGTGATCTCAACATCCTGCGCAAGTTCATCTTCGTCATGCACTACCGCAGCCACGCTATCGACGCGACCTACTTCCAGGAAGATCATCCACGTAATGCGCCCGTGCGAGAGTGGATCAGGAGGATGAAGAAGGAGAAGGGGTTCACGACCGACAAACAGATCTGGCTGGATGGCCTTCGGTACTACCTCGACACCAAGCCAGTCGACATCGTTGCGCACGCTAAGGAGTGCAGTGAACACCGACGCGTGTCGCACGGGGAGATCGACCCTAACACGCCCTCCGATCTGTGGTATGCCATCGCGTACGAGAACTTCCACAACAACTACTTCACGGGCATCTGGAGGGCCAACGAGAAGAGCGAGTATGTCCTGGGTCACAACTCGTATGGTTTGTGGGAAGGGACACTCGTGGGCGCCCCGAAACTCTTCTTGATCTACGTCATCAGCCCACAGATAACCATTGTCTTGAAGCATAACGACAGCAAGAAGTTCGCCAGCTTCGGCACGAAGAAAGTGGAGAACAGCACCTTCTCAGACCATCCGTTGGAACCTCCTGGGCCGACGATGTACCACCGCCCACCTCCCGTGTTTCGCGACCCTTCTGCTAGCCAACAGCAGAAGTACGACGCGCTTCAGTCTTACTTGCAAACTTCCGATGCCGCGTTGGATAGATTCACCTTCCCTATCAATAAGCTCTCGGTGAACGAAACGTACCTCGTCAACCAAATCGTCCTCGAAAACCTGCACGGTGATGGGTCCCTAGTGTTTTCCTCGAAGACCTCGATGTTGGCCACAGCCCAGAGGTACGGCTCAGACGAAGGTCCGTTCTTGAAGAGGAACAGACTTGCTATCGCAGCATTGGCGCGGTACTTATCGGATCCCAACTCGCCACCACCCATACATGGCGGCCCTTCGCCCGGATCTTCTGCCAGCGCGGAACAACCTACGGCTGACTCAAGCACTCATATTCGATCTCGATTCCTGCTGAAGAGAGAACTGTTGAAAGAACGCGGAGTACACCTCCCGGAGACTGAGGAGGCCTTTGACGACATACTGATCGATATCCTGGACGGATCCATTGAATTCGCCAACGACTACGAGCGTGCCCAATACATTGTCCGCCTGCTCGAATCAGTCAGATACCACCCCTTCTTCCGACAACTCGATGCCCGCGTCAAGAGGTCCTTCAAGTTTATCGAAGTTATGCGTGCGATGCTCCCAGCCGAAACGCGACAGACCAGCGAGTACAGGACGCCAGGACAGAGTCTCCAGCTAGTCGAGTCGCTGAGCAAGGATGACGGAGACCATCTCCTCAGGCTCGTGGGGCTTCACATGGAGCCGTGGGACCGAGACTGGAGTACCCAAGAGTCGGACAAGCCTAAGGATCCCTGCCAGTCGATGTTGGACCATGTCACGGCTGTTTCTTACTTGATGATGTTGATTGGGATAGATCCCGTCCTGGCATCGTCGATTTGTAACTCTGTTGTCTTCATCGAGGCCAAAGGGGGCAACCCTCGTCCTCGTAATTGAGTGCTTATATACCGAGAGTGGGGTAGTTTCCTGTATGATAATATCTGAACATGATTAGCCAATGAAGAACTGAGATGATAGTAACACTTACCTTATACGCTGGGCCGCAGCAGAAGCCTAGCCTCGTCCCAAGCCATCCGCTCTCGCTCCTTCCCGAGCACTTGTCCCCGTCGCATTTCCTCCTCATCAATCCGCTTCCAGTCAGGATACTCCACGATGTTTCGTTCTCTGACGCCGTGGACCACCTCTTCCGGTATCTCCTCCAGCGACGGGTCGGGATTCAGAACAGCCTCCGTGCCTTCGAGTGGGTTCATATGATCGTTCACGATCGTCTCCGCGACGTCGTACGCATTCATCATCGTCGCCGCCAGCACCCCGTGTGCACCCGTCGAAGCCCAGCCACTTCCGTACACGTTCCTCAACGTCGTACCGGCGTTCGTGACGATGCGGTTGGAAAGGGTGCGGAGATGCCCCAGCCCCGGGTCGAAGTACGGCGCGGTGGGCTCGCCGTGGAAGCCGAGCGACGTCACAACGAGGTCCGTCGCGACTGTCGACGTCTCGCCCGTCGGCACCGCACGCTGCGTGGCAGGGTCCACCACCGTGTGCGCGAGGGAGAGCTGCGCGCGCGCGTTCTCCGGCGACGGCACCATGAGCCCCGCGGGGGAGCGGTAGAAGTCGAGCGACCACGTCTTCTCGGTCGTGCCAAAGGTGTTTTTGGACCCCTTGGAAAGCAGCTGCAGCACACGGGTTTGCTGGCGCGTCAGCGGGACGCCCTCGGAGGGCTGCAGGAGCTCTGGGGCGAGAGGAACCATCGACGCATCGGGCAGGTTGATCATCTCCCGCAGCTCTTTCATGGTAAAGGCCGCCTCGAGGGGGCCCCGCCGGCCCACGATGGAGACGTGTTTGACGGTGGACTCGGCCAGGACGTCGAGCACGCGCTCGGGGACGTCGTATTTGCGCAGAACGTCGACGTTGGTCAGCAGCATTCTCGCGACATCGAGAGAGACATTTCCGTTGCCAATGAGGGAGACATGGGAAATCTTGTCAAGAGGGGGTGGGCTCGGTGCGTTTGGGTGTTGGGTGTACCAGTGGACCATGGACAGAGCCGAGGTGCAGCTGGCAGATGGAGGCAGTTCCGAGTGTCTTTTGGGCAAAGTACACCCCGTGGCGAAGACGACATGAGAGTAGTTTGAGAAGATAGACGACAGAGGTAGCTTCACAGTGTGTTGGATTGGACTTGGATTGTCCCCCACGTTCACATTTCCGAAGAAACGAAGTCTCCGATCCAAAGCAGCCTCGTCGAATTTGTGGGTGCAGTTCTGCGAGTTGAAGTCAGGTTCTGGTGATAAGTTGGATAATTCCGCTGCATACCTTGACCTCAGGGTGGTCTGGTGCTACTCCGTAGCGTACGAGTCCATGGGGTGACCATAGTCGGTCGAATAAGTGGATTCTATATTCCAAAGTTTGGGGGAGTAATTTGTGTAACCTCGACGCGACATAGAACGCGGAGGGTCCTCCACCGATGATGGCCAACTTCATCGACGTCTAGAGCATCAGAAAAAGAAGTGGATTCAGGTTGTCGTCGTCGTCTGTCGTGCTGGTCGTCGTCGGGAACAGCGAACAAGGTCCCGCCGCCGGGTCTAATGGATTATGGGCTTATCTCGGAGTCTGAATTATTCCCAGTTCGGCATGCCGCTGACTGTACGTAACCTTCGGCATAATCGGGCAGAGGTTCTTGTCATTCTACCACCGTCGGTCGCTCAGGTCAAGCAGACTGCGCGCGTTGCCCCAAGCACGGCCTTCCAATCTTGGACTCTCAAGTGCCCTCTGTCATTGCGATCCGCTATTCTACACGCCGTCTATCTCTACTCGACACCCTCCCCGCGCCAAAGCCCTCCCTTTCGACTCTCTCCATTCCCAGGCTCCGCCAGCCCTTGCACCTCTGACCCCGCGTTCCAGCATGTCCCTGCACTCGTTTGCGCAACATCGCGCGCGTCCCTTTCCTGCGAGCCCCGCCATCTCGCGTCCCTACCACCATCGGCCCCGATCTCGATGAAGTCGCCTTGTTACATCAGGTCAGTGTCGTCGCAGACACCATGAAAGATGGCGGCTAGATGGATGCGTGAGTCCCTGCCTGGAATCGTAGAAGAGATTTGGGTACTCACCACCTGTAACACCCAGCGCGCAGAACCTTGCAAGGGCCGAGTACGCGAGGCCCCAGTCATACCCGAGGTCAAAACGCGGCCTCCACGGTGAGAGACACGACCGATATCAGCTAGGTATGTGTGTGAGTCCTTGGTGTGAATCAAAGATGGATCCCGAATACTCACCCTCGATGCTATCAGCCGTACCACCCATGCAACGGAACCCCTTCGTCCCACCCCCACCACACACGCGATGTATGCAAGACCGACGACTGGCAATATCCCCGACGAGCTCAACACCATACTCCGCGCCGATGGCGCGCGGGACGAAGACTGTGCAGCAGCCACGACGCTCTCGATCGCAGCGACATGCCCTCACGACGCGCAAGACGACGACTGCGAGGGACAAAGGGAGCCGGCGACGGGTATGCAGCTGAAACACGGCAAAAGTGAGTTCACGATGATGAAGCAGATTCAAATCGCGAGACTTACCTACCTCTCTTATTGTAGTGCACCATAGAGATGGTGCAAGCACCATATCTCCACCAGTGCCACGATATGGCGCGGTCACGATGGCGAAGACCAACACGAATGCTGTAAATGATAGTGAGTAAAAATTGACCCAGAATGAAACGAAACACCGTACTTACCACTCACAGCATAGCGCCGACAACGACCAACCAACCGTACCAGCTTTTCGACGAGGTCCGCGTGATGGGCATCCCCGACGACGTGCGGCCTCGATCACCGAGCGACGTGTCTACAACGCCGGCGACGACGACGACGAGGGGCCAAAGACCGACGACGAGAATATGACTGAAGCACGAATAAAGTGAGTCCAAGCTGAAGGAAAAGCGATACCAAAGACTGACCTGGCTATAGCACGGCACTTTCTCTAGGAACCGCATCCACACGGCCGCCGGCCACTCTCGACGAAGGTACAAGGTGTTCAGCGACGGGGGATGGCTTGGTTACGGCGGAGGCGATGGCGAGACGGCGACATGAGGTCTGGAATCGAGAAGGTGAGTTAAATCTGGCCCAGAGCGAAATGGACGGCGTACTGACCTTATTTTGCCCGAAGCCGACAACGACGGCGACCAACACGACCTGTCCTCCCACCCGCGCCGCATTGGTGACGACGACGAGCAGCCCAGGCGACGACCGCGTCGTCATCTGGAAGTAAGGATGGTCAGCTCAGGAAGACGCTGCACTCGGAACGGAGGGACGTACCGACGGCGCAGGCTTCGGGCTGAGACGACGTTCACGGGCCTCGACGACGAGATGGTGCAGCGACGGCGACGGCTGTGGGTGTTCACAGAGGACCAACATGTCGGTGAGCGTTGTAGTACCTCGTTGCCTGGACGGATCGCTTACCATGCACAGTGAGCTCAGGCTCTTCGACGCCATCGCCCACGACGGCCTGCTATCCATCCTGGTGTCGAGGTCGTCAGAGCTGGACAGTGGGTGGTACGTCAGCATGCACCCCGACGGCGAGCTCGACGACTCACCGAAAACACACGACGACCGCGAACGCGGTGACGACCATGGGCACGGCTAGAAAATATGTGTGGGGTGAGTGTAGTATCCTGTCGTTCGGTGAATACGAACTCACTGGAGGTGCTGTACTCGGAGGCGTCGACAACGACGGTAGACCTTGAGCTCATCGTCGGAGCTCATCGTCGGGGCTCATCGTCGGAGCTCATCGTCGGAGCTCATCGACGGCGAGAAGCCAGAGTCTGCGGACAGTGGGGTGAGTAGGTGTCGGAGGATGTGAACCGACGTCGTACTCACAGTCTAGCAGGCATGGTGGTCGCTGGGCATCACAGTGAGCAGGTCACTGACAGCGACGGGAGCTCGTCCGCCATCGCCTGTGGAGGACGTTGTCAGTGCGTATCGCAGTCTCTAAACCATCGTACTCACTGTGTGGAAGGTCGTGCTCGATGTGCTCGACGACGGCGAAGGTGGGGGACAAAGGGAAGGAAAGGACGTGGCAGGCAGAGCGGAGGTAAGCGAGCGACTATATAAACAGCGCAGGGTCAATATAAACATGCCATCACGAATGCAGATAGGGGCGTGAACGCGACGCGCCGACTTACCTCGAGCTCGTCGTGGACGACGACGACGAGCAGCGGGGATGGCGAGGGTGGATGGCGAGAGGCACGACGTCGACGAGCAGAGTGTAAAAGGCTGGTAGAGTGAAGATGCTTGGTGGAAAGGGAGGAAAGAGGGAATTGGGATGATGGAGGATTGGACTTGCTCGTCCCAGCCTTTATACATCTCCCATCCCTACTTTCCCTCCCCATCCGTCCGCTCGGCGGGTCTCGGCGCGCGTTCTCGTACACAAAGCTCTCATGTACGTACATACAAATGCAATATACTCGCTCCCGTTGAATGGAATACATAGCGCGTACGTACCTACGTCGTATCGACCATCCGGCCATACTTAGCTCCAAGTTCTCCCAAGTTATCTTCGCTTGTGCAGCGCCGGGTCTCGCCTTGGGCTGGGATCAAGCTGTCTGTCTGTCTGTCTGTCGTCTGGTGTGATTTGATGGGTTGCCAAGCACCGATCTGTGCGCTTGTGTGAGAGAAGGCGGGATGGGTGTGTGCGAGATGGGGGAGCAGGAGGGCGACGATGCTCCGGATGGCTTTTGAAGATCGCGATCCGCCGTCGTGCCCTTGGAGCACGGGGTGGGTGATATCAGTCTAGGAGGACACTGTATCAGCAACAGAGGTGGTGTCTGAGGTTCGCTGTGCAGACGTATTTGTGTTTTCAACGAATACGCTAGGATTGAGCGCGCGTTCGCAGAATTGCAAACGTCCGATGCGAGGTTGACTTGGGCTTTGGGGGATCGGATCGGGGGTTCTCACCAGGAACAGGGTGTCGTTAGGGTACGTTTGTATGTGATATCTAGGTGTGCGGTGGACAGGTTGTGGGTGGTGGAATGGGAGTATGGGGTCGAGGTGGTGTTGCGATGCCGGTTTTCAAGGGATTTGACTTCTCTCATTCGCGTCTTCGATTGGGCTTGCTCTTGGTTAACTCTGAATGGACGTATATATCATTTGAAATAGACTAATGTGTGCCTCTGTGCTATGGTGCTTTGGAACTGCACGAATTGCACAGGGGAGGACATGCGGCTTCCGTCGATTTGAAGCAAGTACGAAGGTCATTCGCGTTATTCTAAATACCTTTCTGAGGAAATCTATAGTTTATAGTTGCACCCATAATGTACATTAGACCCAATCCTACATGTAAAGTGAGCTGGATATCGTATAAATACTGTTGTTTCGGTGAACGAGGCGCGCCTGGCTATTTTGCTTGCGCAACATCGGCAAGTCTAACTGACGCGAAATCATTTTCTACCTTAAGCTGGGTATAGCCCAGCAGAGGTGCCAAATTAAGTGTTAGCCGGCAGGACTGTATCTCTCGAAGTAATGAGTTATACTTTGTGCCCTATCGCACAGGCATGTAACATTGGTCTATTAGTCTCAATGAGGACTGGGAGACCTCTAAGTCTCCCAGATCTTCTTAACCTTATCTCTCTACTAACGTCATATTAGTCCAATTATCCAATACATCAGAATGTAGAGGTTATCCTTGTAACACGATGTCCGTGAAATTGCAGTTCTATTGTTGTCTGCGCCAAGGACGGCTCACGACCTGTCGACGCCGACATCCGGGCCTGGCTAGCTACTCGTAGCGGGCATAACAGGCGCCGTAAGCCTGTCTGTACTCTAAGTCCACAGTGAAACTCAGTCACAAGCTAAATACCTCTGGCAGGCGTTGGAGGTGCGAATTCTGAAGACGCCTGAATGGAAAGATTTGTCAAATTGCGGCTGTGATTCCGGACTATGGAGGCCTGCGCTGTGGTGTAGGCACCGCGCTGTTACCTCTCGGATCTCTCGGTGTCATGCGGGGCTTGCGGTATCGCGCATCATTTCTCGTTTATTGAACGCTACGGAATCCGGAAGAGCTGCAACAGAGCCGAGACTTGTTTAAACAAATTACGTTCCATCATGACATGCTCGCGGCGACGCCCCGCCTCACCTTCTCACCCATACACTCCGTGCCTGCCAGCGCACTGTGACTCGTCAGAATAGCGGCATTCGGAACATGGACTGGCATCCGGGATATGCACGAGCAACGCAATCACTCGGTTTCCGGGCATGATCTCATTCCCGTTGCATTCTCTTCGACATCGTGCGCTTCACACGAGCCTGCTCGTCTCATGCTACTCAATGAGCCAATCCCACCATTTTGGAAACCTTTTAGGAATGATTTCGCCCCGTCGCGACCCGCGAACCGCATCAAACGCGCGTCGAGACTTTGGGCGCTTATCTCATCAGCGGGCGCTATTTTGGGCCGAAGCCCAATCCGGGTGTCGCCTCGTGCCGCGGGGCTCGCAAAATCACTCTCAGGGGTTAGTATGGGGTCTGTAGTCTAGGTTCACGCGTAGAATTTCGCGTGCGTCGCGTATTCGGATTCGCAGAGGCCGTTGAGAGGCGGTGCGTGGCGGGAACACTCAATGGTAAGCGACGTCGATCAGGCGAGTGACAACGGCATTACTTAACTTGGCAATGGGATGCGGAGAGTCGAGACCCTGGAGAAAGCCATATGTCAGAGGACGCAAGACTGTTGGAGAGTGAATACGTACCGTCTAGCTGCATTGCTCGTTGCGAGGATAGACTTGAAGGCCGTGGCCCGCGAGGGCGAGTTTTGGGGGCCAGAGGGACGGCATGAGAATTACCGTGGCACGGAATGGAATGGATGGTGGGGGGATATAATTGCCAATGTCAATCAACCTTAACTCTATCAAATGAATTGGTTGACATACATTTTAGCGTTTAGTCATGACGTGCATGGTGGCGGCGCCTGTGGGACGTTAGCCAAAAAAGGCGAATCGTGGGTGCAAGGAAAATGACGTACCTTACGGC
This sequence comes from Ephemerocybe angulata, assembly GCA_013368325.1. NCBI lineage: Eukaryota > Fungi > Basidiomycota > Agaricomycetes > Agaricales > Psathyrellaceae > Ephemerocybe > Ephemerocybe angulata. The sequence continues at coordinate 625,835 of JAACJK010000060.1, forward strand.
CATGTTCCGGGAGCGCTGCGAGGGCATCGTCATGGCGGAAAACATGGGGATGCCGTGCACCCCACAGAAACAGGTTGCGCTGCAATTGAAGGGAGTAAGAATAGATGTCCAAGTTTGACGTCTCGACGCGCGGAATTGGGCTCACCGGAGTGGGATGGCAATATATGTATGGATCGAGATCCGGCGAGCGGGGTGGGCTGGGAAGTGCAAGGCCGGCCCTGTTGATTAACGTGAGCGTGCGCGCGGGTGCGTTATGTTGCCTAACAGCGAATGGAGAGGACGCACCCGGGCCTGGATGACAAAGTATATATGAATCGAAATCTGGCGAGCGGCGTAGCATGAAGAGGTTTCTATTGGCGGGCGTGAGTGTGTGCTCCTGGGTGAACGAGGTGACGCACCGGACGATGGATGGAAAAGTATGTGCCATCGAAATCCGGCAAAAGTGGCAAAGGCTGTTGAACGTAGCGTGTGGTCAGCTTGCGGGTAAATCGTGCGAGGTACGTGCCTGTTGTCAAAACATCCGGCGACGATGTGGTGGTGTCGTGGGCGGCGGCGCCGCCCACGCCGCTTCGGGGCCTAAACGGCAAAATATGGATGGATCGAAATCCCGCGACATGGCCTGGAGCCGTAGAAAGTCATTGAGGTGAAGAAATGTCATTGTGACGGAGAAAGCCATAATGGGCGAAGGAACGTACGCCTGTGAACCAGCTTTCCCCCGTCGTCAAAATATCCCGCGGCAGTCGTGACGGTGGCTTCGGGGCTGGATCGACAAAATATGTATGTATCGAAATCCCGCGAGATGGCATGGAGCGCTGACATTAGTGAAGAGAAGTCCACCAGACTTGGGAACGTACGGCTGTGAGCAAGGCCCGGGGTACTAGGTGTGGCCTGAAAGAATCGCAATGTGTGTATGAATCGAAATCCCGCGAGACGGCCGAGAGCGACAGGGAGTGTGTGTGTGTGTGAGTTGAATGGCCTCGGGAACGTAGGCCTGTGAGCAAGCGGTGTAGTCAGTAAGTTTGAAGGGGAGGAAGTTGTCAACGGAGGTGGAAACGTACGACTGCGAAGGTGCACCGGGGAGCGAGGCAGACGGCTCAAATGACATTGTATATATGGATCGAAATCCCCCGAGGGCAGCTCAGCTACGAATGGGCATCGTACTGTCATGGAAGACTTCGTAGCGTAATGGTGGCGACAGCTGGACGACCTGAGAAAAGCGCGAGGAGAAATGAATACTGTCAAGGAAGGTCAAGAGTTAATTCTAGAGGCTTTGGGAAAGAACCTACCTTGTGCATAACGCACTGCTCTGCTACCTAGTCCCTCCCAGCGTAAAAAAGGTTGGAATGTGTCTTGTGTCCAGCGAGCGTATGATGATGCAACTCCAGTCGGCGACGAGCAGTCAGCGGCAGCAGTCGTAAGCGGAGGTGAAGGCGTAGGGAGTCTGGGGAGCCAAAAGGGCGTCCGCCAAAGAGTAAGGGAAGAATGGGCATCCGTCAGAGGGTAAAGGGAGGAAGGGCGTAGGAACACGATTGAGTCAGCACGCCTGAGACAATTACGACGGTATTTCGACGTGGCAGGGACTAGGCGCAAGAGGTTGCTTGCGGGTGGAATGATTTTTGACGGCAGTGACTCGGGATCCGACTTGGCAAGCGAAAGTTGAGATTTATTCAGAGTATTCTAGAGGGTGGTATGTACAGAAAGGCACATGAAAAGACAGTCATTACCGCCCTCATTGCTTTAAAGACTGGAGTCTACCCAAGGGTGAGTTGGAAAGACGAGGATGTGAGGGCTACGCACCTTTGATGGGATAGCCGAGGCGACTAGCCCCGGTCGCGCTCAAGGTTACTGTCACTGCTGTGACTGTGACCGCTCGAGCACATAAAAGCAGGGGAAAGAGCCAGGGTGCTCATCCATCCCCCCCGTCATGCCCATGCCCTGTCGCTTGTCCATCCCCCATGCCATCACGCCGCTCCACAGTCACCCAACTGTATGCCCCTCCGCCATGCCCTCACACCCCGCCAGGCCCACCCACCGTCGCCACCACGTCCGCAAGCCGTCGCTCGTGCTGCCCCCATGCTGCACGCCCCTCCACTGTACGTCCGCACGCACCTCGTAGTTATGCCCGTAGACACCTCCATGTATTAGATAGACACACGGCTCCGGCGGCGGGGGACATAACGTCCCCCTGCTCGTCGGAGTCGCAATGAAAGGGGGGCGGAGCTTTAAACACCTATGAAAAACCGCTGAAAGTCCGTTTTGTGGCAAGGAAAGACACCCAGCTCGCACCTGCCCCCGTCGCATTTCCTCCTCATCAATCCGCTTCCAGTCAGGATACTCCACGATGTTTCGTTCCCTGATGCCGTGGACCACCTCTTCCGGTAACTCCTCCAGCGACGGGTCAGGATTCAGAACGCCCTCCGTGCCCTCGAGCGGGTTCATATGATCGTTCACGATCGTCTCCGCGACGTCGTACGCATTCATCATCGTCGCCGCCAGCACCCCGTGTGCACCCGTCGAAGCCCAGCCACTTCCGTACACGTTCCGCAACGTCGTACCGGCGTTCGTGACGATGCGGTTGGAAAGGGTGCGGAGATGCCCCAGCCCCGGGTCGAAGTACGGCGCGGTGGGCTCGCCATGGAAGCCGAGCGACGTCACAACGAGGTCCGTCGCGACCGTCGACGTCTCGCCCGCCGGCACCGCACGCTGCGTGGCAGGATCCACCACCGTGTGCGCGAGGGAGAGCTGCGCGCGCGTGTTCTCCGGCGACGGCACCATGAGCCCCGCGGGGGACCGGTAGAAGTCGAGGGACCACGTCTTCGCGGTCGTGCCAAAGGTGTTTTTGGACCCCTTGGAGAGCAGCTGCAGCACACGGGTTTGCTGGCGCGTCAGCGGGACGCCCTCGGAGGGCTGCAGGAGCGCTGGGGCGAGAGGAACCATCGACGCATCGGGCAGGTTGATCATCTCCCGCAGCTCTTTCATGGTAAAGGCCGCCTCGAGCGGGCCCCGCCGGCCCACGATGGAGACGTGTTTGACGGTGGACTCGGCCAGGACGTCGAGCACGCGCTCGGGGACGTCGTATTTGCGCAGAACGTCGACGTGGGTCAGCAGCATTCTCGCGACATCGAGAGAGACGTTTCCGTTGCCAATGAGGGAGACATGAGAAAGCTTGTCAAGAGGGGGTGGGCTCGGTGCGTTGGGGTGTTGGGTGTACCAGTGGACCATGGACAGAGCCGAGATGCAGATGGCAGATGGAGGCAGTTCCGAGTGCCTTTTGGGCAAAGTACACCCCGTGGCGAAGACGACATGAGAGTAGTTTGAGAAGACAGACGACAGAGGTAGCTTCACGGTGTGTTGGATTGGACTTGGACTGTCCCCCACGTTCACATTTCCGAAGAAACGAAGTCTGCGATCCAAAGCAGCCTCGTCGAATTTGTGGGTGCAGTTCTTCGTGTTCAAGTCAGGTTCTGGTGATAAGTTGGAGATTTCCGGTGCGCACCTTGACCTCAGGGTGATCTGGTGCTACCCCGTAGCGTACGAGCCCATGGGGTGACCATAGTCGGTCGAATAAGTGGATTCTATAGTCCAAAGTTTGGGGGAGTAATTTGTGTAACCTCGACGCGACATAGAACGCGGAGGGCCCTCCACCGATAATGGCCAACTTCATCGACGTCTACAGCATGTGAAGAAGTAGATTCGGGTTGTCGTCGATGTGCTGGTCGTCGTTGGGAACAACGTGCAAACTTGACTGGCGCCGAATTATTCGTAATCCGATATGCCGTTGGTACGTCAGCCACGGCATCCAATTCGAGCGCTTGTCAAGAGCAGCTGCACTTGTCATTCTACCACTATGTTCCGTCGAACTATACTTCAAAGAGGAAAATCATCGCTCTATACACCATCAAGGACCTTTGGTTCAACTAGATTTCTCCAAGAAGTCAAGTATGTACGCTTTCGTAGACCGGGAGAACCACCCCAAAGACCGGGCCCCCTGAACTTCGGAAATTGGGATCCTCGAGTGAGGATTGTGACTCTTATTGGAGGCCTTGGGACGATCTACTATGTATCACAGTACGCCGCTTTCTAACACCTCATCGGAACTGACTCAGAGCAGGTGAAATAGCCTTGAACAAGTCGAGGAAACTGGCCGATGGCGATTCATGAACACAAGTCAAAAAACAGAGGCAGCGGTACTTATCATTTCTTGAATTTGGTGTGCACAGTCTAAAGTAGCATCGTAGATTGGTGACCTTAGTCGCGAAGAGATATATCGTGATTTCAAAGGGCAGATACTCCCGCCAAATCATCCCGTCTCGCGTCATGTCCGCCGCGTCGTTTCGCGGATCCTAACCGCTTCTAATCTCGGAGTGGTACAGGGGGAGCAGACGACTAATACTAGCCTCTTTGGATTCGGAGGTGTTGGTGGGTTTGGGGGATTTTCAACACCGGACTCATCCTTCGGCGCTTCGACACACCCAAGCGAAGCTTATGGTCCTCAGAAGGAATGGGATGTGGTGGTCGTGACCGACCGAAAGACCATCAATGCTATGGCTACACCTGGAGTCATTGTTGTGTTCACAGGTATCCTACCTGTTTGCCGGGATGAAGAAGGACTAGCGGCTGTTTTGGCTCATGGTAAGCCCCTCTAAATGGCCGAAGTGCGAGTCGATTTGAATTAACTTACCCTAAGAGATTGGTCATGTTGTTGCTCGGCATACGGCGGAACGAATATCATCGCAAACTATCTGGATCGGCATTAGTTTATTGCTACAGACTTTGGGCTTGGACGCCTTCATTTCGCACAGCTTAACGACCTACGCCCTTGCACTTCCCAACTCCAGAACACAGGAACGCGAAGGTAGATAACGGCATATTCTTCGACGTTTCTTGACGGGCATCTAAGGATTTGCGCTTTATAGCTGACATGATTGGCCTTCGTCTGATGTCAAGAGCTTGCTACAACCCTGGAGCTGCACCTGCGTAAGCCTCTTCCGAAATTGAAGTTCTTATCTTCTCACAACTCGCAATAGGATGTTCGCGCGGCTGGGACAAATAGAAAAATCAGTAGCATCCCGCTCATCTCTCGAATTCTTGCAGACGCACCCTGCGTCGGAGAATCGGGTCAAGGTGAGTGCCGTCGAAGCTCCACCTACATATGTCGCGCTTTCTGACGCTCTATCGTTGCAGTACTTGGAGAAAGCATTGCCGGAGGCCTATCAAATTGTAGAGGCTAATCCGGAGTGTGCTCAGGTACGCCAGCAATTAAACGCGTTCCGAGAAACGGCACAGGGAATCAGGGTCGACGATATACCCTCCATGAAACCATTCTGACTCGGACAGTACGATACCTCAACCCCACGAACCTCCAGTGCGTAATAATTCGAGCGTCTTTTTAAATCCATGGAGCATTTTGTTGCGTCTTGGCGTTAGGCAAGGGTTGCAACTTACTCATGTCGGGCTGCTTGTGCTCCACGTTCCGGAGACAGGGTTGCAGGTGCGCCTCGCGGAGCTTGTCTCCAGTTTAGAGTTCAAGGATGTTGCAGAGACAACAGACCCCGGATATGATTCTGGGCGACGTTGCTCCACGTAGCTTCCCTGGCAACAACAGGATTCTATTTCTGTTAGTGAAGTGAATTACAGGTGGGTATTATTTGGGTATGTCTAGAGGTGGCTAGCCCTTGGGCAAGAACGATTTCTCCAAGTTCTATCTGGCCCTTAATAACGGGTGAAGTTTTAGAACTGAGTACTCGGTGAGTACTGAAATATTGAGATCGCTTTTTGGGCTCGAAGGTAAGCTCACCTTCTCTCCGTGACCGTGCTTCTGACTCGAGGACTCGTCATCATCGACATGTACTTCTGTCGTTATTGAGACGATAGGATATAGGTTTGGGGATACGACATTAACACCGGGTCGCCCGTGATTGGTGATATTGGTACTGTTCCGAAGAGTTCGTAGGTTTGTGAGGGGCATGGCTTGGCCAGTCGTAGACTTGTCGGTCATTTCAGGTGCGGTTCCTGTGACCGAACTTCGGTCTCGGCGGTTGAGGGTCGACATTAGAACGTTCGCATACAGACGTCCGAGCATGAACTCCCTGGAGTTGATGAGCGAAAATAGTTTCTGAACTGGAATGTCGGTACTCACAGACAGATATACATATAGTTGTCGGGATAGACAAGGAAAAAGACGAGGTTCAGAGCTGCAAAGACGGTTGTAAGGGCCCCGTTTTCGATGGTGTGTGCGATGAAGGTATCGATCATGGTCTTCGACTTCCTGTAGGTGGTGGATCGCTTGTAGAAGATGAGCTGTTGGGAGCGAGTATCAAAGTCAGAAAGATGAGGCAACAGTAAGGCAGAGTATCGCAGACGCACCACAATGATTATTGAGCCTGTCATTAAGACGTCGCAGGCAACTGTCCCAGACAACCAGACGATGACGGTTCGGTTGAGTGTTTTCACAAGGTCAATATCCAGCCCCAATCGAATGAACTTGGCCCTGGTCAGTCACAAACGGCAACTGCAGGGAAAGAAAGTGCCAACCTGTATCGTTACTGCAAGGGATGCAGAAAGCTGCATCAAAGCGAGCTAGCACAAGGGTTAGACGCAGGTCCCCTCATCGGCCATGACAATAAGAAAGACACACAAGCAGAATAATGGCAGCGCAGGAAATGGCATAAATATTCTTGCCCAGTTGCTTGACTCTCCTGAAATTCGTTCTTTCTGAGTCCTAGGACACGCAGAGGAGGGAAGTTTGGCGCACCATGCGAAGAATAATTGTACACAGAATGAGACTGCCGGTGACGGTAAGGACCCCACTACACCAGCTGCGTCGGCAAAAGGTGCGTACCAAATCCATTCAAGAACGGAAGAGCCGACCCCGACCAAGGGGAGCTGGCAAGGGCGCTTAAATCCCCAAAACCTTGGGCGATAATGGTATACGCAGTGTGTGTTGTCATAATCAGATGAAGGATCTCTGCGACTGAGATTGCCAGGACTGCGGCGAAAGGCGTCAGTGAATCTCATTTGGATTGGCCCAGGTCCAGCTTCGACGTACCTAGCCCAACAAAGAACTTCCGATCGTTACGCGCAAACTCTGTGAAGTATACAACTGCGAAGCAAACTGTCAGCGATCCCCAGCTTCGATGGCTTCGAGAATATGGCCACACATAGCTGAATGAAAAAGACCCCGGAGAAGAAATAGCTGAGCAGGGACCCTATGAACTGGTCGAAATATTGTTAACCCGGTGTTACGCCTGCTGCGTCGGACTTTGAGCATACCAAGGGCCCTGTACTGTCGGGTTTCAATGTCCATGATTATTACAAGAGGCTTCGGGATGCAGAAGTCTACTCACAGCATGATATAGGGAGGAGCCATGGCTGAACGGGAAAAGGAGGGTGGTGAGCTCAACTAGAACATGGGGACTGCTCCTTCCATTACGATAGCCCTCATATACATGGCGTTAGGCATAAAACTACCGCTGAAACTTCACTGAAAAGCCGCTGAAGGACCTTTCTCATGGGAGTTTTCTACCCCTTGAAGAATTGAAGCGACGCCTCAGCTTCATCAATGATGGGCTACCTGATCAATGTCATGAGAGCGGCACCGCACCAGGGACGCAATGGTGGCAAGTTTGGACGGTTGGACCATTCGCATGTACTTTCTCCGCCATTCCCACTGCGAACGATCGAAAATGAGGGATATGAGAGGCTGGCGGCCCCCGGCTCGAGGAAGGGACGAGGGCAGTACCAGAATTACCCGAAAGGCAGCGCTGTGGAGCGGTAGTGCGACTCGGATTGCCAAATTCTCCATCTGGTGAGATAAATATTCGGTAGCGCAGTAGCACATTACATGAGGCTTGAGCGTGGTAGATCTGTATATGGTACTCCGGCTCGAGGACCGGGCTATCCATGCCAGGACTTGGTCATGGCATCCTTCTTAGCCATAACCCCTTGCTTGATATCAGGGCAACGGTGTCAAACCCACAGGAAGGTGGGGGTGTTGGGTGTCTGGATGGGCGGTATACACCAACCCTTAAGATCCAATCGCTCTATAATCACGTATGGCACAGAGGAGATGACACGTTTCATGGCGGCGCTTCGCGGGCGCTTATTCTAGAGCTCACGGCCCATATCTTACAAAGTTCACCGCGGTCTATAGCTGGAAGTAATACATGTGGTAAGCCATGGGAGCGTGTAGATATGTGGTCGATTGAAGTCTATCAGTATGGCTCCGATTTACCGTACAAACGGTCAGTTAGATGTGGGTCTGTCAGCCGCTATCAATCGACCTCTGTGGAGTCTCCATAAGAGCTGTGGTCTCGACGTGTTCTCCAAACATCCAGTTGTGCTGGTCCTCCAACGTAAACTCGTACTGTTCATTGTACAAGGAGGTACGTGACTTTTTGGACTTAGTGCAAAAAACATTGCGGCTCAGCGGCTCTATAGACATTCCTTACTGCCTACTACCTAGTACCTAGAGGCCCGTGGAGCTTCTGGGGGACAAGGATGGAACTCCACCCAACCGACAAATAAAAAGGAACCGACGGTGGGGATCGAACCCACAACCTCTGCCTCGTGAAGTCATGTGACTTAGGAAAGCAACGCACTACCATTGTGCTACGACGGCTGCTGACATCGTACCCAAACACACTGTTATACGGCGGTGCCCTTCACAGACAATGCGGCGGTTCGTCTGGAGGTTGCGCTCATACAGCGATTTCGTCCATGGATGAACTCAGCAGAACCCTTGTGCCATAAATTAGCCCCTACACAGGTACAACACCATCCCTCTCGATCTCAACGCAGAAGCCAGGACGTGATCCTGCGGATTCCTATCACTGGCTATCAGGCCCCGCGATCTTTCTTTCAACTTTCTTTACCGGGAAAATGGACTATCAAATTTACAAGACTCTGGCATAGTTGATCATTGAAGCTGGTATGCTACGCGACTTCGTTCTCGTACTCCAACAAACGCGCTTTGATCTTGGTCAGCTGTGTAATCTTCTGCGAGAGGTTCTCGCGCTTGAGCCTGATCGAGGGGTCCTCCTGAAGCATCGAGTCGAGCCTCTCGCCTGGTATAACTGGGATTCTTCCAATGAGGGTCTGTTCGAGACGAGCTACAAGCTTCTTGTGCCATTCACCCTCAATGCACTTCACGACGACGTCGATAAAGCGCTAAAACGAATTCTTGTGAGATATACGGCCTCCCTGAACATGCGAAGTTACTCTTACCGACGATGCGACTTGAAAGTACGCATGAACATCCGCCATTACTTTGTACTCTTCGCTGGAGCTTCCATTGATCTGCTCAGCGTTGAGCCACTCCCTTCGAGCCTGGTCAAACACCGCATGATCCGCAGTGAATATCGGCCCGCTGTTCTCCAGCTCGAATAGCTTGTTGAGCATAGTCGATGTCTCGACCTGAAAGTGTTCCTTTTCCTCGCCGACGATAGCCCTTGAGGGATTTCAACACTCGAAATTTGTATTTGAAGGCACCGCGAGAACTTACCGAACGAAAGCCTCGAGCTCGGAGAACCTGCCGAAGTGCTCGGGATCTTGAATGAGTTGTATTATGAGGGAGAATGTGCTCTGGCTAATGTCGTTGAAGCAATCGACGAGCGGGTCCTTCCAGCATCGCACGTGCTGAAGAATAAGCGCTTTCGTGGCCTCGTACGGCGTGTACCCTGGGAGCTCCCAAGTATGGTGGCTGCATAAAACCGTCAGCGCCTCTCCGAGTCAGCAAAAATGGGGGGGCATTTCAGGCACCTTGCAATTGTCGCTCTGACGTCGCCGACGGTAATCACCTTCAGCGAAGGTGATACTCTGGTTGAAGGTGGCGATGAAAGCCTAGCCGATGGGGCACAGATGTACTCGTATTCACGGGTTTGAAAATTCGGTGCCGTCAGCGCTATGTCCTTCTTGAAACGCTCATACCTAGCTTGGTTCCTTTGTACAAAATGCTTGTTGGAAATGCCGCAGACAATGTCTTGTAGGGACCTGCAGAACCTAACGGCACGGAGAAGGATCGTCGACATCGGTGCCCCATCGGCAAGGGGCTGGGGAAGCCTTCGCAACTTCTCCGTTTCCTTCGCGAGTAGCTCGTCGACTGTGCGCTTGATAACTGGAAGGCTAAAGATCATAAGTAAATCAATACTAATAATATGACACACTACTCACTTCGTTTCGATAAGGGAGATGAGCAGCTTACTCGTACTCTCGACAAAGTTCCGCATCCCAAAACGCGTACGATCGTCAACGTCCTTCCACGGTTCAGTCTTTTCAAAGAAGCTGGCCTCCTTCGCGCTCCACTGGGCACGCGTCAGGCCTTTCTGGCGTTCTCTGTCGTCCGGCATTTTCACGCAGTAGTACCCGTGCTTCAGATTGGACGTCGTGCCCGCGAGGATCTTCTTCCATGACTCGAGCGCAGATATGCTTCCTGGGCCGAGCATATCGGGCTTCGTGCCGACACCTGCACAGTTCTGTCAGTCGTGATACGCACATACTCATGGATGGACTCTCACCAATCGTTCGCTGGCCATCTGTATCCACACGAGAAGCAATACTGAAAGCCTCCTGATTCTCAATGTCGTCTGAATGAAAGTCCGGCAGAGTGAGCCTCCATCTCAAAGACGGGATCGCGGAGCAGCATACCGGTCATCGGGATGGTAACGACAATAATTGTGTTCTCCCTCTTAATGTGCTCTTCCACGAGCTTCTTTACATACGGGACCATGGCGTCGTCCTTGATGTGGTGCTGAATAATCCCTAAATTCGGCATAAGGGATGTTTAGGACAGAGCTATGAGCGAGACGGCGCACCTGGGAGGTCGACAAAGCATAGATCAGTCCCCTCAGGATCTCGGACTAGAATTTCGATAGTATTCTTGGAGAAAGGGAGGGTCTGCAGAGCTTTGAGCTCCTCGCTAGATTTGTTGTGGAATACGGTAGCGTCGGTATCAGGGCTCAGAATTGCCACCTGGGCCCTTTTCAACCAAATTTCGACGGCCTTTGGGTCGGCGACGGTCTGGAAGGGAACAATCTTTGGCGAGGCCATGACTCCCCCGCTCTCATCGTACAAGAATTGAAGGCGGATCTCGCAGGACCAGGCGCCTTCCACGCGCATCATAGTACACTGCATTGGACATCTGGCGGTATGAGAATGCGATTGTGAGGGGCATGAAATGCTGGTAACAGTATTGGACGTACTTCGTACACGTCCCACTGTCTCGGGGTACTGCAATCTGCAAATCGGAAGACCATTAGACACCAATCTCAAAGCACGCCTGCAATGCGCATACCCCGGTGGCTCCCTCGACCACAGAACTCTTTCCGGCTGCGCGCAGTTGGAAATCAGCGAGCGTCAACAGTATCAGCGATGCGGCTATGCCTCACCAGATTGGTTCCCGATGAAAGCTAGGCAGGGAAGGTCTAATTTCAGTTGATTTGCGCTGGTTTGGTATTAGCGACACTTCTGGCCTGGTAACAAGTTGCTTACCCCAGGCCTCTAAGGTCGTTCACAAGGGTGATCAAGCCCCTTGCCTTTCGACTGTACTCCGCGTCTTCGATGAGGCGCTCTTGTGTTGAAGGGAGCGTTCTGGACATTGATGTGCGGGGTGATAGGGGGTTTGCGGGGCGCATCGCCATGGGCATGGTGCGTAAAAATTCTAGAGGATAGATGTGTTCGAAAAAGAGAGAGGAACCTGGGCGAAGAGAGAGATTTGGGTGCGATTGCTGGATGTTCGACAGGTCGACTCGCACTCAATTCTCTGGCTTGCTGCCTGGAGATGAGAATGCGACCAACCTTTATATGATAAGACCCTTGCCACTGAGCGCTGAGCGGCCATCGTGGTTAGACGCCCGAGACGAGGTGTCATCCAGGGCCTCGTGTCTGCCTTCGCGATGCTTCACAGCCAGCCAAAATAACACGTTACACGAGGGACACGATGATATGCGCATACGGCCATTTTCTTAGATTGAAGTGCCCTTCTTGAGTGAATACCAGGCGCAAAGAAGGAGAGAAGTATTCCCCAAGGGTGTTAGAGTGCTGAAGACGTCCCAGCGCAAAACCAGGAGGCGTAGGTGGTGGTTCAGAATCAAGCCTGTTTTTGATGGCCTCGGTTTCCTGCCGCACTTCGGCAACCCCCTCTCGAAATCCCACGGCTATCTGCAGTGGACATCAACTTTCCTCGAAGTTTCCGTCTTAGTTACAACTCATGATGGTAAGCATATGCGTACAAGTACAGGAGTATAGAGTGTCAGGCTTTCAAGGGACTGGGACAGGGAGAAATTTACTTCGTAGCCTCGTTTCAACACGCCTGGCAGTCGGCACACAGCGGCAAGTGGTTCTACTCCTCAATTAGAAAGGATCGTAACTGAGATGTAGTAACGCACCTATCATTCATCATCATCGTTATAAGTGAGCGAGGCTTCCTTCTCGTACTCTACGAGGCGCTCCTTGATCTTCGTCAATTGGTCCACCTTCTGAGTTAAGTCCTCGCGCTTTGCAGCGATCAACTTATCTTCGCTGAGGAGATATATGAGGCGCTCCTTTGGTGCAAGAGACACGGCTTCGATCAGCCGTTCCTCGAGACTGGCGACTAACTTCTGGTGCCATTCTCCTTCAAGGCTCAATATAACGTAGTCAATGAATCGCTAGTACCAAGACCTGCATGAGCATCGGACATTCTAAAGAGAAATGAGGAGTGTACACACCATATGCGCAACTTGGAAGTAAGCATGAACGTCGGCCATGACTTTATGTGCGTCGCTGTGGAGCTGGGGGTTCTGATTCTGGTAGACTATGTTCAGCCAGCTAGTCCGGGCCGACGTATAGGCTGCACTATTTGCTGTGTAGATAGGCGCCGAATTTTCGAGATCGAAAATTTTGTTCAGCATTGTGCTGGTTTCAGTCTGGAAACGCAGCCTCTGTTCTTCAACAATGCCTCTTGGAGTCTATCAGTACGAGATACCCGAAAGACGAGGGACGATAGTAGATAGAACTCACCGAACGAAATTCTGGAGCTCGCCAAACCGACCGAAATGCTCTTCATCCTTGATGAGCCCGGTCATTAGGGCGAGGGTTGCCTTGCAAATAGCTTCAAAGCAATCGATCATAGGCTTTTTCCAATGCTGAACGTGGCGAAGGATCAAATCCTTCGTCGCATCGAAGTGTACATAACCTGGGAGCTCCCATGTCATGTGGCTAGATGAGGAACATAAGTTTCATCGTTCGGTAGATGGAAGGGGTCAGGCTTCGCACTTACCTTTTGATAACGTCCCGCACAATTTCGACAGTGATTTGGCCAACCAGGACGTTAACGGCTGGGTTATGATGCTGCGCTACAAGCTGGGGGGTCGTGCTCGTAATCTCAGCTTTAAAGGTTTCGTAACACGCTTGACTTTGGTGAATAAACTTTTTGTTGATGGTCCCATGAATTGTTCCTTGGAGGACCTTACAGAACCGAATGATTCGTATGGTAATCCAAGGAAGTGGGCTTTCGACCTTGGGCTTTGGGGGTAGCTGTTCGAACTCTTGCAGATTCTTATCGAGCAGTTGGATAACGGTGCGCTTGATAGTCGGAATGCTGCGACGCGAATGTACATTAGGTGCCATAATACTAGGGAGCTTGGGCTCTGCAACTCACTTCTTCTCGATCAGCGTGATGAGCAACTTGCTCATGTTGTCGACAAAGTTCTTCATGCCGAGACGTGACTTGTCGTCTATGCTCTTCCACGGATCCCTGGTCGCGAAAAACTCCTCCTCCTGCTTCGCGAGTTCTACACGAGAGAGCCCTAGCTTTCGCGTCCTATCGTCTGGCATCTTTACGCAATAGTATCCATGCTTCAAGTTGGAGCTCGGGCCTTCGAGAATGCCCCTCCACAAGTCCAGTGCTGAAAGACTTCCGGGGTTGAGAAGATCAGGCTTGGTCCCGACACCTATACAATGAACAATGCTAAGCGGCATCCCCTCATACAATATGAGGAATATCTTACCGATGGTCCGGAGGCCTTTACGATCGACGCGGTGCGCGATCCTGAACGCTTCCTGATTCTCGATGTCGTCTGAGTGGGCATCATTAATTCGTTATCGCCGAGTTCGGAAACCAAAAAATGCGCACCTGTCATTGGAATAGTGACAACGATGATCGTGTTCTTCCTCTTGATATGTCGTTCGACAAGATTCTTGATAAAAGGTACGAGGGTCGCATCCTTTGTATGGTGCTGTATGATACCTGGGTTCGACGACGCTCAGTTCAGTAACTGAGCGCAGTGGCGTTGTATCAGATGGACCCACCTGGAAGATCGACGAAGCACAGGTCTGTTCCTTCTGGATCCCTAACCAGCAGCTCGATCGTATTCAAGGAGAAAGGAAGGGTCTTTAAAGCTTTCAGGTCGTCAACAGTGAGGTCACGGAAGTCATCTGGGTCGGCGTCCGGGGAAAGGATCGCAGCCTGGGCTCGCTTCAACCAGATCTCGACGTCTTTCGGATTCGAAAGCTCGCAAAAGAACTTGGCGACAGGAGGCACTCTGTCCTGACCCTTGCTGTCGTAGGAGAACTGGAGAGTGATCCGGCACGACCAAGCTCCCGATGAACGGATCATCGTACATTGCATGGGGCATCTAAGGGTAGTAATGGTCAGTATTCTGTGTAAGGCAAACTTGCACCTTCACCACTGTACCTCGTACAGGTGCCGCTCTCTCGAGGCACCCCTATCTAGTTGACAATTACAGTCTCAGAACCTCAGAGGGAGACGGTGGATAAACGATGGACACGCACCCCAGTAGCCGCCTCAACAACGGAGCTCTTTCCAGCTGGAGACGAATGTGAGCTTACAGATGGGGTGGAAGGGGAATTACCCACCTGACTGGTTCCCAATGAACGCGAGACAAGGAATATCCAAATCGAATTGTGCACCCCTGTGGTAGCTCAGTCAGCCATACATGGAACGCTTCGCCCAAGATTCCTCACCCGAGCCGTGTCAAGTCGTTCGCCAGAGCAATCAGGAGCTTGGCCTTTCGACTATACTCCGAATCAACGAGATGGTTGTCTCGTTTGGAGGGAAGATGTTGACCGTCATCGCCGTTGACTCCAATTATACCATCGGGGCGTCTCTGGCGGGAAGAAATTGGCGAAGGTGGGGAAGGCGAGGGAGGTCGGTGTACCGTGGGCATGGTACGCTTTGGCAGTGATATGCTTGTCAGAACAGAGTTTATCATGCAGTCACTGAACGTGGAGAGGGAGGGGTTGGGTGCACCTCGCTTAGGTACGGGGTTTGCACACAAACGACTGCCTCGATGCTTTCTTGACTCTTCCAAAAGAACAGCGCCTTATATACCCTGCCCTGTGACGGATTGGCGCTCAGAGATAAGATAGAAGCCCTCTTTACTCCTGCGCAGTCACCTCGTGGTCGCTGCGGATCTAATTTCATGTCCTCGCCTTTGACAGAAAGATAGATGATAGATCTTCGGACAGCCAATGGAGGTTCTTAAAGATTCAGCAAGGTTCCGTCATCGGAGACGATTCGCAAGAGTCTTGAGATGTGATACTGTCTGTCAACTAATCGAGGTTATTGTTGAGCTATCAACTCGACCTTCAGGAAGCGCACCTTTGCGTTCTACACCGCGTATATTAGACCGGTCATCTGTTACGCTCGTAGCACAAGGATAACGAGGAGGCTACTTTTGGATGAATTCAAAACAACCGGCGACATGAGGGTTCGAACGCAACCTGTGAGCTTTAATGATTACGAAGGCGGACTCTGCCGAGATGCCGGAAATGGGATTTCTCACAACCCTCATCCTGCAGCCTGCTCATGATTCAGATCAGTTGCAACTTGAACCCAATCGGCACGAGAACGTTTGGCTATTGGAATGTCCGGGGGTCCGGGAGTCCGAAGGTCCGCCTCGAAGGTCCGTAGGTCCGCGGTGAAGGTCCGAACGACCGTATGTCTGCTATATTTGAAGGTTTGTGCGTCGAAGCAAGCCGCGTCTGCGGGGGGCGGGAGACGTGGCGCGGAATTTAAGTGCTGGTTCATGTGCGGCTACTTTCTGGTGTGTGCCAGGTCCTGGCTCGGTAGCAGCTGGCAAACAGGCGTTTTGGGAGCTAGTGATAGGACTCAGGCAACCTGTAAAGCAAGGAGTTCCATGCAGAGTAGCATCGCGGGACAGTCCAATAGCTATTTCGACGGTTTAGATGCTTGAACTGGAAAGGGGGCCTGCCTGTACCGTTCAAGTGTTCTTTGGATTATCTTTGGAGTTCTCTCCCAGATACCTCAGTTACAGAGGTTGACAGCTTAAACCTCTCTAAGCAAAGCACAATTGACGTCAGTGAGGGGAAAGCGCAAGCGCTCAGGCTGCAACCAAAGCCGTGTCGGGCTCGCCGACGGAGACGGTCAATGTGATCGGGGCGGGTGGCGGGTGCCTGGGAATCGATTCCGGCCTCCAGCCGCCTCCCTGGGGTCAGGTTCTAATGGCTCTTAAGCTGCATGGACTAGCACATATGAGTGCCTGATAATATATAGTACCTGCATGCCTCCAAATTCGACGGCGGGAGGTCCACACGCGCTGCTCAGGCGGACCCTCGGACGTACGGACCTCGGACCTCGGACCCCGGACTGCCGGACCGCCGGACTTTCCAATTCGGCGACTTTTTGATCGGCACAAGGTTTACTTCAGAACATGAATGAAAATGTCTCTAGGAATTCAAAGATTGTTCCCTCTGACTTGGAGAACAAGGGCGGCGCTAAACGTAGTCAATCACTAGTTTAGCGCCTCGCGTTCGCTTCCGAGAGGGTGGGGCTTACGCATTCGCTCTAAGCTTCAGCCCGCGTAACGGTAACCACATTTTGGAGAATACAAGTACTTCGCTACATGGGAAGGTCCACACACAAGGCCAGCGGTACCATGTTTCCGGTGGAAAGATGAGGGAAACATGGTGAAAACATATGAAATTATTTCCACGTGTTTTCGTGGACAAAGCGCTGGAAACACGAAACCGGAATGTTTCCGGAATGTTTCCGGGCGAAAACATCCGGAAAACATGGTGGAAACTTTTGAGGAACAAACGAATGGCATGTTTTCGCCCTGAATCCACGAGAAAACATTCAGGACACATTTCCTTTGTATGTTTCCCAAATGGTTCCCCAGGAACCATTTGGGAAACACGCTGTGATGGGCCAGTCACGTCGAGCGAGTCACCGTGACAATCCCAACAGAGACCGTCACACCATGTTTCCCAAATGTTTCCCGAGGAAACACGGTGGAAACATGACGGCTTTCATGTTTCCACCAAGGATACTAAGTAAACACAAAGTAAACACTCTGAAAACATGCTCGGAATAGCCAAGGGCGTCGGCAAACGTGACTATGGACTTCGCTAACCGACCACGGCACCTGGCATTACGGTTCTATCGACTGGCGGCGCCGCAAACCCAGACATGGGCTCTGGTGGGCGCTCCGTCGGGATTGGCTCGGTTCCATGAGGATTGGACCGATGGCGCGTGAGCCGGTTCGGAACGTGATATGTCCGGCGATCAAACATACTGGTTCCGACTGTCGGCTCGTGAGCGCTTTGACCTGTCGGCGCCAACTTGAATGACTGACCACTTTATCAGGCTTGGGACCGTCGAAAGAGGTCGAAAGTCTGGAGGTTGAGCGAGGGATCAGCCTCGGGCCAGGCCTCATTCGTCATGCAGCCAGCTCTTGACGTGATCTCGGCAGCGGCCCCATCAAATCGTGATCGCTGTCATCAACAGCAACAACGAGGGTTTGCTCATCGTTCCCTTGCTTCTCACCATCGTCGACTTCACCTCGGTATTTAGTGTGACCCTAGATTCTAAATAGACTGACCATACGAATGTCATTAGATCCTCGCCATCAAGCCCTCAGAAGCATGGAAATAGTTCAAGACCGCCTCTGCTGAACGCGCCGCGGCAGAGGAGCGAAAATGGTTGGCCAATCCTGAACATGGGCTACAAGCGGATGTACATATGACGGAAGGTGAGTTCATGGATAGTTGAAAGTGTCTCAATGGTCGGTTTAAAATCTTTTAGATTGTGACTCAACTGCGAATATTAGCACCTCCCCACCTGACAGAATCTCCGCCGCCGTTGTCCGACTGTCGGCTCCCACTACCATTTTCCCTACAAGCAATGTCGACGCGAAGCTCAGGCGAGGTGGACAGGCTGAAGAATTTGGACGATTTAGACTACTTGAACTCCTCCAAGGCTGCTGGACTGCAACCGTTCGCAGGCGGCAACATCGAACTTTCTCGCCCTGCTTAGCTTCCATGACCGCTCGGGCCTCCCTTTCTCACCCCGTCCACCCCTCGATCTATGTCGACACGAAATTCGGACTGGTTGGACTATCTGGATATGGCTACGGCTCGTAGCGCTGCAGCGTCAACCGTCTTCGCGCCGATGAGCCTCCACAGCCGCCCACCCTTCCCTTGTCGTTCTCCTCCACCCCAAGACTTTGCTCGACGGGATCGACAGGCCGTTTTGACGAGTTCAGCGGTATCAACATCGCGACGCCTAGCGAACGGGCGGTATCGACATCGACACGCCTGGCGGCCCAATTTGACCACCGGATCTCCACCACCGCCCCGACCCCAAGCTCCATCTCTTCTCCCCAAGCTGTATCTACGCGAAGATCAGACGAGGTGGACGATTGGACTATTTGGACTATTTGGACTATTTGAAGATCAGCAAGGCTCGCGACGCCTAGCGAACAGGCGGTATCGACATCGACACGCCTGGTGGCCCAATTACAACAGACTGACCACCGGATCTCCACCACCACCCCGACCCCAAGCTCCATCTCTTCTCCCCAAGCTGTATCTACGCGAAGATCAGACGAGGTGGACGATTGGACTATTTGGACTATTTGGACTATTTGAAGATCAGCAAGGCTCGAACTCGGCTGGTACGCTGCCAAGATTGACCTTCCTTGCTCCTCCTGCGACATCGATTAACCTCACTCTGTAAGCCTCCATGCCCGCTCCTGTTCCATTCTCACTCTTACTGACCCGTTTGACCCGGTCGACCATTTGGACCATTTGGATTATTTCGATTGCTTTAACTTATCACACCTTTTACTAGCAAGAATGATCCTCCTCGGGCTGCTGAACTTCCCCGCCATCCGGCACCCGATCTCTTCATGTTTAAGACCGCCTCAACTGAAAGCGTACGTGAACCAACAGTTTCGCAACAGGTGTTCCCTCTAACGATAGTTTGCTATTGTAGTTACGCGGATACAGCCTGCGGCGTCAGAAGCAGATACACCAAACCTTTATTTCTGGATTACGAAGATTAGGGTTGGATAACGGACTAGGTAGAGTAGTTTGCCTTGTAACGTAGAATACCTGCTTGAACGATCCAAGGCGAAGCGAGTGAGAAGTCGCCTCGTTGGGCGCAGCTCCTGTCAATGAGTGTCGGATTACCCATGTAGAAGGGCGTTCGTCCATCTGAGCGGGATTGATGATATGTCTCCGGCCTTGGATGACCTCTGGAATCTGGTATTTACATTGGACAGGTGGGGGATCTCGGCATCAGCTGAGCCATCACAACGTGATCGCTGTCATCAACAGCGACAACGAGGGTTTGCTCATCGCTCCCTTACCTCTCTTCATCGTCGACTTCACCTCCATATTTACGGTGAGCTCGGATTTTTTTGCTTAAGCTACACTCTGGATGGACTGACCTTATGAGAAGCACTAGCGTTTCGCCCCCGAAGCCTCCGAAGCGTTGAAACCACCTCTCCTGAGGCCGAGGGGTGAAATGGCAGGCCGAATCCTGAACCATGGGCTACAAGCGGATGTACTGCAGGTGCACTTGTGATGGAAGGTGAGTACATGGTTAGTTGAAAGTCGAACTGCGTCTGAATGTTCAGTTTAGAATCTTAGAATCTTAAGAGATCTCAGCTGCTGTGAATATTAGCACCTCCCGCCTGACAGGATCTCCGTCACCATACCTACTTCCGGCCCCCACTTCCCTCTATCCTAGAAGCAATGTCGACGTGAAGCTCAGTCGAGGCAGACAGGCCGAAGAATTAGGACGATTTGGACTATTTGGACTATTTGAACCTCACCAAGGCTCGAACCCGCTCGAACCCGGCTTGTAGGCTGCAACGCCCACCTTACTCGCTCTGCTGAGCCTCCATGACCGCTGGGGCCTCTCTTTTTCGCCCCCTCCACCCCTCGATTCATGCCGACATGAAGTTCGGACTAGTTGGACTATTTGGACTATTTGGACTATTTGGACATGGCCACGACTCGTAGAGCTGCAGCCTCGATCGTTCGCCCCGCTGAGCCTCCAGGCCGCCCCACTCTCCCTTCTCAAGGTCTCCATTACCGCCTCAACATCAAGCTCCCTCCCCTCTACCCCCAATCCGAAGCTCAGACGATCTGGACGATTTGGACTATATGGACTATTTGCATCACGAAGGCTCGGAACTGCAGCGTCGATCTTCATCGCTCTTCTGAGCCTCCATGACCGCTGGGGCCTCTCTTTCTCGCCCCCTCCACCCCTCGATTCATGTCGACACGAGGTTCGGGCTGTTTGGAGATTTGGATATGGCCACGACTCGTAGAGCGCTGCAGCCTCGATCGTTTTCGCCTCGATGAGCCTCCTCGGCCGCCCCACCTCGGCCGCCCCAACCTCCCTTCCCAGGATCTCCACTACCGCCTCAACACCAAGCTCCCTCCCCTTTACTCCCAAACTGTATCTGCGTGAAGGTCGAACGAGGTGGATATAATTTGGACAATTTGGACAATTTGGACTATCATGAACTATTCGAACATCGCGAAGGCTCGGGCCTGCAAAGTTCACCTTTCTCGCTCTGCTGAGCCTCCACGACCGTTCGGACGAGGTTCGAACTATTTGGAATATTTGGACAATTTGGAATCTGGGGACATCACCATGGCTCGTGGCCCAAGGTCGATCGTCCTCGCCCGGATGAGCCTCCTCCCGCTCCAGCCTCCCGCCCTTCTCTCCTTCAGCAGCTCCCAGACGAACCTCGCCGGGGGTATCGACATCAAGACGCTCAAGCTCCCTCTCTCCGATTCCCCAAGCCTTGTCTATGTGAAGCTCAGATGAGGTGGACTATATGGACTCCGCCGAGCCTCTATGGCCGGTCTAGCTTCCCTTCTCCCTTACCTTCAGCCATCGGCCCCGGTTCGACGCGAAATTCAGACCGTTTGGACAATTTGGACACCTTGGACCGTAGGATTTCTCACGAACCATTCGCCGGACTCTCGTTCCTTTGTCTCTCTCTTGTCGACACCCCGAAATTCCTGAAGCGCATACTATCAGCCTCCATTCGAGAAGCTTGGGTATTCAATGCACTGACCAGATTAAATATGTCTGGTCGGCAGACTTGTCAAATGCCCCGCAACTCAAAATGTTCTGTGGCGGCACCCTCTGGGCTTGCTCTGAGCTCTTCAGTGAAATTATGCGCATCACTGCAATCCAGGTTCCGACAGTTTCTTTGTCCCAATCTCATATATAAGGCTTCCTTAATGTGACGGTCCCAGTTCACCAGCACCATGGCTTCGTTAAATCCAACCGTCTCTATTGAGCATAGCTCAGATAACGGGCAAACCTGTATTCTACTGAAAGTTCAGATTCAGATTCCGGTCAATAGTGCGTTTCACTCACTCGCCTCAGTATAAGTACCAGTCCTTACGTATGACCTGATACTTGTCCTACCAATATATCCAGACAACGCCAGCCCCGTTGAGGCATCGGCCATCCAAACTCATGCCAGTGTTGAAGGTGACCTTTTGATACGGAGAATTGAAAATGAAGGTACGCCCTTCGAACTCGTTCTGGCTATTTCATCCTGAATGGGGTTTCGCAGGTCCCAGAGATCCACTGAGGGCAAGCAAGCTCAGCATGGACTCTAAGGAGAATCCTGTCTCGCCGACGCCCTCTTCAGGATCGTTGTTGCCCCCAGAGCTGATTATGAAGATCTTCGCCGCAATGGTGGACCCCTTGAACCGCATTCTTCCCGAATCCTGCGCTGCAGAATCATCTGCGCTGATCCGCGCGTCGCAGGTGTGTCGCATCTGGCGTCAAACTGCCCTCGGAATGTCGGAGCTCTGGGGTCATGTCATCCAGGTCGACCGGGATAGTCCAGATCGATTTAAGACGCTGGTCGATCGGTTAGGAGATCATCCATTCTCCGTTGTCAGCACCTACCCAGAGTTGTGTCCAGGGGAGTTTGGGAAACGTGTGGACGAGCTGGCGTCGCACTGGACCTGGGTCCTCAGCAATTTCCACCGCTGCAGGTCTTTCTATGTCCGACTCGGCAACGCGCCATTCTGGAGTCCCCGCGCGTTCAATCATTGCCTGACACACCCCGCACCATTACTCGAATCCTTCACGATTATTTCTATGTCGGACTTCTACGTGGGGTATGTAGCGTTCGACGGCACGGAACGCCTCTTCTCAGGCGAAGCCCCCAACTTGAAGTCCCTCCAACTTCGCGTCCTGACCCCGCTAGTCCCCCAACCCTGCTCATCGACCTGTCAGCCTACTCCGCCCTTACCTCCCTCATGGTGGATAGCCGCGGATATCCTGTGTCGGATCGGGAACAAGCACAGTTCACGCCAACCGGTTGGATCACAATCCTTCGGCACCTCCCCCTTCTCACAAGGCTGATTCTCCATGCTGTAGTCTTCGATGACCCCGACGAAGACCCACAAACACTCGGCGACTCCGGATCTACCTTCTACTTCCAGCATCTGCAATTATTTAAATTGGTTGGCCACGTCCATTCCTCTTTCTCATTGTTGGGTTCGATCAAGTATCCCCCGTCCTGTGTCACTCGCATTTCAACCGTCCCCAATGGCAACATTCCCATTCCTCCCATACCGTTCGATGATGCCTTCGATGTTTTATCGCGTATGCTAGAGCGCCAGTCGCTAGGCGGTGATTCATTGACAATCGGTACCATGGAGGGTGCCCTCCTCGTCTTGGAGAACGGAGCGGACTGCGTATTTGAATTTCACCTGCAGTGGAAACATGAAGCAGGCGAGTACGTGTACAACTTCCGCGAGTGGAGACAGTTCTTTGCAACTTTAGCAAAGGCGACGCGAAGTAATTTGGGAAAGACTTTCGCCGCTGTCAAAACCTTGACTATTCGACTGGACGGAAGCGCCGATGATAGTCACCTCAACGATTCGCTGGACGAAATCTTTGCGCACTTTAACCAGGTTAAGGACTTGCATCTCCACGGATTGTCCAGCAGCACCCTCCTTCGACTGTACTCTCATTATCACGCGGGGTCCCCTCAGGAATGTCCTTCATTGCGGTACTTTTTCCCGAACACAACCCGTATCTTCATCGCGTCACCCACATTCCTCCAGTCTAATTCAAGACTTCAAAGGTGGATAGGGGGGTACCAGGCCCTGGCAAGGTCCCTTGCTTTGCGCGTGGCTATCCCAGAGACCGGAAGGATTGAGGAGATAGTATTGGTGAATGGAGATGGGCGTATATGGGATGTGGACACCGTTGAGAGGAATGATCTTGACTCGTTTGGAGATTACGAGTGCCTTCGAGGCAAGGAGATTGGAACGCCTGCCCTGAGTGTTAGGACTGTGGAGGATGTATATCCCTCTCGGCGCGAAAGGGTAGTCTGGACGGTGGAAGGTCCTTTGGCAGGGACAGACGTTGGGGTGGAGAATAATGAAGAGGCACTGATAACTCAAGCGTTCTACTGACCATGTAAGAGATAAAGGTTGTAATAGCATCGTGGCATATAGTACAGGATAGATGGGTTTACACGGGATTGGTTGTAAATATGGGATATCAAAAGTAATGGTAATGTCCGACACCGCGATCGATTGGTCGTCAGATCACCGACTGTGGATGTGCCCGCCGTAAAGCGATCTCGTGAGTTATCCGAAGGAGGAGGTTATGATGGAAACTGAACGGTACAGTACTCCTAGTTGCGGCAATGTCAAAATACTTCAAATTGCTGAAACGGTCCAACTTGTGTGAGTCGGAACTCGTAAGCCGGGGTGGTCGTAGAGATCTCGTATGTCGGGGATGCGCCGACGAGGTATCGCAGACCGACCTGGAGGCGTAGCAACGTAGAAACCGTCCAAGGTGTCCAAACGGTCTGAATTTCGCGTCGAACCGGGCCCGATGGCTGAAGGTAAGGGAGAAGGGAGGCTAGACCGGCCATAGAGGCTCAGCGGAGTCCATATAGTCCACCTCATCTGAGCTTCACATAGACAAGGCTTGGGGAATCGGAGAGAGGGAGCT
Source organism: Ephemerocybe angulata (assembly GCA_013368325.1). Classification (NCBI taxonomy): domain Eukaryota; kingdom Fungi; phylum Basidiomycota; class Agaricomycetes; order Agaricales; family Psathyrellaceae; genus Ephemerocybe; species Ephemerocybe angulata. Next base: position 650,094 of record JAACJK010000060.1, read on the forward strand.
TGAGCGTCTTGATGTCGATACCCCCGGCGAGGTTCGTCTGGGAGCTGCTGAAGGAGAGAAGGGCGGGAGGCTGGAGCGGGAGGAGGCTCATCCGGGCGAGGACGATCGACCTTGGGCCACGAGCCATGGTGATGTCCCCAGATTCCAAATTGTCCAAATATTCCAAATAGTTCGAACCTCGTCCGAACGGTCGTGGAGGCTCAGCAGAGCGAGAAAGGTGAACTTTGCAGGCCCGAGCCTTCGCGATGTTCGAATAGATCATGATAGTCCAAATTGTCCAAATTATATCCACCTCGTTCGACCTTCACGCAGATACAGTTTGGGGGTAAAGGGGAGGGAGCTTGGTGTTGAGGCGGTAGTGGAGATCCTGGGAAGGGAGGTTGGGGCGGCCGAGGTGGGGCGGCCGAGGAGGCTCATCGAGGCGAAAACGATCGAGGCTGCAGCGCTCTACGAGTCGTGGCCATATCCAAATCTCCAAACAGCCCGAACCTCGTGTCGACATGAATCGAGGGGTGGAGGGGGCGAGAAAGAGAGGCCCCAGCGGTCATGGAGGCTCAGAAGAGCGATGAAGATCGACGCTGCAGTTCCGAGCCTTCGTGATGCAAATAGTCCATATAGTCCAAATCGTCCAGATCGTCTGAGCTTCGGATTGGGGGTAGAGGGGAGGGAGCTTGATGTTGAGGCGGTAATGGAGACCTTGAGAAGGGAGAGTGGGGCGGCCTGGAGGCTCAGCGGGGCGAACGATCGAGGCTGCAGCTCTACGAGTCGTGGCCATGTCCAAATAGTCCAAATAGTCCAAATAGTCCAACTAGTCGAACTTCATGTCGGCATGAATCGAGGGGTGGAGGGGGCGAAAAAGAGAGGCCCCAGCGGTCATGGAGGCTCAGCAGAGCGAGTAAGGTGGGCGTTGCAGCCTACAAGCCGGGTTCGAGCGGGTTCGAGCCTTGGTGAGGTTCAAATAGTCCAAATAGTCCAAATCGTTCTAATTCTTCGGCCTGTCTGCCTCGACTGAGCTTCACGTCGACATTGCTTCTAGGATAGAGGGAAGTGGGGGCCGGAAGTAGGTATGGTGACGGAGATCCTGTCAGGCGGGAGGTGCTAATATTCACAGCAGCTGAGATCTCTTAAGATTCTAAGATTCTAAACTGAACATTCAGACGCAGTTCGACTTTCAACTAACCATGTACTCACCTTCCATCACAAGTGCACCTGCAGTACATCCGCTTGTAGCCCATGGTTCAGGATTCGGCCTGCCATTTCACCCCTCGGCCTCAGGAGAGGTGGTTTCAACGCTTCGGAGGCTTCGGGGGCGAAACGCTAGTGCTTCTCATAAGGTCAGTCCATCCAGAGTGTAGCTTAAGCAAAAAAATCCGAGCTCACCGTAAATATGGAGGTGAAGTCGACGATGAAGAGAGGTAAGGGAGCGATGAGCAAACCCTCGTTGTCGCTGTTGATGACAGCGATCACGTTGTGATGGCTCAGCTGATGCCGAGATCCCCCACCTGTCCAATGTAAATACCAGATTCCAGAGGTCATCCAAGGCCGGAGACATATCATCAATCCCGCTCAGATGGACGAACGCCCTTCTACATGGGTAATCCGACACTCATTGACAGGAGCTGCGCCCAACGAGGCGACTTCTCACTCGCTTCGCCTTGGATCGTTCAAGCAGGTATTCTACGTTACAAGGCAAACTACTCTACCTAGTCCGTTATCCAACCCTAATCTTCGTAATCCAGAAATAAAGGTTTGGTGTATCTGCTTCTGACGCCGCAGGCTGTATCCGCGTAACTACAATAGCAAACTATCGTTAGAGGGAACACCTGTTGCGAAACTGTTGGTTCACGTACGCTTTCAGTTGAGGCGGTCTTAAACATGAAGAGATCGGGTGCCGGATGGCGGGGAAGTTCAGCAGCCCGAGGAGGATCATTCTTGCTAGTAAAAGGTGTGATAAGTTAAAGCAATCGAAATAATCCAAATGGTCCAAATGGTCGACCGGGTCAAACGGGTCAGTAAGAGTGAGAATGGAACAGGAGCGGGCATGGAGGCTTACAGAGTGAGGTTAATCGATGTCGCAGGAGGAGCAAGGAAGGTCAATCTTGGCAGCGTACCAGCCGAGTTCGAGCCTTGCTGATCTTCAAATAGTCCAAATAGTCCAAATAGTCCAATCGTCCACCTCGTCTGATCTTCGCGTAGATACAGCTTGGGGAGAAGAGATGGAGCTTGGGGTCGGGGCGGTGGTGGAGATCCGGTGGTCAGTCTGTTGTAATTGGGCCACCAGGCGTGTCGATGTCGATACCGCCTGTTCGCTAGGCGTCGCGAGCCTTGCTGATCTTCAAATAGTCCAAATAGTCCAAATAGTCCAATCGTCCACCTCGTCTGATCTTCGCGTAGATACAGCTTGGGGAGAAGAGATGGAGCTTGGGGTCGGGGCGGTGGTGGAGATCCGGTGGTCAAATTGGGCCGCCAGGCGTGTCGATGTCGATACCGCCCGTTCGCTAGGCGTCGCGATGTTGATACCGCTGAACTCGTCAAAACGGCCTGTCGATCCCGTCGAGCAAAGTCTTGGGGTGGAGGAGAACGACAAGGGAAGGGTGGGCGGCTGTGGAGGCTCATCGGCGCGAAGACGGTTGACGCTGCAGCGCTACGAGCCGTAGCCATATCCAGATAGTCCAACCAGTCCGAATTTCGTGTCGACATAGATCGAGGGGTGGACGGGGTGAGAAAGGGAGGCCCGAGCGGTCATGGAAGCTAAGCAGGGCGAGAAAGTTCGATGTTGCCGCCTGCGAACGGTTGCAGTCCAGCAGCCTTGGAGGAGTTCAAGTAGTCTAAATCGTCCAAATTCTTCAGCCTGTCCACCTCGCCTGAGCTTCGCGTCGACATTGCTTGTAGGGAAAATGGTAGTGGGAGCCGACAGTCGGACAACGGCGGCGGAGATTCTGTCAGGTGGGGAGGTGCTAATATTCGCAGTTGAGTCACAATCTAAAAGATTTTAAACCGACCATTGAGACACTTTCAACTATCCATGAACTCACCTTCCGTCATATGTACATCCGCTTGTAGCCCATGTTCAGGATTGGCCAACCATTTTCGCTCCTCTGCCGCGGCGCGTTCAGCAGAGGCGGTCTTGAACTATTTCCATGCTTCTGAGGGCTTGATGGCGAGGATCTAATGACATTCGTATGGTCAGTCTATTTAGAATCTAGGGTCACACTAAATACCGAGGTGAAGTCGACGATGGTGAGAAGCAAGGGAACGATGAGCAAACCCTCGTTGTTGCTGTTGATGACAGCGATCACGATTTGATGGGGCCGCTGCCGAGATCACGTCAAGAGCTGGCTGCATGACGAATGAGGCCTGGCCCGAGGCTGATCCCTCGCTCAACCTCCAGACTTTCGACCTCTTTCGACGGTCCCAAGCCTGATAAAGTGGTCAGTCATTCAAGTTGGCGCCGACAGGTCAAAGCGCTCACGAGCCGACAGTCGGAACCAGTATGTTTGATCGCCGGACATATCACGTTCCGAACCGGGTCATGTTTCCACCGTGTTTCCTCGGGAAACATTTGGGAAACATGGTGTGACGGTCTCTGTTGGGATTGTCACGGTGACTCGCTCGACGTGACTGGCCCATCACAGCGTGTTTCCCAAATGGTTCCTGGGGAACCATTTGGGAAACATACAAAGGAAATGTGTCCTGAATGTTTTCTCGTGGATTCAGGGCGAAAACATGCCATTCGTTTGTTCCTCAAAAGTTTCCACCATGTTTTCCGGATGTTTTCGCCCGGAAACATTCCGGAAACATTCCGGTTTCGTGTTTCCAGCGCTTTGTCCACGAAAACATGTGGAAATAATTTCATATGTTTTCACCATGTTTCCCTCATCTTTCCACCGGAAACATGGTACCGCTGGCCTTGTGACAGTCGGGACAGCCATGAAGTTATCCCTGGGCGCTATTGTCCGCCGAGGGCCGATCAAGGCCGCAGTAGAGACGCGTTCATCCATCAAGCCGCACTAGGCTCAAAAGGCGAATACACTCTTGACTTCTTACCACCAGGTTCTCGGGGCATAACGATGGTCCAGCAATACGCAAAGCCTCCAACATGGAGGCAGACTTTCTCGTTGACCTTCAGGCTGCTCACACTTCGTAAGTGCTGCTTCGAGGATCACACCTTGCACGGGCGCTAAACCGATTGCAGCCGCATTTGTGACGTTGGACCTCGTCAGGCACTTAGTATGTGGGCGGAAGAGTCCTGGCTTGCTCAAGTACTCTGGTCTCTCAGCCATGCGATACTTGAACAAGGCCCCGTACGAAGGGTTGAAATGGCTCGCTGGCACGACGTCAGCGAACTATGCTGCATGGGCGAAAGCGCGTGGCCTACCCGCAGTCGTTGACGGTCCTCTTATCGACGATGCTTCTATATACTGGCTTGGCCCCAAAAGAACGGACAAGGTGGTTCTCTACGTGCCAGGTCCGTCAAGTCTGCAGCGTCTGCACTTGGACTAGATACTCATCCAAGGCAGGCGGTGGTTTCTGGGCAGGTGTAAACGGGACTGCCTTGAGCTTCTGGAACCATGTCAGAGTCGAGCTCGATAAGCAGGGGGTTCATGCTGGCTATGCTGTCCTGGGCTACGGTGCGTGGTGATACTGCGATCCCAACACGCGGTATACCCGTGTTCTTCTGGTTCTTTGCCTGACGGCCCTGTTTCATGCAGGACTCTATCCGGAAGCATCGTTCCCCACCCAACTGCGGCAATTGGCCGTAGCATTTGACCACCTGATGGCGTCTGGGGTCGAGCCTAGCAATATCCACCTCGTTGGTGACTCTGCAGGGTCTAACCTTATTCTTCAATTCCTGTCCCAACTCCTTCATCCCATCGACGGTATCGGCCCGGTTCAAACCATCAACGGGCCTCTTGGGGGCGTATACCTCATGTCACCTTGGCTCTTATTCGAGTCGCAGTCGAAGTCGTTCCTTGATCCTACCTCGAAGGACGTCTTCGATGCGGCGGAGATACTCGCCTGGGGGAAACAGTATGCTTCGCAGGTTCCTGACTCAAGGAAGCCGTACGTCGAGGCAGCCGCCGCGGGACCTAATTGGTTCAGTGGGCTAGGTCTCATTGTAAAGCATGTTTTGATATCCTCGGGGAGCGAGGAGCGCTTTCTTGATGACGCCGTGTCGTTTGGAGATACCTTGAGGAATAACGGGGGAGCCAATGTTCAACTCGAGATCCAAGAGGGTGCGGTACATAACGAACCGTTTTTGAGCTTCATCACAACTGACACTCCTTCTGATGTTGGGACCCTGACCCCCGTTATCATTCAATGGGTCAAGGAGCAGCTTCTGGAGTAGACAGAACACTGAGTGTTTCTTTCTTTAGCTAAACTGTACACAGGTCCCTCGCTTTCAGACGATAGTTCCACCGTTCGATCTCGCAACGTCCTCGAAGCAATATACCCCATTTCTCTTTTGTATGTTTGGCACAAGGCTCGATGAGGGAGTAAGGATGTGTGACCTGCAAAAGAGCGTCACTTGCAGGAGGAACGTCAGTTCAGGATTCAATGAACCGTATAGTCGGTATGTAGTTAAAAAGGATCACCATCGAGGTACAAGCGCGCCCGCGTTCCTATCGCGAGGCGCAGCGTTTCACTTTTCGGTACAGGGTTTGAAGCTGTATGTGTGTGTGTGTGTATACCTTCAGCACACATAATTTGGTCATGGGTACATGTCCATGATCACGTCTGTGGATAAAGCCCATCGTTGCCTTGGGCAGGTCGGTAGTAGCCGAGAATAAAATGAGGACGCCATGCACACCTTACAAGGGCCGCAGATGCTCGAAATGGCCGATCGATAGGAAAGTAGCCTCACAGCGCACTATATATAGGGCCCAGAATCGAAATGCCTTCTCGGATTGAACGCATGCACACTCCCACAGCTAAATAACTACCACTATCATCTATCTGTAAGCCATCGCGTCTCTTCCCATCAAGGCGTATATTCAGTACTCACGTTGCTCAATAGAACTATGTATTCCGACTCAGGATCGGAGTCGGACAGCAGCGCCGACTCCGGGTTCACCTCTTCGAGTGGCTATCAGTCCTCCAAGTACTCACCGCGGGCGGCGCCTTGGACCTGCGACCCTGCTTTCGGCGTCGTGCATCAGGACCAGTGTTCGATATGCCGCCACTACATGTCCCACTTCGTCGAAGGATCCAGAGACTCCCTGAGCTCATCATTCCACTCTGCCGTCGCGGAGCGGGATGGGAAGCCGACGATGCGATACCTAGAGGGCATCGAGGAGGGCCGGAGGATCCAAGTGGAGAAGGACAAAGCAAAGTTGGCCCGCTATCGAGAGGAGCGCAGCGACGCACACATGAAGCGCCATCGAGCCGAGGCTGAGGCCAAGCGCCTGAGGGCCGAGCTTCGAGAGATGCGGGATGCGTTCATGGCGATGCAGGTGGCGTACGAGGAGCAGATTGCGGCGCTTACGTTCGGCCCTGGCCACGCGGGGGACGAATTGGAGGCCCTACGTCTACTGGAGCTTCAGGACGCGCTCTTCGCTGAATCAGGCGCCAACGAATTGTCGGCGAGGGCCATTCGACTCGCGCTTGGCGGACCGAGTGGAAAGAGCGCGGGAGGAGATTCCGATTCCGATGCCTCGGATTCGGACTCGAGCGAGACGACGTCGACGGCGACACAGGTGTTCGACTCTTCCGATTGCTCTTGCTCTTCGTCTGGGGAGGACGATAGTGCAAGTCGTGTTGGGGAGATAAAGCTGGTATCGGTGGAGAAGGCCAGAGAGATCATGAGCGAGTTGACGCAGAATGCCACGGAGCCAGCAACCCTGGGCAGATTGCGCGAGCTGTGTTTGGACGCACATCGGACCCCAAAAGGCGAACGCTCTGCCGCCCACAGGTTTGTCCTGAAGGAAGCGTGGAAGGTGCCCATGGTGCTGAGTCCCAGGGTGATCGGAGCTGGAGTCCCGTTGCTGGCGGCCCTACCTGAAGTCTTTGTGGATGCGTCAGGGAAGGGGATAGGGTTTCTCTGGAATGGTAGATGGGCGGCATGGAAGCTATCCAAAGGTTGGAGATCTGGAGGACGCGACATGCAGTGGGCGGAGATGGTGGCCGTGGAGTTGGGTCTGAGGACCCTCATCGCAGCAGGTGTGCATTCGACGCACATCCGCGTGCGGTCTGACAACCGGGCTGTTGTAACAGCCCTGAGTTCGCATGTCATGCGTGGGTCCCAGGAGGCGTCGATTCTCAGAGAGGTTTTGGCGCTTTGTAAAGCGCACGCTATCGCGATTATGCCCGTCTGGGTTTGGACGAAATTTAACCCTGCAGATCCTCTATCTCGAGGAGAGTTTCCCAGCTGGGACTCGTATGTGGACACTGCGATAGAGATACCGATTCACCTAGAACAGTTCGTCAGCAACGTTCAACGACGATCCGCATAATTCTCGAGGCGCGAGTCGCCGTTGGCTACATATTCCTATGTATTCCTATGTATCGTTTATGTATATGATTAGAGACCATCAAGCGAATGATTTTCATATACGACTTACCAAGAGAGTAGCCTGCTTGAAAATACAGGTCGCGGTCGTGGATGGGGACCAAGTCGGAGAACTTGAAAACCAGGTAGAATGATTTCACCCGGATTTCGGACGCATCACCAACGTTTGGCGGGGAGCGGGACCAAATATGGTCAGCTTCCGTGCATATTTCTGATACATACTTTGGTGTTAAATTTACCCCGATGTCCCGAGTTTCTTCCAGCTCGCCAGCTTTGATTGAGGGGAGTGCTGTTGTAAGCTTAAGCTTAATCCCACAAAGAACTTAACAAAGGAATAACATCGCTTTATAGTACAATATAGTGGAAGTGGTAGATACAAAGACCAGTAGTGAATGAAACTACCGGAAGGAATTAGACAAACAGGAAATGTATGGTGTATAGGATGATTATAAAGTAGCAAGGCAAGGGCTCGAGACAGAGCTTAGCATACGCCAGCTTGGCCACTGATATTCCCGGAGAAAGGTATTGACTGGTACGGTGGCTGGGGTGCGATTTGTATTGAGTACCTCTTGTATAGCCCCATGTGTACGATTGTCAACGATAGCCAGGCCTACAAACCATTAGTTAGCACGTGTATAGCAGATACCGCCGGAGAGGAATTGACTCAGGGGGTGGGCGTCATTTTTGGCAGGCCCTCCTCTGAACTTTCACACACACACACACACTCACGTTGTAGAGGACGTATGTCCACTCATCATTCTTCACTTCACGCAAGCAGAGAAATCTGAAGCTAACCAATATTGACAGGCCGAGGTAGACGGCCGCCAACCAGGATGGGGGATGGGAGAGGGAAATGACGATGGCCGACCAGAGCGGGAGGAGGATTGGCATCGAGATGCGCGAGGTATTAGGAAGCATCATGGGGATGGTATTTCTACCAACCTCACGATCGCCCTCCACATCCTGGAAATCCTGGGCATGTATTGTGGTGCTGATTACGAAGAAGAATAGCGTGAGTTCGGGAAAGTTCTTCCAATTCAAGGTTTTGAAGAGTGACCCAGATGCTCGGTCGCAAGCTAAGTAGAGTTTTAGATGAGACGAGAAAACAGAGGGTATAGCACTTACAAGCAACGAGACTCGTTCCGAGAGCCATCATCGAATACCCGAAGCCATTGAATAGACTTTTGGCAAATCCATTCTTGTCGCAATCGAAAAAATTGTACATAAAAACCAGGACTGTGAAGAGGATGCAAGGAACGAGGACCGCTGAGCCAAAATAGGAGGAGAGCATAGCACAGGCTGGGATGCTGATCCATCGGGCAATGATGGCGTTTCGCAGCGAGATACGTCCGGAAGGGATTGGTCTCCAGGGCTTGTTCTCGGCGTCTTCTTCAGGAGATATTGTCTGGTTGAAGAGGTTGAATTGAAGGAGAATCATCCAAAGCCAGAAGATGGCCTTGAGTGCGTGCTCAATTGGCTGCGAGCTGCATAGCGGTGCGGTTCCGATGGCGAGGATTGACTAAAGCAATAAGAAATGTTCGACATTAAGCAAAGCCGAGAGAATGACAGGCTTACGACAGGTATGACAGTGGTCTTAATGTCTGATTTGGTAAAGAGAAAGACTGTCTCGAGGTGATAGGCAACGTCCTTTGAAATTGCATTAATCCGACGAATCGGTCCTGGACGAGGAGATGGGGGAAGAAAGGGAGAAAGGCAAGCTGTAGCCTGAGTGTGAGATTTCATATTGAGAGAGGGGATTGGGGAGGGTTTTGGATATCAAAGCGTCTTTTTCTCCATAATATATGTGGCCTCGCACCTTTTTTGAGGATACTGATAGCCTCTTGCCTGCGTAAGGGAATTTGAAGGCTCGGTATACCAAAACACGGCCTCTAGATTCAGATTGACGGAAACTATCACAAGAGTCCGGGTCTGAGCGCAATTGTTGCCCCAGCCCCGTTTGCACCGAGGCCGTCACTTGATCTCAGGCTCACCCTGGCCAGAGAGACGTTTCGGTAATTAGGGACGTGTGGTCCTTGTTCATTATGATATCAAGAAATGGTGTGTTAGAGCCCAGGGTCAGTAGACATGTTAGATGTATACTGCAGTAACTGAGGATTATACTGGGGTATACAGGTATACCGTCCTTGGTGAAAATGCAGCCGGCTATACGGCATTTTACAAAATGGACTATATTTTTTAGTTGGGAATCAGAAACCGCCCTACAGCCGACGTTCAAGGCTTCGAGGCCGCATATGTAATACCGATTTCGATATGGGGATGCCATGGGCCCCTGCAAATGACTCAGACCCGGCGGTGCTTGGTGCTTGTCACAGGACCCACACACAATCCGCTGAGCGCTTAGCAAAAGACCAGTCTGGCACTCATGAGTTATAAATAGTGCTACGTATATTGGGCTCCTCAGCAACTTTTCGTGGCCATCTGAGTGGGTAGAGGCTGCAGTATACACGGCATGCCATCTGACTAGATTCTCGAACCAAGGAGATATCAAATCCATGCGTTCAATTCATTCTTGAGTAAAGGTCCGAAGGAGCCCACGATTGCGCCCGCGCGCGTATGCGCCCGGCGTTCCGACTTTGGAGCTCAGTGCTCCGCACGGTCCCTATATATGAACGTCCACCGGAGTAAGAAGCTATGACTGCGATAATGAGCCTTCGCAGGGACTTTGGATGGCGACGACGGTATCAAGTACTTATACGACTCTCGGTTCGCAAGCCTGAGGTTCAGCGGTCTCCGTAACAATAAAAAACCCTACAAACATGTCACATATCTATCGCTGAGCTGAGGAGGCACCTTGCTTTGACCAGTTGTGATCTTCCCCAACTTCCGACATTGTCGCCGAATCCAAGCGCGCGCTCCAATCGGCTCCCCCTTGGAACAAAAGATGAGAGCCGCCCCCAAATCCGTGTATACTGTAACTTGGCTCTCTTTGAGATGGTTATGTCACGGCCCGAAGACAAGAGCACCGGTTAGCCGGAAGTGCACACTGAGCCTTCAATGGATTTGACTTCGAGGACTGCATATCATTTGCTGGCACTGGACATGAGTGTTGCTAAACCCTTCAGTGTTGGAATCCGAGACTCTGTGGTATAATGACTGGTGCATGCTCGGGAATAAAATTTAGCTCTAGTGCAAAGCCACTGTACTAAAAATTTGCCATTTGCTTCAATAACGCACTCCTGGCACGGGCGCCAAACGGTGTGAACGCGACTAAGCGCTCAAAATGGTGCTTCACACCACCACCACGAGGTCGCGATTGGTCATCGCACACCCACTTGCTCTACTTTACGTTCTCTCACAAACTCACATTGCCTTAACGCCTGCCTACTGATAATGATACCTATCTTCCTTGAAGGATTTCACATGGCCCGTCAATGACCTGCCCTGCCAACCGTCGATCACCAGGCTCGTCAGATCCTGTGTCACGCTAGTGTGTGCATGATATGCTATGCACATCGGTGCAGGTTCGTCACTATTATAATTAACCAACTTCTAACCGCCCGGAGGTGGTCACCGCTCACCACTGACCACCGGCTACCAAAGCGACTTTTTAGTTGAACCGGTCAGCTACTAGTCCACAAGGTACCCCTTCTATTAACCAGAACCGCCCAAGGAACCGTACGCCGGGGCCATTAGTACGCTTTGACCTGTTGGACCCCCGCGGGAAACGATGCCCACTTTGGAACAAACGCCGAAAAGGCTGTTGGTACAAATCCGAGTCGCTTCTTTTCATGCACCATCTCATTCACGAGCTGCATATTCCCCTCCAACTCTCTATTATCGCGCGGACTGCACTCCTCGATATAACTTGGGATGACATTTCTCTCTCGCATAGTGGATCTGCTTTGCGAGACTAGCCGCTCATCTGCAGGTCGACCTTTGGGCCAGCTGCCGACGTGGCCCTGCAACCGCACCCGCTGGCTGGCTCTCTATGGAACTCTTGGTCGCGAAGCCACAAAAGCTAGCGACAGACATGAATGGTCCTTTCCTTCTGCCTTTCCCTCCTCTGTGGTCCAATGAACTTGTCCTGATTCGAAAGAAAGCCGTCATCGCCATTGATGGCAGGTTTTCTGACAAAGGCTGCCTGGATCTCTTTCTTTCAACCACGTCATGGGTACTTTGCTGTTGACGCCTGTCCATCGCGCCAATGCTGTCCTGTCACAGTACGACCGACAATGCCGCCTCTTTATGATATCATAGAGCGGGCGTTCCAACTGCAATTTGCAATCACAGATAATGGAATCGGATGGTCCCTTTCGGCGAGATTAGATATGACAAAGTACGGCTTTCCGACGAGATAAAAACTTTTTTTTTTGGCTTGACCTTTGTCGGGATTCTGAGATCCCTCTGACTGCGACCCCGAGCGCGCACGAATGGGCGGTTCTGGCAAGGGTGCCTCTTTGTCAAGAGCTGGCTTAAAAGCAGACCAATTCGCGCCCAGAGGCTCTTCACCAACTCCCATCCCTTCCCCTTCTTCCTTCCCCTCTTCTCATTCTTCGTACTCTTATCCATTTCACGTTCCACTTATCCTCATTTGAAATGAGCTCCTTATCGCTTTCTCTTGCGTCCCCTCGCACTCCTAGCAGGCTAGGAGGTGGGGCCTTTCCTCCTTCTGCTTCCTCTCCTGACACTTCGTGAGTGTAATCGCAAGCCTGGCTCCAGCAATCGTAGCTGAATTGTCGTTTTTAGCTTGACTCCGGATGGGTCGGCCTTTTCCGACGACATTGCTTTCGACCCACAATCCACTCCCTCCACTGACCTCGAGGACTTCAGCACAGGAGCTGTCGGAGTGGGGCCAAACCCGTGAGTCTAGGCTCATTTGGTCCATAGCCGTACGCTCATGAGCCAACCTTTCATTCTCCAGTCGTCACGGTCAGGACTCTCCAACTCGGGCAAAGTCCTCCTCTCATCGAGGAGTCGCTACCTCCACCGGCCGAGCTCATGCTCCAGGATCACAGTAAGCCCATTGATCCTCCCCACCACTTCCCCCTCATTCAAGTCTCGTCCCAGATCTCGTTCGGCGCTTGCTCCCCATCGTTCCCCGTATCCCACAACGGGGGAATCGCGCGAGGTCCTCACCCCACGTCCCTTGCAGTCGGCCACCGATAAGGGTGCTGTTGCTTCTGCTTCTCACGGCGTCGGAAAAGGGAAAAAGGTTGCTCCAGAGGCGCCTGCCTTGGTGAAGGCTGGGAGTGAAACGGACCCCGCTCCTCGCAAGGAAGGCTTAGATGCGCAGCACTCGCCTCCCGCTGCCCAGACTAATCCCGGTAAACGACGCTACGATGAGCCACACTTGGCGAGGCCGAGGCCTGCGAATCCTGGGAAGGAGAACCGAGAACCGACCCTCGGCCCTGCGTCATCCTCCGAGATGACCCGTTCGATTCCCGACCAGGCGAAGGGTGTCAACGGCGACTCCAAAGGTAGCCCTGGTACGACGCCTGTTCCGACCCCCGACAGCCCGACGAAGAACCGCTCCGTACAACGCGGTTCCAAGTTAACCAAAGATAAATCTTCGTGAGTGTCATCTCTCTTGTGCATTAGACTCAGACAACTGATACAACTAGCAGTACTGTGCCTCTACCCTCCGAGGTAGGCGGGACTCCTGTTAGTGTCCAAGCTTCGTCGTCTAGGTACGTTGGGTCATTACTACCCTTTATTATGCAAGTGAACTGACGAAAACCCAGGCTGGACTCGACTTCACGTGGTGAAGCGTCCCGTACTACGCCCCAGCCAAGTTCGCACCTAACGGGGCAGGAGGTTTGCGGCTACGTGGACTCAGTCAGAGGGAAATGCACCCTTCCTTTTGACCCAGCATTCTTCGCTGAGCACCGCATCATGGACCATATCAAGGTTCGCGATATCTCGCACGAAGGATACGTGAATGAGTGCGGCATGGGTGAAGTGCCTTGTGAGGTGAAGAAGGTGCATATGTTCGACCTGAAGTTTCACCTTTCCCAGTCCCCGCACAACTATAAGCAGATCAACACGAAGTGGAAAATGCCTTGTGGGGCGTTTGTAGAAGGGACTTTGGGGGTTGTGGGTCACGCGTCTGATCCCACTCGGGGTTGCGAGAACAAGCGGTGCAGCAGCATCCTCGACCAAGAGCTGAAGACCAGGTTGCACGAGGCTACTGAAGAGGAAGGAGTGTACATGAAGGCGCTCAGGAAGTTGATGCTCTCCACTTGGCGCCTGAACGTTGTTCGCGATCTAGAAAGGGATCAGTCGCTTCAACTCTGCTTCTATACGTGTCCCTCCGATTCCTGATTTAACTCACGTTATTCGAAGATTATTGAACTGTAATTGACTGTAATACTTCCACTCTTTAATCTCCACATTCCTTTAATAAAGTTCATCTACGAAACTGGTTCGAATCCTGCTGGAGCTCGGCATTTCTTTCGAGGAGTCCACTCGATTTCAGTACGGGCTAACTTCAAGCTATCTTTGAGCCTTCGAGCCGGCTAAACGAAAAGTAACACGCTCTCACTCTCACAAGAGCGCAAGATTAGGTACCGCGGACATGCCTTTACAATCTTAGTACGATAGCATGAGCGCTTACCTAGCATGTGGTCAAAAATTCGAGAAGCGCCCAAAAAATTTGTTTGGCAGTAGACAGTGAATCAAACATCCTTATATATACTCGATCATCTTAAGTACTTCTTGAATTGTTCTTGAACAGCATCTATCATCTTGTTCTCCTCGTTTCTATGTCGAGTGCCAACGAACTATTCCCAAAAATCGGCCAGGTCGCCGACAAGACCACAAAAGATGACTCGGCAGAGGCAGAAGTCGAGGAAAAGGTGGTCGACGAGATCGATTCGTTGTGCATGAAATGTTTCGAGCAGGTACGCCGATAAAACTCGAAATCTAGTCGTATCCTGATGAGAAGATAGGGCAAAACGCGTATGCTCTTGACTTCGATCCCCTACTTCAAGGAAGTCGTTGTAATGTCGTTCCGTTGCGAGCACTGCGGGTGGTCGAACAACGAGATCCAATCTGCGGGGATGATTAGACGTGCGTGACTACTCTGAAACTCTTATGGTTTTGTATTGACGCTGCGCAGCCGAAGGAACGCTTTACACTGCCAAAATCCGCGATCGCGCAGATCTGAACAGGCAGATCGTTCGCTCGTCGAACTGCGAAATCGTCATCCCCGAGCTCGACTTGACCCTCCCACCCACCGAGCGCGGCCAGCTCACGACCGTCGAAGGGCTCCTGCGCGACATTATCGCGGATCTCAGCGGCGACCAGCCTCTACGCAAGGTTCAGGACGAGGACACATACACCAAGGTCGAGGCGCTGCTGACGAAGATGTGGGGGATGCTTGGAGACTCGCCGGACGCGGAGGACAACGACATCGAGGATGCGCAGACGGCCGGGACGTCGGAGAAGAAGGACATCCCTGTGCAACCGTTCACGTTGAAGCTCGACGATCCGAGTGGGAACAGCTTCATCGAGTTCCTCGGGAGCATGTCTGACCCGAAGTGGAACCTGAGGACGTACCCCCGGACGTTTGAGCAGAATGTGCAGTTGGGCTTGGTGGCGCGTGAGGAGGAGGGTGGGGAGAAGGGGGCCGGCGAGGAGCAGGTGAACGGGGAGGTGACGAAGGATGAGGTCTTGACATTCCCCGGGAAATGCTCGAGCTGTGGACACAATATCAACACGTACATGAAGCGCGTGGACATTCCATACTTCAAGGTGCGTCCGTCGCTTTCCAACTCTTTCTCGCACTAAGATCCTGCAGGAAATCCTAATCATGTCGACGAACTGCGACACCTGTGGATACCGCGACAATGAAGTCAAATCGGGTTCAGCCATCTCGCCGGAAGGGAAGCGTATCATCCTCAAGGTGGAGGACGTCGAGGATCTCTCCCGTGACATCCTCAAATCCGAGACAGCCGGCCTCGAAATTCCCGAGATCGACCTCGTTCTCGCACATGGAACGCTCGGTGGACGGTTCACGACGCTCGAGGGGATCTTGAACCAGGTGTACGAAGAACTGAACGAGAAGGTCTTTGCGGGCGATAGCGCTGAAACGGAAGACAAGAGGAGCTTCGAGAAGTTCCTGGAGGACCTCAAATCTGTAAGTGTTGCAGCTTGCTACCGTGGATCTTACTGACGACGGGGATTAGACGATTACCTGTGAAAAGCCGTTCACGGTCATCCTGGACGATCCTCTGGCGAATTCGTATATCCAGAGCTTGTACGCACCCGACCCCGATCCTGGTATGACTATCGAGACCTACCCAAGGACTTGGGAGCAAAACGAGGAGCTTGGTTTGAACGACATCAAGGTTGAGGGGTATGAGGAGGATGAGGCAGCCGAGAGGGCGGCTGAGAAAGAGGCACAGGAACAAGAAAAGAAGGAACCTAATACTGTTCAGTCGTAGTGGAAAACTCACATCTAGAAGATCACTAGACTCTGTACACTTCTACATGATAGACGGTGACGCTTTGAACATTCAAGCGTGGCTGATATGCATACTCGAGAACACCATCCCGCTCTTTCTTACCCCTACCCACCTTGGGCACCCCTCATGGTCTCCTGCAGGCGAGAAAACTCCCGGATTATCTCCCTCTGCTTCGCACTTCTGTCCCCGCAAAATCCCTTGGCTGGAAACGGGCGTCGGGCGAACTACACTCTTGGGCGCTTAAAATGGAGCAGGCTACTCGCAGCGGGATATATATCGGAGTTTTCAGACTCGTCTTGAAAGAATGGATATATGTCTCCCATCTGCTACATCAGGAGTAGGTGACAGACTCTGAACCGACGCGACGCGTAAGGGACTGGGCGCTTATCGCGTCTTGATCGCGTCAGTGGTTCAACGTACTAGAGCGTGCTTGGAATCGGAAACATGATAAGTGCCGCAAACATTCAGCAGAATGGTCTACTGGGCACACTGTATCCTCTAACCTTCTCGGTTTGCCTCATCCGACGAATTGTCAATGCATGGAGGTCGTATCTTAACGCCTTCAAATGCGCTGTTTTTAATGTTTCTCACTTTGAGCGAATAGTTGCCACACAACGTGAACCGCTGGTCTCAACTCAGTCTATGACCGTAGCCCGCTCTTCTCTTAGTGCTTCCTTGCGCTTTATTTCATCCCTATCGACTTGCCAGATACTCTTCTTCGCAGCGAGTTAGGACGACTCTCATGTCACGCGGACATACTATGTCATCCATCAATGCCAGGATGGCTCAATTCAATTGGCTCCATCTTGACCTCCAACCACCACCACCACCAAGACCAATCCTCTAAGATCTTGAATCCTAATACCATCGATATGTCAGCCCTTGGACCATGGATCCCACTTGAGAGCAACCCTGAGGTGCGTTAGCGTCGTGGTACCGTGAAGTAGGGCACAAAACTCAACAAGATTGGAACAGGTGTTTAACAAGGTGAATACAATACGTCGTACAACAGCTGAATACACTCATCCAGAATCTGGTGCACGCCAATAGTGGGCTCAGAGAGCTGGACTCGTCACTAATAAGGACGCGTTCGGAGACGTATATGGCTTGGATGACGAGGTTCGGATTCTTCGGTTGCCTTGATCACACCTCGGACTGAACTATTGTCCTGAACTCGCCTTCAATCATCTTTCGAACGGATTCTGCTGCGGTTATAGCTCCTGGATATTGTTCCCCAACCCACAAAGGCGGTCATTCTCCTCTTCCCCGACGTCCGAGAGGCAAAGGCGCACCAGAAGCAAGAGGATGCGAAGATTGCGAAAGACGGGCAGCCACACTTGGATCCTACGATCTACTACGTCAAACAGACAGTGAGTAATCTCCACTCGAGCTTATATTTCCGCCTTGACACCGAATTAGATTGGGAACGCCTGCGGAACGATCGCGCTAATCCACGCACTCGCGAACGTGAGCGATCTTCCATAACCGCAGTGGAGGAGGCACCTCTAACCAGGAAACCAGAGCAACGTAAACTGGGATCCATCTAGCCCACTCCACAACTTCATTGTGGAGACGAAGGGTCAGTTTCTTTGGCATGCTATCCCTCCAGGCTGGAAGATTCACTAAGTTCTTCCTTCTCCTAGATAAAACACCAGAAGAACGCGCTTCTCTCCTCGAGTCCCGCCCACTATTTGCAAATATCCACGCCGAGACCGCACAGGACGGCCAGACGGCCCCGAACATCGACACAGACCTCCACTTCGTCTGCTTCGTTGCCGCACCTGACGCTGACCTCCGTTCCGTCGCCAAGGGAGAGAAGGAGGCGAAGGATGTGGTACCTGGAGAAAGCGAGTCGGATACGGGTATGAGGCTTGTGGAGTTGGACGGGAGGAGACCTGGACCCATTGATCATGGCGTTTGCACGAATTTGTTGAAGGTGAGAGGTTCGGGCTACAATTGACGAGGTGCGGAACGCTGACGTCTTGATAGGATGTGGCGAATCTTGTAAAGGAGAGGTATCTCAGTCAGACTGAGAGCGTTTATTTCAGTTTGATGGCTCTTGGGCCACCTCTGCTCGATTGATTGGGGGGAGAGAGGACGATGAGGAGATTGGTGGACAAGAGGATTGCACAAAGGCTGAAGTTAAGTACTCAGTAGGTGTGTAGTAGGTATACGATAACAGAAGAACGATGAACAACATCATCTACTGTAGCTAGATTCGAAGTCATCATGATGCAAACGCAAGTACTGGCATAACCTCATGAAATTGCGGTGTACCACGATTTGAATGCATGCGCAGTTTCCTCCGTATGTACGGTGGGACCCCACCGTCACAAACACTGGCATGCCTGTCGACCTCCAATTCATGCACCAACTCCCCACAGCGTTCGCAATTGGAGGCGCGGTGCAAGATGTGTGACTGGATGTGGATCACGAGTTCCTCTCCATCAGCGCATCTGGTGTCGCACACTGCTGGGTTGTTTTTTGCTTTCCATAAGCAGGGAAGCAGGGCATCGCTGGAGGCAGCCTGGGGCGTTGGGGTAGGGTGGGGTTGTGTAGCACCGGACGAGGGCGGAGCTGGCGAGCGCTTGCCTTTCCCCACGGCCTGATCCTCGATTGTAGCTATCGAGCGTAAGGGCGACGGGTTGGCGTAATTAATGAAGGGTCTGAAAGGGTTGACCAGTGAGTGGATATCGAGCTTAGAGCATAAGCCGACATCGCAGCCACGATGCGCACATATGTACGACTTTTCATCAGCATGAAGCCGCATGTGGCATGCGGAGTTGACGCGAGATGCGAAGACACCTTCACGTCTAGGAGGGAAGCTTGAGCACCCGAAAAGGGGTTCGTCCTTCCGCTGACTTGTCGAATGGAGCTGCATCAGTGGTGTTGGGATTTTCTGCCTTTTCGCTGGGTGTGTGGGCGCCCGGGTATGAGAGGGGCTGGGCGTCATCGAGCTCCCAACCTTTTGCACTGACGAGGGCTGTTTCTTTTTGGGTCCCGAGCTCGATTTGCCACTCTTAGGAGTAGAGCTTCCTTGGAGGTTCATCGAGGAAATTTGGGAGATCAAGGAACCATAAGTTGGTGAAAGGGAGCTAGTCTGAAGTCCAGTCGGGGCGGGTCCCTTCTTGTCGACAGTGGCATGAGCATCACCAGGAGTACAAAAGACAAACTTGATATCGGCGGTCGACCCAACGTTAGAGGGTGGAATGAAGGACTTCGAAGCCATTGAAAAGATTGAGATGGTCAGGGCCAGCTGAGGATATGCACTGGAGGGTGGGTTGATATTTCGGCAAGTTGTTGATCTGCGGGAGCCACTGTTAAGGTGGAATACAATGCTGCCTCACCACTCAAACAACAAGGCTCGAAAGCACTATGGCAATGGGCATTGAGGATACAAGGTACCGGATCGTTCAGGGCTCCTTTCTCGTAGCGGAGGCGACCGTGCATCGCATGGTATAGTCAGGGCGTGCCACTCAAGCTTGTACGCCAGCAGTCCTTGTTTCCTTGATTCCGTTCACCGGAGGTGGACGCTCAGAGGTGTAGTCAGAACTACTAAAATGTGTTGTTCAGAGGTGCTGACCAGGAGAAGGGTTGAGATTCGCTCACCGACGGCGAATGGTTCTCAGGTTTGGAACACGACAATGCTGCACCATGCAAAGTACCGCGACCTGGCACCCCTGTCACTGGGAGAGCTTTCGGATTGCAATATGATTTGAGCCAAGGTTAGGCTGTATCTTCGTGGATTACAAAGTCTTCCGGAAACCGTGCCCAGACGGATGAGGTCGTTCAAGTTTAACGGAAGTCGGAAGCAGGCTGAGAAGGGACGTATCGGACTTTTAAGCGTGGGTCACCGATGTTCTTGCCGGCCCCTGCCGAGGGCTAGGCGCTGGTATTCCGGCCCAAAATTATGTCTTCGACACCAAGACCCGATTGAGAGGGGCAGGCCCTACCCCAGCAGCATGTCTTATGGCGCGAAGATCTGGCTGAGGGGTACATAGACCAGTCACCATCAACAAGGGCGATCAAGAGGCTCATGAAGATCATGGGCGCTAAACGAACGTCCATTGAGGCACTCCATGTGGGCGGGAGCGAAAGTGGTCTTTCCCCAGACCGTCGGCCGAGACTTTAGCCTTACAAGTGATGGCCTCAAGGGTGGGCCTCAGGCATACTGAAAAAGGTGGTCCAGGAAGATACCTTCTGACCTCCCCGAAATTTGGTACACATTTGCTACGGCAAAAAAAGAACTGGGAAGCAGTCTTGCAGATGAATCAGAAATAATACGCGGGCTTGACTTATTGGCGCGAGTGGCACCAGGAGACGCTCTCCAGAACAAGGTGACCACCTCTTCGCCGAACACGCCTCCATAAATTATAAGGAAACGGATTAAAAACAAAGGCTTATAAGAGACCTAGCAACGTCAGATGATACAATTAGTGGCATGATCCTGGGCTCCTGGTGTCTGCCACCCAGAGTTGTTGTATTGCTATTTCTCTGTACCCGTCAGTTGGGAAAGCGGAAACGCCAAAATAGATCGTACGCAGAAACAGCTATGGAGCTTGTTCTGCAATTGAGAACAGGGTTGGGACCGGGGTGGTCAAAGTTGAACCCCAGTTCTATCTTCTTTCAAGTCAGTTCTGCACAGACATGGGAGGTTTGACCCCCCTTTATTGGCAGGGACGCACTGATCGTCGAAACTCATGCTCGATTTGGTAAGCCAGCAGTCGAAAACATAGCGAGAGTCACAAGTAGAGTAGGCTTTAAGCCGTCTTCAGAGATCCGCGCCTATCGAATAGGGAACAAGAGTGTCATCGTAGCGAGCGAGGTATACTACATGTACATGGCCGGTGGTAAGTTACATACAGAATTCACGGTAATCTAAGGAATGTGGATTATGGTGGGATGGAAAGAACGGAAGGTAAGAACGAGGCTAGGGGTCGTATAGGTCAATCATAATGATGTAGTCAATGGGCGCAGAGCGTATTATCAGTGAAGCTAAGTAAGATCGTTGAGGAAGTGTAAAGGGAAAGTGTCATTATTCGGGATCTCAATTCAGAAAGTATGGTGATCGAAGGAGAAAGAGGAATTTTAAAAAGGTTCGGGGAGTAGAGATGGGGCCTGGGAATGAACATTACTGGCGGGTGCGCCAGTCATCGAATAACGCCCTAGCGAGGGGACCATTACCATGGCGCATCATCATCTTGACCAGGCGTGTATCGGCTTGCTTGTACAGCTCGGTGTCATCGCGTTCCATCAACCCATCCCTGATGCGCCTATGGATGTTTGGGCAAGCCTTCGCGTGTTCATGGACGCTTTCCATCGAGGAAAATGAACCTCGACCGCAGCAATGCATAAACCAGGATGATAAGTTGTGGACATCATGGACTTCGGCTAGGTGGCCGTGGAGAGACAGAACATGCACCGACACGGAATTGCATTCCAGGCCTAAGTAATTAGATCTCTAATTTGGGTCAAAGGGTCATGGTGAGGACCTACTTTTTTTCACAGCTGTACACTTCCAGTAGCGACAATCATTCTGCGCTAGAAAACCTTTGAGCTGGAAAAGCCACTCTGGGGTGTATTTCTTCCAAACGAGCTCCGCGGAAGCTGTGGCTCCCGACGAAGGGTTGGATTCGTGCTCGGCGGCGGGGCTGTCTGCGGGACTGTTCCGTCGTTAGTGACATCGGAGAACACTATGCAATAGGAGGAGAGGATTGCCACGCACCTCAAAGATTCCTCCTCTTGGTTCGGAATAGGGCTACTAGGAGGCGTGAAAAGACCCAGGTCCCCCGGGGTGATCTGCGGATCCTGGGCGGCGCTCTCTGAGGGCTGAGAGTCGTTCTCAGAAGGGATGCACAATTCGGCCGTCAACTGCGGCGTAGGTTGAGCTTGAGCTGTTGCCTTCTTTGGGGAGAGTGGCTCGGGAGGGGAACCTCGAGGCGCCGAGGCGCCACCCGCGCTGGCATTCTTAGACGAACTCTTAGATGGACTCTGGTTTTCTTTATCAGCACTACTTTGAATGCGGAGCTTTTTCTGGGGGCGACGGAAGCTGGCTGAGGGGTGCCGTTTAGGGGAGCTTGCATCTGCAGGTGTCTTGCGTTTCGCCGTCAGGGACCGGCCCTTGTCCACAGGCTGGGACTCCTTGGTCTCTGGATCGAGGCTGAGGTATACAGACACCAGGTTAACGCTTCATCAAAGGATCGTGGCTTCTTGACGTACCCAAGAGGGGGAGAAAGTGCGTCGGAATCCAGAGATCGAAGTGGAGGTTCGGTGCCCGCACCATCGTTACTGGCAAAGAAAATTGGACTCAATGGATTGATCGGTCAGGGAGAGATATGGTGGGAGGCATACAGGTAAGAAGAGGCTTCAAGGAATGGCGTCGAAGATGATGACCTGTCTCTGAAAGATAGCAAGGAGTCAGCGATGAAAACTTGGGACCACCATAAAGGGTCAAAGACCACAGGTAGATGATCGACGTACCCAGAGACAAGGTCTTCCGTCAAGGATAGATCAACGAATGAGGAATGTTCGTTCCCGTCTACGATTTCGTCCAGGTCGTGACAGTCATGAATGGCGGGTGTCGACATGATGAGATTAAAAGTTGGAGGGGGAAATGAAAAGAAGATGGTCAAAGAGGAAGGAAAGAAAGTGAAATGGCGCCTCATTGCGTGTCGGGGGAGGGTTTTTGAGATCGAGTGTCTCTTTGTGAAGCTCTTCTGATCTGCACGAGGCTTCGTTCCTTTGTAAATGCAGTGTAGTGGCAAATATGTCATATCACGAGGACGAGCTGTCCATGAGACCTCTTTCTGAGAGGCATTTCATACCCAATTCATGTTGTCGGAATCTTCTAGAAGAGACCAGGAGGTACCAAGGCTCTACGCTGATAGAAAGAACAGCAAGTAGAGAAAGCGGTTGCCTGTCAGAAAACCAGACGTCTCGATGTCTCGATGCCTTTCCCATCGAGAAGCCCCAGAACAAGTGAAAGTCGAGTGTTGAGTCAGATTTTGGCGTCCTGCCGATGAGAGCATAAAGGCACATTGCTATCCAGGCGTAAGTGGTGGGAAAAGGAAAAATTGGCTGACAACCTCTGTTCTGCCAAAAACCCAAAACGTGGGAGATATCATCAGCGGAGATTCAATATGCCGACTTTGGCCGCAAATCAGTTCCTGCCAGGAACGAGCGCTTATCCCAAGCTTATCCAGAACTTTCATGTACCCGGTA
Source organism: Ephemerocybe angulata (assembly GCA_013368325.1). Taxonomy (NCBI): domain Eukaryota; kingdom Fungi; phylum Basidiomycota; class Agaricomycetes; order Agaricales; family Psathyrellaceae; genus Ephemerocybe; species Ephemerocybe angulata. The sequence continues at coordinate 673,251 of JAACJK010000060.1, forward strand.
ATTGCTCCTAGGAAATCTTTCAGGCGGCCTATACAAAGAACAAGTGATTGAAGCTGAATGCGCATTTCTTGTGCCATGAAATCGGTACCCCTCACGTCGCTGACACGATTCCGCAGACCTCCATCTCCTTTCCTTGGATTCTTGCCATACAAGATCTTGCGACACAAGACCACAATGCCGACCAGAAAGTTCGATTTCGACTACAATTACGACCCAGCAGGAACTTCTTTGGTCACACCGGACCCCTACACCGAGCCCCCGCCGAAGGACGAGGAGAATTACACCATAAGCGCCCACCAAAACACCCGCCTACCCATGTATCAGGCCCGAGCACGATCTCCTAGCCGCTCTCCATCACCCCCTCCCCAGATTGAACCGACCCCAGAATACCTCGCAGTATCGCAAGAACCCACGTCGAAACTGGACGACGTCAGCGAGCAACGAAAATTGCTCATCCTCGACCTGAACGGCACCCTCGTTTTCCGAAGCCCCCACACGAAGAGGAACGCATACCAACTCCGCGGAGTACAACGACCGCTGCGCTCAGTGCACCGAAGACCGTACCTGGGCTCGTTCACGGAGTACCTGTTCCACCCCAGCACGCGCACATGGCTCGACACGATGGTCTGGAGCTCTGCGCAGCCGCACAGCGTGGCGGACATGACCGACCAGTGTTTTCCGAGCAGGAAAGACGACCTGGTGGCGATCTGGGCGCGGGATACGCTGGGGTTGAAGCAGGAAGACTACCGTGCGTGCTTTATTATTTCGTGTGTCTACTCGTGCTGATGATATGCAGATCGCAAGACCCAGACGACGAAGGATCTCGCGAAGCCGTGGGCGGACCCGAAGCTGAAGGCGCTGGGGCACTCTGCGCGGTCGACGCTCCTCCTCGACGACTCGCCGCTCAAGGCGCACCTGCAGCCGTGGAACCATCTCTGCATCAAGGAGTACGTCTCCGAGATGCGCAAAACGGACGTCAAGGTGCGCGAGGCGGAGCGGCTGCGGGAGATCCAGGACGAGGGCGAGGAAGAGCAGTCGGGGAAACGGAAGACCGCGAAGAAGGCGCAAAAGTTCGCAGATCGGGTGGCGCAGGCGGAGGCGGAGGCGGTGGGAGAGGACGGGCGGCCGCTCGAGTACGATGGGACGCTGCTTGCAGTTGTGGGGATCCTTGGTGCGACGAAGGAGGAGCGCAATGTTGCGGCGTGGATGCGCACGGGGCATCTCGTCGATGTGCCTGTTGCCTCGAGGTCGGGAACGCCATCTAAAAAGCGCAGAAATACTGGCGAGCACCTCCCGTCGTCTCCGCCAGCGTCCGAGGGCACTTCGTCCCCGCCTCCGTCCGATTCATCCACCGAGCAGCAAGAAGCGACCGGCGTGCCGCTCACAGAGTCGAAGGGTGTCGAGCTGTGGTTCGATCATCCGAACACGTTTTCGTACTGGGTTCAGCGAGGTCGTCGGGCGTTGGAGGAGTTGGGCATTGAGGTTAAGCACGGGATCATTGGTGCTAATGAATAGTGAGTGTCGCTACCGCTGTGTTGATTCGTTGCTAAGCTTTTTGGCAGAGAGTTGTACTTTGCTATATTATTATTATCCGGGCTTTGTTCTATAAAGGGCGTGAACAGTCTTAGCCACTTGGGTCGTTTTGCTGTCGAGCACCATTGTTATACCCTGGGCGACAATGGGCTGTGGCTTTGCGGCATGTGAGTATTTAATGACGACGCTGCGGCTCACTAGGCGCAACTTCAACCCCCCGAGCAAGAAACGACGTCTTCTCTTGCACATCGACTAGATCAGCTGTGTTAATGGAAGTTCTCGACGCTCACCTGAACACTCTGCCCGGCCGAGAAGGCATGTCGGAGCTCGCACCTCTCGCGTGCCAATGGTGGACCCAGCCACACAGGTACGCTTCACCTGTATCCTTTTGCCACCCAAGCTCACAAGCAGTGTTTAGTCGTAATGGAATCATTGACCTCCTCTGTATGCTGCCAGAGCAGTGTTGGTCCAAGTTCATGGTTTTGCTAGCTCAGAAAAAAGTGGATGTTCCCTGTCAACTGCAGGACACGGAATGGGTCTCTCTTTACAACCGACTTACCCAACGGCGCTCGGAAATGTACGTGGTCTGATGAGGGTCGGAGTATCATGGGCTTGAAGTGGCAATCTACTGACTGACCATCTGCGATCGCTTCGTGCCACAGACGAGAAGGTCTACTTAACGACGTAGCGCAGCCTGCACCTCCCGTTCTCCAACAGAGGACATCCCACGCGTTTCAGCTCACGGCATCAGGCAGGTTCAAACAGGTTCACGACATGACGGCCAAGTCTTCGACTGCACGTAGCTCGACGAAAAGCAAGCTTCACTCTCATCAGCGCAAGGGCACTCCCAGCGGCCACGACGAATCTTTACGAGCCCAGGTGCTCGTACGAAGCGCATCTAGACGATCGTCCACCACCGTTCCTGCGAAGCGCACGGAGACCGCGCAGGATACTCTCCACCATGTCCCTGGCCACACTCCTGGGATGGACCACTTCTGGCACCGAGATTCGGCCAGCGACGCAGATTCTCTGTCCACGCCCACCGCTTCTCGATCTACAAGTCCTTCCGAGTCCTCTCACTTTGCCAATGATCAGACTTCTTGGAATTCTCAATGGTCTCTGTCGTCGACAGCCGCTGTCAACACCTGCCACGGAGTACCCGAAAAGGCCTTGATGACGGAATACGATGTGAGCCCGCTCAGTGCCCCGAGGATGTCGTCACAGGAACTCAAAGGGCAGCAGGCTTGTTCACCTCGATATATCTTGCCCGAGAGCTCATGGGATCATGTACTTCGGCTGCTTGAGCTGTGGTACCGAGGTCTTGACGATGGTGAGAGGAAGCGGCTCAAAGACAGTCTTTTTCAAAGGGAGCGGCAGGGACATGCGGCGACGCAGGCTTTATTGCAGACACCTCCAACTGTGAATGTCACACTGTCGACCTCAGCCTTGTACACAGCACCATCTATTCGTCTCTCCGAACCTCATTTGGCATCTCAAGGCAGGACTGGCCCCAGCGTTGCGGACTCGAGCGGCGCAGATAGGACTGTAGACGCATCTTATCGCGACATCACAGAGATTGTGACACCGCCTCCTCATTCTCGTACTCTTGCCAGTCGGCTTTCGAGTACCTTGGAAGATAACGATGGCCACCAGCCCCCTCCGCTGGGACAAGCAGGACACACTCTTGATCACACTCTTGATGCGCCGCCGCCGCAGGTGATCGTCTTGTCTGAGAGAACGTTGGACCATACTGGGGTTGACATTCTTCCTTTGAAGAAATGTCCGCCTCGGAAGCGAAAGGTAGATGGGTTGGCTAAAGTTGGAACGGCCCCCGCTGCGCCAGACTCGAGCCTAGCGACTCGGACGAGAGCGAAGAGACGGCGGGTGTAGGGAAAGTTCGAGGTCGTCGCTGCTCGCCTCCTGGTTCCTACGCATGTACGATCGTGTGCATGTAATTACTGTAATGACCATCGATTTTCTCCCGGAATTGTGCAATTCGGAGTCGCGTCTTCTGGGCAGCTTCTGGGTTTTGTATCAAAAAGACGATTTGCTTGGAAAGTGGCCAAATTTGGTGGGAAATCGGGTCAAAAATGATGATCCGAATATGCGCCGTATGCCTTCCAAATCATGAACGTTCCTTTCTTTTGTTCCATGTCACCCTTGGCACCTTCCTTCAGCGTTCAACGGCAGCATTCCGCGGCATGATATCTCCTCATGCTAGAACCCCTCAAGCGTTCTCCAAGAGTTCTTACACACACACCCTACACCAACGCTGTCGAGGAAAATAAGGCAGTGCTCATTCAAATTTCAAACCGACCTTCGACCATATTATGACTGCTGTCGCATCTTGGGGTTTCTCGTCGTCGACATATCGTCCAGGGGCTGGTGCTAGAAGCTCAACTGTCCTACTCGGCTTCTGCTCTTCTGGTGATTCCAAGCTAGAATCCACAGACACAAGCGCGCCCCAGACAAGGCTAGTTGAACTGGGGCGAAGTGGAGCTCCCGTCGTCCTCGCCTACCTGATCACTCAACAAGAGAGCCCGAGCAATCCTCATGCACAGGCACACCCCAGACTCTTGACGAGCTTACTCTCTTCCTCAATGCCCGTTGCCCTCGGGTGGAACGATCCGATAGAGAGCGGGTCTCTTCTTCCGACTGGTGATCGTCAAATCGCTCGCAATTTGATTACCGCCCCTCTTCCTCCTGACTCTACGATCTAGCGAAGTCCAGCGACTGTCGACATACTCGGTCCCAGTAGGCGAGGGTAAGGCGGCATTCCTGGTTCTATGATCGTCTGAGGCCCTTCTACGATCGTCTGAGGCCGTTGAATGGATGTGATGCACCCAGGCTGAAACTGCCTCGTTGCAAGGAAGTGGGTCCGGGGAGTCGAACGGGACGACAATGTTATCTTCTCTGAACTGATATAGCTACTGTTAACTGACTGCGCTTGTGCTTGCACAAGTCGCGTTTGACTACCTCACAGAGTCTGTCGGTACGACGCGCGTGGCGTGCCTCATGTGATGTATTTCGTGCTACTCAGAACCATATGGGCCCTGCTAGTACTCTCCAGCCAGCCTTCGGAAGTCGGTTTTGACCTTTGCTGTTCAGATTGATATCATCTCTGTTTCCTTACGTCGACCGCACCCGCAGTCCTTGCTCTAGGTCCTTGAGTAACCCCCGCTGGAGCCCGCTGGCCGCGGAGCTTTGTCTGCCGCAGATAAGGACTGCCTGGTTTATACATTATCCCCTCTTGCGCAGGTGCAGGACCCCAGTTCGTTCCATCCATCTGTCTGTTCGGCCTATTCTGCTCGTGGCCCCGAGGAGACCATGCTGTATCCTCGAGCAAATCGGAGCACTTGAAGACCTTTGGGCCCAGCTCAACGGAGCGCAATCTGTGCAACGAGGAGCCGCCTACAAGCCTGCCGCCACAATCCAGTTAGTAGCGTCTGGATTACCGATCCCTCCGCATGTTGACTCCACTTTTTCCGATAACCAGCGCAAGGCCTCCCCTCAGCCTGCTGCCGACGATGGTGTAGAGCAGTGTGATCATACCGGTATTTGTAAGTCATATTCCAAAGCTATACAATGTGTTTGCTCAAGCAGGTACGCTAGCGCCACCGTCAAGCATCCCAAGAGCTTCAGGTCTGCATGAACCGTAGGCTCCCGTAAGTACCTATTTCGACTCGCCGAGCGTGGATAAAAGCATGTCTGACGCTACGAAGAGGGCGCAGCGTAGTGGATGACGATGCCGGCCACTGCGTTTTTGCTCCTCGAACGAATTGTGAAGGCCAATCGGGAGTCCTTCGCTTCTCTGCACGTCTCGTCGAGCTAGGACACTGCTTGATTACTTGTGTCATACATCCTGTATAACGCTTGAGAGGCTGCTCGAACTCGGCAAAGGTGAAGAAGTAGTGTGTGTGTGTGGAGACAAAGCTGGACAATGAAGCCAGTGCCTAGCCTTCCCATTCGCAGTAGTGGCTGAGGATGGTGCTCGGGTGCTGCATGGTGCCGACCCTCTTATCTGTTTCTCCATAATGCCTAGTCTATCTGACTATTACGGTCAAATTACAGTCTTCTCCCCTCCCAAGAGCACCAGGTGCAGTGTCAGACTTCGATGGTTTTCGAACTTCGAAGTCCACTTGTATCAGACGCTTCGAATTCGAGGGTACCTACAAGTCCACACACATCTGTGATTTTACGAACGTTCGACGATGTTGCAGCACACATTGGTCACTACACACAAACTATCAACTTGGTTTGAACGATTAGATGTGCCAGGTTTGTGGACTATCGTGAACGACTGAACGTCCATTGGCTCTGGTTGCGACTCGGACGCCACGTATCAGCTCCGAGTCAACACGGGGTATATCTTGGGTATATCCATACCATATTGGTACTAGTATAGCTAGGAAAGAACCAGGGTTGGGCTGAGGAGTGAAGAGACTCGAAGAGACTGCCGTTCAGCGGATGTGTGTGCTTGTGTGTGTGATGTGTAAGATAGGAAGGCCGGAGACCAGGATTCCGGTGCAAAGTCCTCATGATCATGCGCGCTTACCTACAAACCTTATTCAAGTTGTTGGCGCTCAGAACCACCCGGTCCGGCTCAGGAACCATTTATAGATAATAAAGAAGCAATCAGTATCCCTTCTTTGGACCCATTGGGTCATTGCAATTTGCGGAGGCTTGCGGAGGCTTCCGGAGGCCGTTGGTGGCACGAGGCGAGACGTCACCGATATCGGGCGTCTAAAAGTCGGCGGAAATGCGGAAAGCAGTGGACCTACTGTTAAAACTCAAATGGATTTCTAGAATTCTAGATCTCAGGTTGATATCAACTTCTGGCTGATGCTTGTGACCGCCGAAAGGGGGGCCCATTCTCGCATGCTGTTGCGCCCTATCTTGCAGCTCGCTTGGGTCCAGAAAAAACGTTTGGTGGAGACGTCAGCCAGGCCCTCCCGCGATCGTTCATTTCGGCAAGGAGCGCTTGAAATCCAGCTGATGTTAGTTGTGCGCTTGGCCTTTTACCTGTTTTTCGGTTGCGTCTGCTATCTTCAAAAATCCTACCCAGAATGCCAAGCAGCGTGATATCCTTAACTGCACCTGTTTTACTGACAGTGGCGAAGTACAAAGAGGAAAGTCCTGGACAATTTCCGACGACGAAGACGGTGGCCCAGCCCTTTCGCAGGAAAACATGCGGTTATGGTATTATTTTACGCATGCTATGTGTCCCATGTGGACAGGTGTGTGTCCAGACGTCCATCACTGACATCGGCCAGCTGACGGATTGAGGAGAACCCTGCAACTTCCGGCTGCGGGATCTCGCCAACGGGCCTCATGTATGATGGTGCATCTAATCCTATCTAATCTGGAAAATAATACCTTTGGGTTCTACCCCATACTCGAGATGTATATATGCTGTAACCATCCGTCGCGACTTATCGTCAGCTTTTCTTTGGCCCCCCCAGTTCACCACCATGAGGACTCCCTCGTCGTCGTCTCCTATGCTCTCGTCCGCTTCCCGTTTCTTCTCCTGGGCCGACTCCTTCCCAAAGAGTCTCGCATACCATTTAGAGACATGTTTCCTTTTCACGAAGTCGGACATTAAGACCATAATCGTGCCGGTTGTAAGCTTGAATGGCTCCTCTGCGTGGTTTTATATTAACGGCGTTAACCTTCGTTAGAGCATTCTCGCAATCGGAACGGCCCCGCTATGCCGCTCTCAGCCCGTTGAGCACTCATTGCAGGCGATCTTCTGGCTTTGGATAGTACTGCTGCAAGCCAACCTCTCTAATCAGACGAGCTCCCCAGAGGAGGATGCTGGCAACAAACCATGGAGGCCGATACCTGCAGGCCGTATCTCGCTCCGGAACGCCGTCATTGCACATCGGATTAGCATTCCGGCATGTGCACTGCTCTCCCTCTACTTTAGCCCTGCAGTTCTCGTATCCTGCCTCCTGTTTACATTCTTCCTATCGGTGCATAACGACTTCGATGGGGCCAAGAATGGGTTTGCGAAATCGTTGCTCAACGGCTTTGGATACATCATGTTGGCTTTGGGCACCACCCTCATAGCGGGTAAGTTACATCCTCATTTCATCTCTTTATGATTCTAAGCCTGTCATTCTAATCAGGTTGCGACCGCGAATCTGATTCCCTCATGGAAACACTGCACTGGAAGAACTTCCCCGAACTCACCATCTTCTTCTTCGTCATCATTACCACCATTCATGCCCAGGACTTCCAAGATGTCGAGGGCGATCGCGAAGTTGGCCGGAATACGATCCCGATGATACTTCCAGAGATATCCCGAATCTCAATGCCCATCCTACTTCCTTTCTGGTCGGTCATAATCGTGTTCCTATGCAACCCTCCGGCGTTGTTGGGATCCATCTTCGTCGCCTTTTCGATGATCATTGGATTCCGGTTCCTCCTTATGCGGAAGGTCAAGGAGGATGAGATGTCGTACTTCCTTTACAACGTGAGCGCTTTCTCTACGAAATTCCCTGACCATCTGGCTAACTTTCGACCTCGGCTTGTCAGGCTTGGCTGTCGCTGACAATCATCCATATGGCCCTCTACAAGAGGCAGGCAATGCACAGCGCTGCTTGGTCGATGGAATCAATGATGCCACCCTCATCCAACTTGAGCAGCCAGTTCGCTGTTTGTTGATTGCCCACCTGCCCACCTTCGTCCTCCATTTTCCTACTTACTGTACATTATGACGACTGGTACGACCTGAGACGATGCATTTGTACTATACTCAGATCGTGGACCATTACTCGATACACTACATCCTATTACGCCTCACGTTTCTTTACGCTCTTCTTGTACGCCTCACATGCTCTGAACACCCTACGCCTCTTGTACGTCTCAGCCTCTAGTAGTTACGCCTCACGCCTCCTGTACGCCCCACCCTTATTAGCTACACCTCACGCCTTTGTACGTCGCTTTCTTTCTGACGCCTCACAATCATACGATGCCTTATCCCAGCGAAGGAGGGTCCGGCAAGGCCATATTAGCTGTAGGCTAGAATGGTAAATGCTAGGTGAAGAGACTGTGCTGCGCACAATACATTGGTGGTACGTTGGGTTCTCTTTCTCTTATCTTCTAGCCCTTGGGGCAGACCCCGCTTTGAAGTTTGCACTGCCATACAGATACAGGAGCCCCTTCTCAACTTGCTGTGAAAGATGACAGCCGGATGTAAGGATTGTGATACTCAAGATGACCGACCTACCGTCAGTTACCCCGAGTATTACCAGAGCGACTGCAGAAGATCGATCCGCGTGCCAGCAAGCATTCTCGTATACTCCTCAACCGTGACATACGTTCTGCCCCCGCTCTAGCCCCCAGATATCACACCCAGATTTAATTAACAAGGTTAAAGCTTTTACGTTCGACAGCGGTCACTATTGTGATTGAAGCAAGTAGGTTTGACCCTGATGAAAGGTACGCCGGCCACGGAACGCGGAGAGGGTCGCAAGTCCTAACTCCGATTCCAATCGGCGGCAACATTATTGCAACGCGTGTCGCAACTTCAGTCTCGCATATCCCTCTGGTCATTTAGGTAGACCTGGTTATAATTGCATATTTGCTCGGCTAAGTCGCCTTGCGATTACGCTGGTGAATTCTGCACCATACGACAAGCATCCCGTGTGGGCAGCGCCACAGGCACTGGCTCGTCTTGTCTTGTGGTGCATATTCTCGGCAAGGCTGGACGCACAACATGTGGCCATCCCAGATATCTTCCCCTTCGTCCATGGAGCCGGCGCTTACCTTCCGAGATCTCCTTTGATGGCTTAAAGCGGAGCCGCCAGCGCCAAGAGTTCCACAAGATATCGCTCGGCACTGAGCGCCGACCATCTATTTGCACCCAGAGGTAGATAGTCCATAACCGGGTCAAGGCGCAGCGACAAGAGTCTAGAGGGCGTAAATCTTTCGAGAAATGGACCTCGTCTGCAGGAGTTCGAAGTCAGTATCATGCGGCACAAAACGGGGCACCAGATTCCTGATCATCGACGTCTGATGATTGAAGCGCAGAAGCCTCTTTATTTTTTGGGGGTTGAAAGCGGTAGTAGGGTCCTAGGTCCATTTCACCAACACTACTGCCGTTCGCAGACTTGGACCCTGTTTCGACAGTTCTCTGTGCAGGATTGGGTATGAGCGGCGACGACGACGCCGTTCAACCATATCCACTGAGCATCTTCCTGACCATCTGTCCGGTTTCAGCCCGGTCAGTGCATTGGTCGCAGAAGACGTGAAGCATGGTCTAGCATGGTCTAGCATGGTGCGCGGCCTGTGGCTGCTGTTGACAGTTGCGCTCATGCGGAGACGTGCCTTAAACCTAAGGAGAGGTATCTCGCGCACATGGCCGGTGGGGTTGCCATGATTTGAGTCCACCGACGCGGACGGTGTGAGGAATTCGCAGACAGGGCCATCCCGAAGTCCCCAGAGCGTCGCCCAGATATCGCTCAGAAAACAACCCAGGTGGGAGAACTTCGGTCGGAAGTCAAGCCAGGACCCTCTGTGAGCACAGAGTATGGTGTTCGGTGTCCGGGGATGTCTTGGCCAAATGGCTACTCCAGGGCATAGAGATTGCGCATGCTGCGTTATGAGGGTGGATCCATGTCTGAGACCCGCACAGTATTCCCGCCCCTGGGGCGAATGTTGCAGGACAGTGAACTGTGGCGAGAAGAGTAGGGTAACGTCACTGGGGTCTGGCATTGAGGAATTGGAGGCGTTCAGCCCTGAGGTGGATGTGTCCCCTTATAATGGTGGAGGGAGAAAAACCGCGCTCGCCAGCATTCACCCCACTTTTCGTGGGAAAGGCCCCCTAATCAAATCGATTTACGACGAATTCCCCACATTTTTGCACTGCAGATCTGTTCGAAGAAGTTGACTGCACGGAAAGCTACTCGACTCAAACTTGAACGGCGTTCTGAGTAGCCGCATGTAACAGTAAATAGATAATGCTTACAGCTTCTCAGATCGCTAAGAATTATCCTGATCGGTTCTTTAATAGTGTTGCCTCCTGAGATTGTATGGTACCGACCTCATCGCCCTTGGTACATATGCATGTCTCTGAGGATTCGGGCTCAGTATACGCGGTCAGTAAATCTGACCTCACACGGTTGACCTCGAGGTACTATCGAAAATCCCGTTTACCTTCCATGATCCCGATCTTGCTGATCATTGGCCTCCTTCAGTGATCCTCACCGACGTCAGGTAAAACTCATGGCAATCGAATCTCCCTCATTAGCGGGATATCCCTTATCTGGACTGCTTCTTCCTGTAGGTCCTCGTTTGGCTCTTCCCCGGGTAAGTGTCGAGTCAATGTCTGTTCCAAGGCCCGACTCGGAGAATTCCGATTCAAACCTATCAGTATCCAGTTCATGTACTGGCATTAAGTCTGAGTGCATTCCTTACGAGAAGAGATGGTTTTATTGACAGTGTTTCAGGATTCATTGTTGATAAAGTGTGCGATAAAATTGGCCCAACATGGTTGTCTACCTCAATAAGAGGACGTCCGAGTACTCTGAGATAGCTGCTGAAGATTTGGGTGCGGAATCTGACTGTGGCTCAGACACCTCTCTAAAGGCCGTCCGTGAAACGCTCGCCACTATGTTCCTTGACGGAACATGCCAGAATATATTAAATGTGGCGTTCTTCTCATTTAAAGCTGAGCGTGAAATGTCTAGGGCCATGCTCGACACCCTGAGCTGCACACTCAAGTGCGTTCTTTCATATTTCTCTCTAAAGTCTGGAATTTTGAGCATTGGTGTATGGGGAGCGCGTCGCATCTACCTTCACTGAGTCAGGAGCCAACGCAGCCAAACCCCTAGTAGTAGGGCTTTCCTTCACCGCCAGAGGACGACGTTTAACATCTCTAACGAGAACCGCATGCCCACCCACGATCATTGGAGAAGCTTTATGGAGAGACCTCATGCTGGACGTTCACGCTGGGAGTCGTGGAGATGGAGCTCCGTCAGACACTCTATGCCTGGGGTGGGCTGTGGAGTGAATATTACGCCGAGCATTGTGACCGTTCAGTCTACATTTCACAGTGCCCGTGCGGCACTCTTTCAGTCCAGTCAATCGCCAATATCTACCTTGATTTTGCTTGGGTCAGACGATGCATTTCGAATCCAAGCTCGAATGTTCCGGAACAATGGCTATTGTGTTCAAAAGCCTTTGACTGTGTGCTAAATGTACCTCGAACATCGAAAGCTATGAGAGTGAATCAGGGAGAATGTTCGAGCCATATCTAGTGTTACTGGATATTATGGGGACGGAATAAGCGAAAGATCAGAAAGTGAGATGAGACGAGGAGAGGGTATCGCAGATAATGAGATAGTCGGGTCGCGGGATGAACTTGGAATATAAGATAGAATCAGGCATCGATGAGGGAGATAGGTTGAAATAGAGCCGGTGAGTCGACAATAGTCATTCATCAATTAAACGTCGGGGCCTCTTGGCGTGGTCCCGACAGGCACCTTTCTCAACCACAACAAGACAATCTTCCTTCTTGCAGAGCACCACCCCACCACGATGCTGCCTCGCATAATGCTTGCAGAGATTCTTCTTGTGGTTCAGAAGAGAGAGTCCGCAGGCCTTGTACGGGCACCGAATCATGCCCTGCTCATCAGGCACCAGCTTCTGCGCATGATCGTTCCAAAGGTGATCGAAGAACTCCATCGTCAAGGCACTGAATTCGCGAGGACACACTGCGCCATCTTTCCCTTGTGGCAAACGCTCCGTAGCACGACAAACGAAACCCTTGTCGCTTGTGTCGCCCAGGTCGACTCGCGGTCTTTCGACTTGAGGAACCACGACTTCAGGTTCCTCTTGCCTTTTGCGTTTTCTTGGAGCCAGCTGACCCTCCGCGGAGAAGGTTGAGAAGATAGGTGTAGGTGCAGATGTGGAGATGGTGCTAGTGCCCGGCGCGACGCTCCATTCAACGAACATATCACTGGGCACATGGCTAAGCCTGTTTCAACGCCCATTAGTGCCTTTCTACGAGTAAAAGTGGTGGCTCAGGCTACTCAACTTGTTGGCGAATGAGTAGTCCTTGTAGTCCTTGGCCTTCTCCTTTGCCTTCTTTGTGCCACTGGGCTTCTTGGGGGCGGGCTTTGGGGCGGGCTTTGGATAGGCCGGTCTCGGAGGAAGGGGAGGTTCTTCGGCTGGCTTCACAGTGCCAGCGATCGTCAGAAGTGGGAGTGGAACATCGGAGGGTGCCAGCGTCTTCCAGAAGTAGCGTGCCGTGTATTGAGGTACAGGGGCCCCAGCCAATGGAGGGGCGTGAGCGTGATGAAACGAAGGCCCTGCGTTGAATGTCATGCGACAGGGCCCTTTCTCTGGAGTGGATTCTTTAGATGACCCTCCAGTGCCGTTTGATGACTCAGCAACCTGGGTGTCATCCGCCTCAGGGCGATTGTGTGGCTCAGCACGAGTTGGCGTCGAACCTGTCTGGCGGTCGGTCTTCGTATACCGAAGACGTTTCGCTCTGAGATTGTTTAGCATCTCTTCTGCCCCTTCCTCAAGCTCTTGGTCGATGAGGGCGTTGATCTTTGCGGACAGCATGCGATGTTTCGGGGGGATATGGGGAGATGCACGAGGGCTGTCGTCGCCGGATGTCGACGACATCGTTGCTCATCCTATGATTCGAGGAGATTTGGAGAAGATAGTCCTGGAGAAGACGGAGGGCGGTAAAGGCACTTGAGGTGAGGGGATGGTCGTGGTATGGGAAGAGGAGGCGTAAGACGCGTCAGGGCTCGAACGCGCCCGTTATGGCAACCGGACAGGTCACGTTAACAAACAAACAAACAGACCTCCACAGAAGCACGCGCCCGTTATAGTAATGCCTGATCACGTTACGCTTTGTTCCCCCTTGTTCTAAGGAACGACGACGACGACCGCAATCCTAAGCAGGGTTACGATGACCAGTGAGCCACACAATGCAAGAATGGCTTTGAAGCCTGTAGGGTCTTAGAATGCCGGAAATATCGTGATTTCACCCTTCAACGCATCGAAAATGTAATCGACCAGGCAGAGTTGTAGTGAATCGACATCCGAGTCTATGGTTGAAGGGCTCTTCGTTCGGTAAATGCGTATGCATGCCACCCATTTCCACATAAAGGATCCGCTACTAACACTCTGCACCAGACAGCTCCAATTAGTACGACATGCGACCTGGGTTCGCCTTCCGACGCGCCAACCTTAGGTTGGTTCACGAGGTAGATACGTTGCAGATAGGGTATACTTGGTGGCTCGTGCGTGTACCTTGTAACCCAGAAGCGGCGTTCGTCATATCCAAAAGTTAGCCCGTCATACTTCCATGTTGCGATCCTTGGCCGACACACCTAGGCGTTTCCGTACAAGGTCGCAGCTAAAGCTCAAATGGCCATAGCATGAGCTATCTTGACCATACCAGAGCAAAGCTATATGTACGAGTTTCGCGACAACCGTCTACTCCGCCGAGACCCCTGCCTATATCGCCAAGATAGTCAGTCGGGTATAGGTACGTTCATGATGCGGTCGATGAATCCCTGACCATACTAACTCCGCCGCGATATCCAGCATGCCCATAGGTCCCCGTTCTTCAAGGTCATTCAGTAACATAAAGCCGCTTTGTTTTGAAACCTCTTTGCGCGCAGCCCGCACGAAAGCGACGAGCTGCTTACATCTTAACGCGAACAGCTCCACAGAATCCTGCGAGGGAACGGGACGTAAGTGAAAACGACCCATTTCCATGAGAGAAGGCGCTTACCATCCGATTCAAGGCGGCCAGGCCTGCGGTAAACGCACCCAGGGTACTTGCATCAGACTCGAAGCCCAGCCATGCCCGAAATCGAGGAATATGCATCGACCACGCCAGCTCGACTCCCCGTACATCCAGCCGCCATCGTTGCTGACAACCTTCTTGTTCAATGTGTCACACTAATACGTCCCCGAATGTCTATCTCCTCAACCCACTCTCCGGTGTAAAGCCATGCCTCCCATCGAGGTGCTACAGTCCACCCCGGGTTACGCCAACTCCATCTGGTCTCCCACCGTCTTCAACTCTCTGGTACTTCTTGCACCATCATATGAGCGTACCATGGCTCTGAAGAACCTCCGACCCCTTTCCAAAGCGCATCCCGCCCAGCGAGGTGTTAATGCTCTGCGTCGTAGCAGACGTCCACGCTTTCTTCTGTATCTGACGGTAGTTGACGAGGAGCGGAGATAGTACCTGATATTAAAGAACCATGCTGAGTTAAAGTTGAAATATGGTTGATACTAGTATTGTTTCAGCTCACTTGGACTTGGGCTAACGGAATGGCCGCGCGAACGGCACTATGAAGAGCAGCGAAGGTCGAGTAGAGCGCCGAGCCCTCTATAAGGATGCTCGCCGAATGTACATCCCAAGTTCAAGGTGTCGTTGTCGTTGTTCGTCCGGCACTCGAGGCGTCGCTACTGCTGTGGGGGCTGAAGTGAGTGCCATCTTCGTCGCTGCGGGCGCCTTTTGTAGCTGCATGCGGTGCATGCGGAGGTGCGAGGATTTGAGGAGTGCGAGGAGGATGTGGGGAGAGGCGAGGAGGGACGTTGCAGCGATGGATGTGAGGGTGAGTCGGATTGTCTGCACGAGGAGTCGTGACAGATCGCGGTCAAGCACAAACAGCGGTAAATCTGACCGAAAGCCAGTGGGAGCGAGCATCACTCGTAAGCCGGTGAGGATTTATCGAGGATCATCGCTCGCACAACGCGGTCTCCCGAAATGACCCATCGCTCCCAGTGGCAGCCCCTTCTCCATCCACGCACCGACTGCGGACCCTTATTCTGTAAGGTACAGTCGGGCGGGTGTTGATATCGAGCATATCGGAATTAGACTGCGCCCCCGAACCGCGAGTCCCATCGTTTGGGATGCAGCAGAGGGTGCATTCGAGACACATTCGAGAATACGAGAGGCACCCAAAGGATTAAGAACTTCAACCCCATTCTGTGGGGCGAAGGTCGTTTGAATCGCATGGCTTGAGACCTTGAGGCCTTGAGCTCGTGTCGATACACGACACCCAAGAATCTAACGGGCGCGTAAAGTAATGGACGGATACCGGTGGGGCATCAAGGAGAAGGCTGGGAGCCATTTCTCCAATACTGGCCATGGCGTAAACGCCTGCAATAGATAGAGTTGGCCATGGTGAAACGATAGACGAGGGGGCTATGGTCAGGCCAGGATAGTCACGATCGACCGTCTAGTGCTCGAAGTGCCCCACGGGATGTGAGGCCGATGACCCGAGAGCAACGTCTGAGGATTTCGAAAGTTGCCTCGAGGGGGTACCCGTCATTTGACGTCTTTCCTGGGCGACTAAGGAGGGCGAAGCACAACTGACCCGATTAGCGAGTGCATGCTCCGCCTGAGTAACGGCCACGTACCCTTCTTCCTCATCTATCTGCTGGCCGTATGGCATATGCAATGCCTAGTCATTGAGATACGGCCCACTAATGTCCTGCCAGGGATCATAGGGCGATGACTGCATATAGCGTCATTCGATGGGGAGGTGTGTGCTTGGGCCTTCGGTTTAGATCTGCCTGGGCCCTGCCACGCCTGGTGATAGCCATGTGTCGCCTTTGTGCAGTGGATTGAAGCGTTTATGGGAAACAGAGGGTCGGAATGAAGGGTGAACATGATGGTCGCTGGAAAACCTCCTGTCGATGTTTTTGGGTCACAAAATAAATAATATTCGTATTATTTAACACTTAGCTAACACAAGACCTGTGAACCCATAAGGCATGTGGACAAACAGTGGAATTACATTGGACTTACTTGAATTATTGCCACTGTAAGTCAACCGGAATTGTTTTGGAATTACGCGAGTGGCGTTTTTCCTTTTGGAAGTATGCCAGATTTCTAGGAAAATTATGCGTTGTCATAAGTTCTGACGGAACTTGGTCATAAAGGCAAGCCACATATGGCGGAATTACGCGTCAATTATGGTCAGGGAGGATTTCCCAGGTAAGTTCTCGCCACTTACGGAGAACATTTGCTGGAATTACGTCGCGGCGTGACATTGTCACACTCCATGTGATGAGGTGACATAATTCCAAAAAAAATCCAGCGGACGTACAGGAGAGCAATGGGACGCTGTAATTCCATTGTTTCTCAATTGGACTTGCCCAGAAATTACGCCTGGTTCATTTATCTAGCAGTTTGGTTTCTTGGGACAAACCCGAGAGCCGCACCTGAGACATAGATGGGTCGAAAGCGCAGCAATTCGACTCGCCCCCCGGCGGGGGGCAATTCACTCTCAAAGTCAAAGCGACTATCCAAGACGAACCATGTGGTCTCCGAGTTCAAATCTCAGGGGCCAAAGCCAAGGACGTTGGTTCAGCTGAGGCAGGTCTATCGAGCACAACCGTCTTGGGCCGTAGCAACCAGCCACACACAATTGCAGGGGCCCAGTGGCCAGCCCATGCCACTTGTTGCCACTTGAGGGCCAATACAAAGTCCATGGTCTCCCTGTAATTGGGATGTGGGACCTTTAGGGCCGGTCTAAGTCTGTCCAGGTTCTCCCCATAGCGATGGCGCACGCAATGCACTCTTCGTATATACTAGTGAAATTAAAACGTCGACCTACGGGGCCATTGTACATCAAGACTCAAAGTCGCCCAGTCGCCGTCGTGGCAGCCCGCTTCTTACGCCTCAACGGGGTTCCTCTTCGCCACCTAAAGCTCCAGGGCCGGGCTGCCGCCATCTCGCTACGCCAGGCAGTGGCTGTTCCGCTCGCAGTAAAGTCTAGTCCGTGCGGGAACGGGCTCGAACATGGGGACGGTGGACGGTGATCGTGATGTTGTGCTCGTCCTGTGCGTATCGCTCGCTCGTCAACGTCCTCGACAAGGATCTGGAACGACTCGGCGCCTCCATGAACTTCGGGATCCCATTGGAAGCCGGGGGGAACGATGGAAAGGTCAATACGAATGAGGGAACGAGTGATAGGCTGGACCTGAGCTTGGAGTCTATGGATGGTCAAACGGTCAGGCCAGAACCTTGAGATGGATGTGAAGCACGTCTCGCCGATCTCGGGGGGACTTAGATCGAAGTATCGATACCAGGGCTAGCAGATGAACTAGTCAGTCGCGATTACGGACATGAATACAAACAACAAAACTTACGAATTGCTTGCCGCTGCCTTACGAATGACTTCAGCGGGAACCTTGGGGCCAGGGGAACTGCCTCGAGCGAGGGCCATATTCGCTTCTCGACTATCTTACACATATCGAGTGCAGCTTTCGCAGGGGGCGCCCATCCCCTCTTCAAGAAAATCTCGAACATCACACGCAAGACCAGTCGACTGTTGCACGAATACCATGTCGGCGACGAGAACGCGAACGGCGACGAGAACGAATCCGTCGAGCTTGAGTCCAGAGATGCAGAAGGACATTGATCTTCGCGAAGATGGTCGAGATGGGGCTGGAGATCCTCGAGCTCAATGTTGAGGAACCGATCGGCCTTGCCCTCCGCAGAAGCATGTGTAAGGAGGTCGTCCACAGTGAGGGTACATTGTCGACGGGAAGGAACGAAGACGATAACGGGCTTCGTGGGGGAGTATTCGGAAATGGCGAGGTAGGCGGGCTTGGACATGGTGATCATGAGAGAGGGGAAATGGGGGATCGAGAACGACTGGAGATGAATATCCATGTCGAGAGGGCGGGCACTGTGAACCGATGTGAGTGGAAGGAAAACGTAAAACGGAAACATAGAATGTACCTGGGCGCGAAGTTGAAGATAGCATGCGACGGGGCACCCATCCACTCTCCCAGATCCCTCGCGTTCGCGATCGAAACACTACACGCTACGATTCTGGTCTTGATCTCAGTCTGCGCCGAGACGTATCTCGTCCTCGAGATGACGACTTCATACGTCGGCCCAACCTCTCCACCGACCATCTGGATCTCGTCCGCAATCAGAAGGCCGATGTTCTGGACGTTCTTCCTCTGCCTCCAGCGCCTCGAGATAACATCCCACTATCAAACAGACGTCAGTTATCTGCAGAAGTTATGACCCAAAATGATATTACGAACCTGAGTCGGCGTGCAGACGATACCATCACCCTTCTCCAACAACCTCAAATCTGCGCTCGTCTCGCCCGTCAAACTCACAAACTCTTTCCCACCCTGCACATCCCCGAACTTCTCCTTCCACTCTTTCACCCGCATATCGACCATCTCCTGGTACGGCTCGATGCACACGGCCCTCTTCTGCTCGCCCTTCGCACTCCAGAGTCTCATCAACGCAAACTCGGCACAAACGGTCTTGCCACTTCCAGCGGGAGCACCGATAAAGACGTTCTCGTCAGTTGTGTAGAGAGCCTGGAAGACCTGCGTCTGGATCTTGTTGAAGTTCTTGATCCTCTGCGCGTAGATCGACTCGAACTCCTTGTTGTGCAGAGCAGTGAGGGGGAGCGGTTGGAGGTCGAGGAGAGGGGTGGGAGGCGGGAACTTCTCGGGGAGGATGAGATGCTTGAACGAGATGGGGAGGCAGGTCTCGGCGTGCAGCCAGCGGTCGGAGATAAGAGAGATGTAGTAGTTGGGGGGGACGGGCTCGAACATGGGAACGGTGATCGTGACATTGTGCTCGTCCTGTGCGTATCGCTGGCGCAAGATGAAGATATCGTGGTAGAGGATAACCTCGCTGTCAACGTCCTCGACAAGGATGTGGAATGATTCGGCGCCTCCATGAACGTTAGGGTCCCATTGGAAGTCGGGTACGATGACGGGCTCGAACATGGGAACGGTGATCGTGACATTGTGCTCGTCCTGTGCGTATCGCTGGCGCAAGATGAAGATATCGTGGTAGAGGATAACCTCGCTGTCAACGTCCTCGACAAGGATGTGGAATGATTCGGCGCCTCCATGAACGTTAGGGTCCCATTGGAAGTCGGGTACGATGGAGAGGTCGACACGAAGAAGGGATCGGGTGATAGGCTGGACCTGAGCTTAGAGTCTGTGGACAGTCAGATTAGAATCGGGAAATAGATGTGAAGCACGTACTGGAGTTTGGGGAAGGTGTGAACGAGACGATGGACACGACGGCCCTCCTTGGGCAAACCGAGCAACTCGCCGATCTCGGGGGGACTCAGGTCGAAGTAACGGTACCAGGGCTAGCAGACGAGCAATGTCAGTCACGATTATGGACTTGGATATAATAAGACTTACGAATTGCTTGCCCTCCGCCTTGCGAATGACCTCGGCGGGAACCTTGGGGAACTGCCTCAAGGGAGTCATCGAACCCCACATCCGCTTCTCGACCATCTTGCACATCTCGAGGGCAGCCTTCGCGGGAATCGCCCATCCCCTCTTCAAATAAATCTCGAACATTGCACGCAGGATCCTATAACCGACGAATATCAAAATGCTGGGCAACGAGGATAGAAGAGAGTCGAAACGTACCTTCTGTTGGACGAACACCATGTCGGCGACGAGCACGAATCCGTCAAGCTTGAAACCAGAGATGTAAGCTTGTAGGAGGACGTTGATCTTCGCGGGCGGCTCGTCGACGGTCTCCTTGACGGGGATCGGCACGCGCTCCAAAAGCCACGCCAATTCCATCTTCTCTTCGGGACGAACCTATTGAGAGCAGCGCGTCAATGTACCGGCCTTGACTGAAGTGCAGAATAAAAACAACTCACAGGTATGTTCTTGAACTCGTTACTGAGCGCAAACACTCTGAAGAGCTCCAGCATCCCCATGTTCTCGCGCAGGTGCTGGTTGTAGACTACCATCGAGTTGTAACTGACTAACGTAGTAGTGGCTGGCGATGCGACCGAGCTCTGTGCCGAAAAAACGACCCTTGCCACCGCGTAGTAGTGGCTGGCGATGCGACCGAGCTCTGTGCCGACAAAACGACCCTTGCCACCGCGCTCATACTTGATGAGCTGGCACTTCTCGAGGTGGACGACAGCTGAGTGGATGATATCGGCGCGTTTCTGGAGGAAGGTAGGGTCGGAGGGGTCCTGATAGTCGACACTGACGCCGTAAAGAGCAGGGGAGCGGAGCATGCGAACATAGCTGAAGGAAGAGTAACTCTCAGTGACCAATAGCGCAAGCAAATCAAAAGCGAACTCACCAGTAAGTATATACCCAAGCCACTCTACGGCCTCCTCGCGACTCCTCACCGTACCAAGCACGATCTCAGCATTGAGATTATCCGCCAACTTCTCAACGAACTGACTCTCGATCGGGAGCTGCCGGTTAAGCAAGCCGAGGTAGTACTGCATCTCAAGAGTGGTTCGTGATGATCACGCCTTCTCCAAAGGTATCGAACTGCGGGCGACCCGCACAGCCCAGCATCTGCAGCACATCCTGGCTGCTCAGCTCGACCCAGCGACCGTTCTCCGGATTGTAGATCTGCGTGCCCATGATGATGACAGTGTCTCCGGATTGGAGATCTGCGTGCCCTTGATGATAACAGTGTGGGCGGGAAGGTTGACACCCCACGCGAGCCTGGCAGTACAGACGAGGACCTGGATGTAGCCCTCGGCGAAGAGATCTTCAACAGTATTCCTGTCTTCCCTCGACATGCCAGCATGATGAAGAGCGAAGTCGAAGGGAGGAGGTCCTTCAGGTTGGGGTCGCGCACGTTTGAGATTTCATTGAGGAGTACCTCACGCGTAGCACCATCGGTGAAAAAGAGACTCTCAAGGTCCACCGTGCGTTTGACCTGAACGGAGGACGTTGGTGCTGGCGCCGTCTTTGAAGGTGCAGGCTTTGCCTGGTCTGCGCCCATGGCCTTTCCCTTTGACTCTCCTGCCAGCTCCCTCAGAACCAAATCCAACCCTTCTCGCGCATCGCGACCTCGACATTCACTCGCTCGTCCGCATATCAGCTTCGTACATCACACGATGGCATCCCGGTTCTTCATGAACTTGGCGATGAGAGGGAAGGGCTGGAAGTCGAAGAGCTCCATGAGCGCGTTCTCAGCTACCCTCTCCCTCGACTGGGAGCCAAGCATGGAGGTCGTCTTATCGTCCACAGGGTCTGGGTAGACTTCGGGAGATTTGATGCTGAACCCAGAAGCCATCGAAGAGCGTGGCGAGACGATGTCCTTGTCCTGCCAGCCCTTGCTCGTTGAAGAAACCTCCCAATGACAAGATCCTCCCCTGCGGTATCCATTCCTCCCCTGCGGTATCCATTCCTCCCCTGCGGTATCCATCTCCGGCCTCGCTCGACCTTGTCCTCCTCTTCACTCTTCTCGTCGACCTCGAAGCCCTCCCCGTCCTCCTCCTCGTCAAACACCACGTTGAAGCCGAGCGTGGCGAGACGATGTCCTTGTCCTGCCAGCCCTTGCTCGTCGAAGAAAATCCCCAATGACAAGATCCTCCCCAGCGGTGTCCATCTCCGGCCCTCGCTCGACCTTGTCCTCCTCCTCCTCTTCACCCTTATCGTCGATCTCGAAGCCCTCCTCGCCCCCCTCCTCCGAGTCCTTGTCGTCGAACGCCACGTTGATGCCGTCCTCGATATCCGCATCCGGGTCGGTCAATCCGTAATCTTCTTGGACAGGCCGAGCAGCTGGTCGAACTGCCCGTTCAAAATAGGCCCCAGGATTTCCTCCACCTCCCCCTTTTTTGTCAATGTCGCGCATGTCCTCGTTCTTGAGCGTCTCGAGCGCGGTGTCGGCCACACTGTGCACGATATCCGCGCCTGCAGCAACTTCCCCACCAAGGAGAGCATGAGCTAGTAGACCTCCCTCTTCTTTGCCGTCCGCGGGCGGTACGTGATCCCCTCGACGTCCTGCGTGGCCTTGACGTAGAAGCCGCTCTAGAGCATCCACCCAGATTAGTCCGAAGGGGCTGTAGCACCGTGTATAGCACCACGGGAGAAGCCCTCGTTGGTGAAAATGCAATGCTGAGGGAAGAAATGGTGATAAAGAGAGTCTTGGAGAATGGGTTCCATCGTTCCAAGCCATGGCTTAAAGTGGACAGCGAGTTATGGGTAAACAGCGCTGGGGTATGCGGGCGTCTATTTGGTGAGTTCGCCACGTGAGCAAGCCCAAGAACAAGGCGCACCTGTATCTCAACTAAGGCTACATGAACCTTATGCCCTCTCTGGAAAAAGTGTGTGTCAAGGGTATCAGGAGTAAATTAGCCCAGAGATGAGCGTAGGAGAGAAGGAAGAAGCTGTGAGCGCCTTGCCACTGGCAGTGTGAGCGCCGTCGGGGTTTCAATCCTGGGAACCTCTCACCATATCGAGTGTATTGGGCAATTCCGACGAATTGGACGAATTGCCTGTCTGATTCGTCCACCACAACGGCTACGCACCAATGCCCTGTGAGTCACCTGTGCCTGCTTATCAGGCTTTCTGGGGTCTATCGACATGCCAAGCAGTCCGATCGAGGGTATTGAAGGGGCAAGGACACCCAGGTGAGTATAACATATGTCTATATGTCTCGAGGCCGAAGTTTGACTGTTCTCGTCCGCCAGGCTCCAAATAATGCGAGTAGAGACCACCAGAAGTGAGAATCTGGATTCCTCGTTGGGGCAAAGTACGTGGTCGGATACACGATACTGGGCTTGGTGTTGAAGTTGACGTGTTTTAGCACGCCTTGATCGTCGTCCGATCCAATTGTGAGTGTCGCGTCCCATTCTGTGAACTCCCGGACATATCTAGCCTTCGGAGACCCGTTCAAATCAGTGCCGACATCCACGGCTATGAAGATATGGTGTCAACATCATCCCCTGGACCGCCTTCTCCCTCTAGTCTTGCTGTTGTTCTCCCCAAGGCCCGAGAACTTGAAGGCTAGGCTTGAGCGAAGGATTGACATGGGTGGAGGCCGACGATCGTCTTCACCCCTTGCTGGAAGGTCGGTCGCCTATCAACCCTCTCCCCCGTTTACCTTTTTTAACGTGTTCTGATGACTGCTTGATTCTAGGATCTCTCGGGGGTTTAGTAATCCGTCGAGCTCCAGTACGTCCCCATCTCATCAAGGTCGAGTTCCAAACTTGAGTCCTCCGAAGCACAGATCAAGCTCAACACCACCCCACCCCTTCGTACATGCCGGCCTTCTCGTCTTCCCCAGATCCCACCCTATGGATCCGCAGCGCTTCATCTCACCGTTGCCTTGCACCGTGGAATCGATATCTACACGCCGAGACCCTGAAACTGCTCGCACCACCATTTTACCCAATATTTGAATATCTACGCCACCCCGTCTTGCCAGAGACACGTCGCCGCCTAACGTATACGGCTTTTACGCAACGGCGACCCCGCTATCGACGCACCGGCGGCACTTGTTGTATCGTAAGTCCTATTGCCCTCCGCTTTCCCTCTTCGCACTCCACCTGACATGTCGCGGGCGCCCACTTTCACAGACGCCGTGTCCTCCTTCAAGAGACCACAGCTATTCCCCCTTCCTGCACCGCGATCGAACAGAAGATGTTCGCTTCGGTCCCGGAGTTTTCGCCCCTCTCGCCGTCTACGTCCTCCCCTCTTTCCCATCCGAGTCGGGATATGATCTTGCTCTACAACTTCTACACTATCTCCCCCAGTCAATCTAGTCAATGTTCTATCTTCAGTCCGTGTCCCACGCCAACACTGGTGGTCCTTCAACTATCTACATACAACTCCTCATTCCAGTCGGCGCCCTTCCGAGGCGACCACGTCGACTCGGCATCTTCACCAGATAGCCCATTAGCATCCAGGTGTTCGGTTTTTTTCATCTCCTCTGCATTCCCTATCCAGGCGTCCCGACCCACCTCTCTCCCACGGCGCCCGCTCAAATCTATCCCCAGCCCTCTGTGCCTGCGCTGTCGCAAAGCCCCCAAGTGACTATCCCATGCGGCATACCCAAACGACCGCTCCAGTCAACCTGGGAGTACAGTCGGCTTCCTGAGGATCATCAGCGACCAGGTTCCTCCATTCGTTACTCATCGTCCCGCATCTTTTATGCGCATCGGCCAAGGGCCTTGTCGACCTCTTTACGAGTAATTTAAAGTTATACTGTATCTATCCAAAATCAATAGTGTTCGGTACACTCCTAGTATTCCACGTCCCTCAACAGCCGGACTCTTTGGCTCAAGACCTCACGCAACGGTCGAAATATCGAGCAACGAAGTCTAACTCCCCTTGCTTTCTTACATAATGGCTTTTGGTTGCGAGTTCTTTGTCTCGTTAAGTATCGTTAAACAGATGTCCAACACGCGTTCACTCGAAGTTATATATGAGGTCAGAGACAAATATCCAGAGAGATGCTGAGGGTGCAGTAAGCCGAATAGAGCATGGCTGGGTGGATTTCGTAGTTTTGGGGATGAAAACCTGAGCAAATTAGATTCATTGGAAGCCTCAGAGTACCCGGTCGGCTGTTATGGGCGTCTATTTGGTTAGTTCGCCATGTTGTGAGCTTTCAAGATACATAGGGGCAGACGACAGAGTGGGACCACAACACATTGACCGTCCTGCGCAAGCAACAGAAGCTCTGGAAGTTCGGCAGACAGGGAGGATAGATATGGCTTTCCTGGGCACTGAAAGTGGGAAGGTTTGTCCCCGATTAAAGAGAAAAGATCATAGATGGAACAGAGATTAGATTAGATAGCAGCCATCCTGCCTACGTAGACGAGAAAAGATATGCGCCGCTCTGGGCCCGTTAGACGAAAACGACGAAAAACAACCCTCTCGAGAGTGGGAGAAGCTGAAGGGAGATTCCTTCAGCCTCTCGAACGAAAAATCAATGATGTTTGGTCGAGGGCGCCTCGACCAAACATCGGCGGGCGGGCTTTGCCACGGCCCGCGCTAGCCTCATCTTACTATCCAGCGATGTAGCGCCGCAACATCGGCGCACCTAAAGAACGTCGTCGGTTCACTTGACCTTAAGAAGAAGCAACTTAGAGGCGTGCTCGACTATGAATAATGTGGGGCTTGATTGGCAGGGGTGAAATAGTACCAGTGACCGCCAAGGTGCTCGCTCCGCCACTAGTATTTTGACTGGCTATGGGCGTCTATTTATAATTAGTGCGTTCGCTATGTGGTCAAGGCTGAAGACAGAGCGCACCCTCTTTCGGCTAGAACCGCATAGCCTTGTATCCTCTCTGACAGAGGTCTGTTACAGTGTCAATGATATCGGAAGTCCAGTGGGACAGAGATGAGTCGATGTTGACGGCGTAGAGATGATGTACAGCTACACCTTGCTATCATATGAGGTCCTGGGTACAACCCACTCTTGTATGCGTCAACCCACCCGCTCCTTTTAGTCGGGGACGTTGAGAGGTACCCTGGGATTGCTTGCACGATGCACCGAGGAGAGCATTTTCTACCAGCAACGAACAGGATCTCCAGTCGAGCCCTGCAGCGTATCGCGATGATTTCATTCGCTTTTCCTCTGCGCATTATCATGGAAGGGATGGGGACACGGAGATGAAAAGAGTCTTTCCCATGGTCGCGTACTTGTTGCCGTGAATACGAGCGTCTTCCAGAGCCTTGGGGGAGAGCACCCACTAGTCGGACGCCAGATGTGGGTAGAACGGGAACTCGTCGGCGTTGGCGCGTTTGCGCCCGAAATTCAATCTGGGGAGACCATTAGAGTAGTGGGGATGGGGATATCACAAAAGCATAAGTAAACTGACCACGGAGGGAGAGTCGAGATAGTCACTTTGTTACTTCAAAAGCGCCATTGACAGTCACACCTGTTCAGTGAACAAGAGTTTGATATGTTTCCGGTGAGTATAATCGAAGGTATGGGAATGATTCACGGATGACCAGATACGTCCGGGTGTTAGTCAGAAAGGCTGGGTCTCGCCGTCTTCACGGTATCTTCAGCCTGGCGGGCGAGTGCAGTCAGGCTTCTGCCGATAAGGAGGCGCAGGCGATTCAGATACTGTACAAGGGGAAAACAAACGATTAGTGATTATGTTTGAAAGTTCCAGAGATTGAGATCATACCTTGCTGTTGTTTCGGGGAGGGGAGGGATACCCGGACGTTCGACAAGTCAAAGGTCGCTCGTCGAGTCGCGTGTTGGGCGATGTGGCGGGAGACTAGGTTATGGTTGAGTACGAGAGATAGAGAATGAGTAGAAAGGGCGCTCACGGGAGGATGGTGTCGAGACTCCCGATTGATTTGCGCTGGAGAGAAGGGGCCCAGGGAACAAGAGGCCGCTCCATCTCCGAGAGGGTCCGAGTTGCAGTGGGCTCTGTGGTGAAAGACTAGGCTATGGGTGAGCACGAGAGATGGAGATTGAGTAAAAGAGCGCTCACTGGAGACTCCCGATTGATTTGAGTTGGAAATATGGGGCTCGCCGTGCCAGAGGCCGCTCCAGCTCCGAGAGGATTTCAATGTGCGGTGGGCGATGTGGTGGAAGACTGGGGCTGGCGGTGAGGAAGAGAGATGGAGAGTGAGTAGAAAGAATGCTCACCGGCAAGCTCATTGCACAGGAACCGGGGATAACCTTCCATGAGTCGATTCTAACCTTCTAACCTCAAAACTGGGATAAATAATCCCAATGAAAGCACCATAGAGCCGTTCATAGGCTTTTTAGGCAGCACAGGGCCGGGTCTGGATGAAGATTGGGGCGGTGAGCTGAAATGTCCACCTCAGCCCATCAGCTCGTGCACTCACCGATTTGCGCCAATGCGCAGCGAATAAACCCAGAGATGTTGCCAATACGTGGTGAATGCATGCGCATGTCCTCGATATATCGGTTCTATAGGGTCCAGGGGAGACCGAAACGATGGGGCACGAAGCTGTCGCAGAGATAGATACGGTGATCGTCGAGCCGCGTCGAATTCGGAAACGGCGAGCGTGTTAGACCTCCTGATCCAAACACCGGCAATACATCGAGACGCCGGCATTTGGTGAGCGCCTACCGAAGTGCCGCTCCAAGTTCACGGCGTCGTCCCTCTGAGGCCCCACAATTCTCTGCCCCCTGAAGTCCTCTGGCCGGTGTCTCTTCGCACTTCGCAACATTACTCCCATTTTTGATTCTGTCTGGCAACTACTTTCCTTAAGAACGGTTTCAAAGTCGATTCCACGGACAGTATGGGCCAATGGGCGATATATACGATCACTCTGATCTCATTATCCTCATTGTCTATTTTATGGTGGCCGCCACTTACACAACATGTTAGGCGGGGCCCGATTAGAAAGAGTTTGCCAATAGAGTACTTAGGCCATGGATTCACCATCGGAGGAGACCTAAAAGATACATAAAAAATCAGTTTCTACGCCCAACAAATCGCAGAATGATAATGCGTACAAAATAGAAAAAGCTTCTCAACAGCTTGATTTCTTTACAGCGTGGCTTATAGCGAAGAATTCCGACCATTTCGATGCTCTCACATCCAAGAGTGAAATCAGTCAGAACAACGCTTTCCTTTGCTTTGCTCCCTACCCTTCCATGACGGCAGGCGTAATATCGTGGAATAAGGTGAGAGGGGATCTGGCTTGGTAGGGATCGGATATCCTCGCAGCTGAATTCACCGTCTCCAGAAGGAAAGGTAATGACAAGGTGAGGGACGAGCCCTTCCATTGGTATTGCGCTGTCAGCGAGGGCGCGCACCCACTGTTCCGTGTTGACCATTCTCTCAAGCGCGGCGCGAAGAAACATACGGGTTCGTAGAGATAACCAACCACCAAATGCTTTACGTTCTGAGTAAGTTGCATTCAGCCTTCAAGATCAGAAAGACGTGTTCAAAAGCAAACTCACCCATGTACACATTCTTGGCGGTTTCGCACTCATCGCGGTGTAGGCTCCAATCGGCTTCCTGGCATAGTTTCGAACAATAAACGACGGTGTGGCAGTTAGAGCAAGTCTTATGCGCGATCGCTTGAGTCCCGGAATCGTTCGAATGCCTCGTAGCCTCCTTGTGCTGTCAATGCAGGGGTGTTAAATAAGCTTGTATAGATTATGTACGAGGAAAACTCACCGTCAGATTATCGCAGGTCGTGGCTGCTGTGCCCCGTTCGTAATGTTCCAGACTTCTCGCAAGGCTCGCTTCGACGATTTTCCATAACCCTCGAACGCGTTCACCACTATTGTCCCGGGAGATGGAAGGGGGAGACAGGGCATGTTTCAAGGGTTTCAGAAGGGCGGGGTAGCATGTATGCAAAGCCACCAAGGCTAGGTCATTGAAGGCAAAATCATAACCAACGGTCCCCGGCAGTCCAGCTGAAGACCCAAATGTAGTGGATATGATAGACAGCACGCCCCCTTCAACGGCCTGCGCCAACATCTTGGAGATCGCAGGAGATCTCGCTTTCAACCACTGCAACGTTTCGTGGGCTAGCCGAGAAGTAGCAAGAACGACCGTTCCATCGCCGACGTCATTGGAAGCCAAGAGATGGGATAGGGCCTTGAAAAGGAGTGAGACCGCCCTGAACCTCCTGATAGACGCCCAGGCTCCAGCATTTCGGGTGAGAGCTTTCAAGAGCCCGAAGGTAATGAGGATTTCCTCCCCCGCTGCGTTGAGAGTGAGACCCTCCGTAATTCTCAAAGGGATCTGAACCAGTTGGCGGGCCACAGAGTCGATTGTAAGGTCCTGCAGTAAATCTCGGTCCTGGAGGACCTCCGCGATAGTGGAGGACGTCCCGGGTTGCTCAAGGTACACCCCCATCAGTCTAACCTGCGCGACGTCTACAGAAGCTTGGTTATTCCGGCATTGGAGGACTGCGAAGGCGGTCTTCAAGCGTAAAGAGGAAGGGCCGTGGTCGTTGGAGATGGTTGATATAGATACAAATTTCCAAAGCATTCAAAAACTACCCCGTCAGAGTACGGGGGGAACGACCGGACACTTAGCATGGCCCTATCGCCCAAGAGACCGCCGGGCTACATCACATACAGCAAATGGAACCTACAGCGGGAATGGGGAGAGGAGCTGAGGGCCGGGAAAGCGGAGGTGATGCACGCCAAGGGGAGAAGGCGGGTTGGGAGATCAAGGAGATCGGCGAGGTTGACGAGGAATGGGTTTTGCTAGACCTGAGCGTGTAATAAGGTTGGAGTGACCCGCCAGACTCCAGTCGTACGAAAGGCGAGATGGTTGACAGGATGTGCCATGCGATAAGGAACCGTTCAAGATGCCAGCATAAGAAGGAACACTTCACCAAACCGCCGACCTCACTAGCCCCCTCTCACCTTGCTCCCACCGCTCCCGCATACCAACATTGTACCCCGCTGCATGCGCATGGCACATATCCACGCACACGCCGACACGCGTCTTGCCTCCATGAGCGCGATGATGGCTACGAGTTGGGCGAAGGTCGAGCCGATGACATCCAATGCCTGCATATATCGTAGAGCACTTAGAGAGCAGGCGTGTGTGTGGGAGGGTTTGAGGAAGAGGAGGAGTGAATTCGCTGGGCCGGGATGGTGCTGCAACGATGGGAGAGGAAGAGAGTGACGGTGCACAGCTGCACCAAGTGCGCGACTTGCGAAGCGCGATGACGTATGTTAGGTAGGTTCTCGAGCAGGTGGCACTCGCCAGCATACCTTTAGATCTCAGAAAACGATATCTCTCAGTAGATATGTGTAAGAAATTCGAAAAGGTGAGTAGAATTTTGAGAGAAAGGGCTATATAGTGTATTATGAATGTATATAAAGACCCAGGGTCCGACATGGGCCTGTGAGGGCAGACTCCCAGATTCACTTTCCGCTGTCAGCCGATCTGGGGCTCTCAGCGCAGACGGACTTCTCACTGGGTCTGAGTGTAGCATGGCTAATCTGTAGGTGTGGGAGGTACTCTGACGGGATAGACATGAAGCTCATCTGGGCCCCACCGATGCGATGGAAAGTACACCCGCACCCTCCCCTGTCCTAACTCGGAATGACCAAGGCTTACCTTTCCCTTGCTTGTCCCCCCACTGTAAAGCCTCGACGACTGCGCATTCTAACGTAGAGAGAGATGACGCCGGTTTCCTCGCCTCGTGTCTGAGTCAAAAATGTGAGTCGAGGGTTAGGAAACTAGTAGTAGTACATACCGCCCCAAGGCACCCACAACCATTGGCATCCTGGCCGCCTGCGTATACGCTGATTAGAAGTGTGAGGGTAGGGAAGCATTAATCGCGGTGCT
Source organism: Ephemerocybe angulata (assembly GCA_013368325.1). NCBI lineage: Eukaryota > Fungi > Basidiomycota > Agaricomycetes > Agaricales > Psathyrellaceae > Ephemerocybe > Ephemerocybe angulata. The sequence continues at coordinate 703,799 of JAACJK010000060.1, forward strand.
GTGAGGGTGAGTCGTGAGTTGTGACCAGTAAGCTTGAGGCTGCTCACGTACCCGTATATGCGCCAAGGTAAGGGCAGATAACGTCTAGACATCGTCAATCGCCAAGTATCATATGTCGCAGCAAGAACACGCACCTTAAAGAGCATTTCGCATCCTCCTTTTTCATGTACCCTCCCAGTTTGGACAGAACTCACCCCACTGCTGACCGTCGTACCGACAGCGCTGGACACATCGCGTAGATGATTCATTCCAGATGGAAAAACAGGGGCGAGTAGCTACCCAGGTCAGCTCATGGTGGGCTGTGTGCGCCCATGGCAGTTGCACACAAGCGCAAAAAGGGCCATACAAGCACCTATGGACTGGTAGGTTCGCAAGGCTATTCATTAGATCATGGTGCAGGGATGAGTTATGAACGATCTCAAGCCCCCGCTCGTCGCGGGGCCTCTTCCCTTCCTGGATCCTGGCCCAAAAATAGCTCCAGAGCTGGAGGTCAGTCACTAGCCTGTGCATTTTGCCCGCTGTCGACTTCTTCGTATAAAGCCAACGCCTTACATTCGTTAATCTTCGTTCCTTTACGCCCCCCATCTCTCTCATAAAATGTGTTTCGCCGCCGTCCTCCTTGCCTGCGCATCCACCGCTCTCGGCCTCGACCTCGACTCCTGCGGCCGGGTCGGGATGACTCTTGTCTAACGCACCAGCTAGCGCTCCCCGGGTCAGTTAATCCTGTATACCTGGGGCTTCAGGTCACGCGTCTATTATCGACACCACGAGCCAGATTTTGAATAACATCTACCACTTAAACAACTACGGCAATTGAGTTCTATTGTGGAGGGGAGAAGCCTATCAGAGTGAAAATCCTCAGAAATCCAACCGCGATGCCGATGGTGTGTGTCATCGATATCCTTGCTTCTGCCTGGAAGGTGACTCCTCTGGTCAGACGTCCTTGCACCTCCGCCTCGTCAGTATGTGCTCTCCCCGTGCAGAACCCCAAATCTGTGCCAGCACCTCATTCGTCCCTTGCCTCCCTTGCCTCCCGTTCCTCCCTTGCCTCGATCGCCCTCAATGCTCTAACTGTTATGGCAAGTATTTCTTCGGGCTATCTTGCGCGGTCAGTCGATGGTGTGGACATCTTGACCACATGCTACTTACAGGCTCTTCTGCGTACTCGCCATCGAGGGCTCCCCATACGCGATCCAGCTTCAAGGGTGGGTTGTCCTTCGCATGAGCCCCTCTCGCTTGGACCTCCTAAATGAAATTGGAACACACCTTCTTGCCTTGGACGTAGTTTATCTTGCGGAGCGATTCGATTTCCTCGCTTTGAGCCTGGTTTGCCTTGCGGAGCACCTCGTTCTCCTCTTCCAGTCGTTGTACATCGAGCTTCAAGGCGATATGCTGGAACCGTTCTCAGTCCCCTGAAAAAGGCTTTTTATAAACCCATGTACTCACATTTCCTCCATCATCGTGCAGGAAGGTTTTCATCATCTCTTGGAAGCGACGGAGTCGGGCTTCTTGTATCTGGGTGAGCTTGGCTGCCCGAGTTCTTCCTCGACTGACTGTGGCCTTCGAAGTGCCGGGTAAATCCCTTTGATTGGAGGTTCCGGCGGGCTCTCGAACTTGAGTCTCAGACCCATTGACGACAACGAGCTCTTTCCAGCTGACCATCTATGTAAGTCATGGTATTGACGATTCGCCGACTAGTTGTGCTCACATTTGCTTTCCCTTCTCAGTGAGATGAACCCCAGAATCGGCACTCCCATGCTTCCCAAACTCGACAAGCATGTCTCCTTTCTAGATACAAAGTTATACAGGTAGGAAGGGGAGTTGTACAGATATTTGAACGTACCAATTGCATCACCGCGTCTTCAAAGGCTTGGTTGAGGAGAGGTGGGAGCCTTGAGTTTGTGCCTGCTTCAAGGCGTGCTGGACACGGTCATGCAGTGGAATACCTCTCACTAAGAAAAAAGGCACTTACCCTTCTTCTTAATAGAAGAGAGGTTCATTGAGCCCTCCTTTCCTTCAGCCAAAAGTGCAGCGATGCTGATCACGACCCCTTTGCAGTCGTTATCAGCCCAAGTTGTTGGAGGGATAAAATGGGCGCAACTTACAATCGAGTGCAGTACGAGTCATTTCGTAGTGGTGCGGAAGATACATATCTGTGGTAAAATGAGATGCAAGGGGACAGGGGGGAAGGCGAGAACGTCAATTCCTTTTCAGCGATGCTTTCTGGACTTTGATGGCAAGTCCTTTGTGCTGGAACTCGAGGCTCGACCAAACTCCGACAGTAGGGGGGAGCTTTGCAAACGACATATCGACATGAGGACGGCTGCAGTAATAAAAAAGAGTCGAGAGCCCCTTTATTATCACCCCACCCCACTTCCCCCAACTCATCCTTAATCTGCACCCGATCCCATCGCCTCGAAACTAGTCAGACCGTAACTGCACCCTGCCCGTCCCACACGGCGCCGACCCCATTTTCAGATATAAACCGGGAAGGATCCCGATGAACGAAGCTGGATCCAAGATGACTTGTACAACGTACGGTAAGAAGCTGGATTGAAGTCCATGAGTACGTGCAAAAGGCAAGGGGACACGTTCTGGGGCTTTGAAAAGAGGTGTCTCCGTAGTAATCTGGGACCACAGTGTCCGATGAGAAATCCCGAGGATGAATTCTTTCTGAGGGGATCTGGCGGCGAAGATGGTACCAAAGTTTGGGAGGATATTGAGATGAGACGAGTTGGAGTTGGAGTCTGCGTCAGAACTGACCCACGGCCATCCACAGTGAGGCGTTGTGCTCACCTATAGGTTACAGGGTTGTTGTCGCAGGAGCGGCTTGGTTTGCTCTTGACGGAGGATTGCAACGAAATGGGTCACGGCTTCGTTACAGAGCCGCGTGGACGAAATATTGATAATGTATCGTCGACAGAGGGTAGGAGGAACTCGCGCGTGGAAGACATAAGAAGGGTCAGAGACCGTAAGAGGGGTTAAGGCGAATGTAGATGTCTATTGAGGGCGGACTGTCCTCAGAGACCATGTTAGAGGGAGAGTATAGAGGGGAAGGCAATGACAGGTGGACTTGCAGGGTTGCAGAGTCTGGGTAGTGAGCAGAACGTGTAGTACAAGCAATGACGAGGGTTCGGAGAGTAGAGGGCGTTGACGAACATCTCCGGCGCAAAATCGCAGGAAACAGGACGGCTGATGGCAGTCTCTCCGTAAAACGGGAAGGGTAGAGACATAGACACGAAGGGACGGGTGGTGTTGGGCTTGATCTATCTGCTTTGGAGGACTCAGTTTGGAACTCAACCTTGATGAGATTGGGACGTACTGGATCTCGACGAAGCTATACAGCTATACACGAATTACTAAACCCCCGAACGATCCTAGAATCAAGCAGTCATCGGAACACTTCAAAAGAGTTAAACGGGGGAGAGGGTTGATAGGCGACTGACCTTCCAGCAAGGGATGAAGACCATCGTCGGCCTCCATGTCAATCCTTCGCTCAAGCCTATCCTGCAAGTTCTCTGGCCTTGGGGAGAGCAACAGCAAGACTAGAGGAAGAAGGCGGCTCAGGAGATGAAGCTGACACCATAGTCTTCATATCCGGGGATGTTGGCGCTGATTTGAACGGGTCTCCGAAGGCCATATACGTCCGAGAGTCCACAGGAGGTTCAACTTCTACACTCAAGTAAGTCATTTTGCCTCGGAATGGGACGCGACACTCACAATTGGATTGGATGACGACCGAGGTGCGCTAAAACGCGTGTCCGCCCACATACTTTGCCCAACGAGGAATCCAGATTCGCGCTTCTGGTGGTCTCTACTCGCATTATTTGGAGCCTGGCGGATGAGAACAGTCAAACTTCGGCCTCGAGATACATAGACGTATATTATACTCGCCTGGGTGACCTTAGCCCTTCAATACCTTCGATCGGAGTGCTTGACATGTCGACAACCCCAGAGAGCCCCGATAAGCAGGCGCAGGCGACTCATGGGGCAGCGTTGCGTGCCGTTGTGGTGGACGAATCAGACAGCCAATCCGTCCAATTCGTCGGAATTGTCGAATGCGCTGCATATGGTGACAGGTTCCCAGGCTTCCAACTCCGACGGTGCCCACGGCAGGCGCTCACAGCCTCGTCCTTCTCCCCTATACTCATCTCTGGCCTAGTGGACTCCTGGTACCCGACATACGCCTCTGTCAGAGAGTGAATAACGCTTATGTGGCCTTAGTTGAGATTCAGGTGAGCATCGTTCTCGGGCTTGCCCACAATGCCGCAACCTCACCGAATAGACGCCCGCACCAGACCCCAGCGCAGGATAACTTTCTTCGCATGTTCAGAAGCCCATCCGATCTTTTCTTAGTTCTTCGGCAGCAGAAAACCCTCCGCATTTCTGACGGATGGCCTCTTTAATTGTAAGCTCGTTCATACAGGTGCTCTCTCTTACGAACCCGCCATTCGATCCAGCATCCAGCGTCGATCTCGAGGGGAACGACTCCTTTCGTCCCGCACCAGCTAGATGGACGTCGCTCCGGTCTCTCAATTGGAGGACACTGTACCGACTGGCATGTAAGTTCGCGAACCTGAGGCTCGAGGTTCGAGGTGCCTGAGTCTCCTAAGGTGAAGGAGCCGTTGGACAGCGATGACAATTTTAATGAGGTGGACGAGCTTCAGGATGACGATCCTGGATGATGAATCTCCTCAATGTCCGTTCTATGATGAATTCCTTCCAGATTCTCCCCGTGCTGAGTTCAATCGATCACATCGACTTCCCCACGAAACATCGGTTTGAGCGCGTTCTTGCTCGCCTTATGTATGTCAAACCTCGAGGCTCCGAACCCCGAACATCGAATCTCGAAGTTCTCGAACCTGCATGCCATTCGGTGACTGTCGGTCCGGTACTCTGCTCAATAGACCATTCGTACCATCTACTCAGAATCCTTTTGGAGGTGCTGCCGTCATTATGCGGGCTCGGCCGAAATTGCTGAATCGGCCTTGTTCACCACTCGCCCGGAACAGGTGCTCGGGTGGACCGTGCGGGGCTGTTGGGTTGTTCATCGCGGATCCTCCTCCTTGATTCAATCGTGAGGTCACCTACTGATATTTAATTGTCACCATTCGAGCCATAATATTGCGCACTCTTTAGTCGAGGATTCGCAGTCAATTCTCCTGAGGGTGGAAGATTCTCGTCGTGATGCAATGCGCCGAATGGCCAACATCAGTCTAGATGTGTCGATAAATAGTCTATTAAGTTCGGGCCTGCGGAAGACGCGGCAGCAGCCTCTCTATGCAAGGTAAGACTGCCTGAGCTGAGAACTCGTAATCTAGAAGAAACGCAAACGCAAACGCCAAGGTGCGTCGGCATTGCCACAGTGGCCCATACTATAATCTACAATTCTAAATCCTAATTTCCCGGCAGCGGGCGCCCTACGTGTCTCCCGATATCGCACTCGTGTTGTATACAGCATGCGTGTACTCATCTTCACTGGACGAAGATTTCTGAAGGAATTCTGAATTAGCGCGAGACTGAAATGAAAAGGAACGACCGACCTACCTAATAGCATGTGGTGGAGAGCTGGGAGCGCAATATACTGTACGTTACTCGAGACAGGACACCACCTGACCGAAATCAAGGGGAGGTGCGCTTGGCTATTCGAGGCACGACGTTGGTTGGGGAGTTATCGAGGGCAGTCGTCAGTCTGTAATGATTCGAGGGCACACTCACAAATCAGTCAATCCCTTCCTATAGCCTCCAGCTCCGTCGCTGGCCTCCAAGCCTAACCGTACACCGATTGGCAAGAAGAACGCGAGACTCGGGCTCAGCGATGCAAGGGTTAGTGTGCTTGAAATTCGTTGAAGTTCGTGTCCGCAATGCGAGAACCCCTGCAATAGCGCAGCGCCGAGCCGAGGGCGAGAGGTCGGGTACCTCGTTCAACTTTGAGAACTGACTGTGGTCCTATAAATGGAGCTGTGAGAAGTCGAGGGGGAGGTCAACCGTAGGAGCAATATCCATCGCAGGCTCACTCACCTCGCGTTGCATCCGACCAACCCGCTGCCTCCAGTCTCGTCGTTCAAAAGCAGGCCTGTGCTTCGACTGCTTCGCACTCTGTGTTCAATCTTGTGAGCTGACGCGTTACGGACGTCTCCGATGCAAGGTCGGAGTGAAATGGGGGGCGGGTGAGCGGCACGCGTCCGCAGAGTGGGATGGGTGGAGACTTCAATACGAAAGGACGAGCCGACCTCTGTTCCCGGCTTGGACATCCCTGACTCTGTGCTTCGCCTTCCATGATTGGTTGCAGTACGGCATATCGCTGTTGAGAGAACGTCGTTGGTTCACCAGGCTCGTAGAGAAATTACGAAGAAAGCAACTTACACTGGGAAGAATGGCAGCTGTCGCCGTCGGGGCGGCTTCTCGTTCAGCAGGAGGCAAAGGGTGGCGGATGTGTATGACGCCGGCGCACTCCCAGAGGAGTACGGGGCGGCCTGGTCTCGGTAGTCGAATTTGACGCCGCAGAGATGGCGGGGGATATAACTGAAGTATAACTAGGAATAAAAAAGAGCATCGGGGGACGAGTTGGGAGAGCTGTACTCACCTAATCCATGGAGGGCATAAGGTCCCTGTGTAAGCACCAGTTCGTCCCATTAAATGCAGTAACAGGGGCAGGTTCGGGAGCCACCATGTCAGTGCGGATTGGATTGGCCGCGCATGCCAACATTCTCAATGTCCAATCTGTAATCGAAGGTATAGTGACGCGTGGGCGACCATATACACCCAGGGGTCGACGGACGTTACAAGGGTGGATAATCTGGGGTTTTGATTCCAGTGTATCCCGGCATACCATCGTTCCTTGAATTTGCACGCCGTACGAGTCGCCATTGGATTGGATGACGACCAAGACATGCTAAATCGCGTCAAGTTGAGTACCAAGCCTCAGGATCGTGTAATCGACTACGTACTGTGCTCCAAGAACGACGTTGATTTCCAAAGTCGCGCTTCAGTGTGCCTCTACTCGCACTGGTGAGTGAGAACAGTCAAGCTTCCGCCTCGAGATATATGGATATATTATACTCACCTGGGTCACCTTACCCCTCCAACACCCTCGATTGGACTTCTTGGCATGTCGATAGACCCCAGAGAGCCCCGATGAGCAGTCGCATGCGACTTGTGGGGCAGCAGTACGTGCCGTGTCGGTGGACGAATCAGACATGGAATTCGTCCAATTCGTCGGATTTGTCCAATCCGCTAGATATGGTGAGAGGTTCCCAGGATTGCAACTCCGACGGTCACCCCCAGGCGCTGCTGGGCCTCCCTTCCGACTCTCCTTCATAAACTCATCTCCGACGGCTCAATAGATTTTCGATACTATTGACACAAACGACACAGGGCCTTACCGTTGTGGAAACGATGTGTCTCAGCTGAGATACGGGTGAGCATAGGCGTTAGCCCGGCTCGTTATGGCGAACTGGCCGGATAGACGCCCGTAGACGGCGAAGGACAGGATAACTTGCTTGGCATCGGGATCCCTCGCTGCGGAGGCGTGGATAATCTCACAGGCTCGATAAGAAGGCTCGTCACTGACTTCCATCGGGCTGCAAGCCGATGGGAGCTTGTCGTCCGTGAGGCCTTACGCATCGCATCCGGTATGTTTGGCTGGTTATAGTTTTCTTCGGCCTGGAATCTGACAGCCTCGTTATAACGTCACTGGTCGCCAAGTCAAATGCTTTGCCATGGCTAGGGACGGAGGCTCCATGAGCGCTTGGTCGTATAGCTTATGGGCAAGCGCTGGCGCTGTCCGATTCGAAGTCACTTTGGCGAGGAGCCCCCCAAACATCCCACCTCATGGATCGCCTGTTTATGCGATCTATTTGGGGCACTTCTATTGAGGGTAAGTATCACCTGTCCCTGACTCTGATACTGAAACGAAAGACTGACTGTTTTTGAACAGTTCAAAGGAGCCCATGCCAAGTACTAGGTTGGGAGCTTCGTATCGGATTCAGAGTGAGTCGTGTTCCAAACTTTGCTATGGGCGCAGTCCATCCAGCACCGGTCATTTTCCAGCCCATTGGTGAGTTCGTCGTGTGATTCCGGAAACCGAACCATAGTAATCGCAGCCCAGACTTCAATACACTAGACCCTCTCGGAAGCCACCGACATATCGCATCGTAGCTGCGTCGGACCGCGTTTCTGAAAGCTCTGGTGATGGGTCCCCAGCGCTGAAGCGACCGAACCAGGAGGTCGAGTGCGATGATGAACGGGATGGGCTCTGCGATGCCTGGTACGCACTCTGCGCACTCGCCCCTGCCCTTCGACAGGAGCGCCCAGGACTCTTTGCATCGGAATCTCAAGCAACTAAATGCTCGTTCGGTGCTTTAGGTCGTCCCTTATCTGATGCTCGAATCTCAAGGTCTCAGATTTCAGATTCTGGACAATTCCTACTCATCCGTCGATCTTGACATATCGGACTCGACCACCGACCTTAAGCGCAGGCCCACATGGAAACCTCCGTCCACAGATTTCATAACTCTGCATGTCCCTCCCCTGTGTACTCATCCCGGGCGTCGACATTCGAGTTGGGCCGATCTGATCAAGTCCTGTAACGGCCGTTCCCGTCAGGTAGTCAGCCTGGATGATCTCCGAAAACCTCTTGAGTTGACTGGAGTGTAACCGGGAAAGCTTTTCTTTCCGGCGCGAGTAACGGGCGAACGTATAGTCACGGGTTGCCCATCGAGCGCCTATTTCCAGTCTGTAGTCAGCACAGGATCTCGTCAGCTCATCCCATCTAGGAGAAGACCCGAGAATCAGTCAATTTCACCCCAATTTCTCTCCACTACTTCAAAGAGGAGAGAGAAAGGGAGAAAATGTCGAGAGACCCCAGAAACCTCCGATAAGCAGGCACAAGAGGCACAAGCGGCTCACGGCAACACCGAACGAGAGTGGAGACAACAGTGGCGGAAGGAAGAGAAGACCGGGGGCTACGCCGTCGCAAAACGAATCCCACCCCACCAAACATGCCGTAGAGCTCATCAACGACCGCGAGCTCTACGGCCGTGTGCTACAGTTACACGGGAGAGTTCCGCCGCCGCTTCGTCCCAGGAGAAGCGGTGGACTGCGAATGCGGTGAGCCGTACCAAACAAGAGAACACATACTGACCACATGCCCACAGTGGCACAGTACGAGGACGCCCGCGAAATACTGCGAGCCGAATCGCGCGACATCGTGATGGCAGGGAACGAGGAAAGGCATCGAAGCCCTCGCCAAATTCCTCAAGGAGTCCGGAGCGTTCACAAGAGACGGCAGGACCCCAAACAAGCGAGATGCACCAAGATGGGAGGACGAAAGGGAACCCGGGGTAGAAGAGGACAAGGAGAGTGACGAGTATGGGTGACCGATGGGGGCCCGGACGATGAAGACCGCGAGGCGAGCCGCCTGACAAGACCGCCGCCCATACCGCGCGAGAAGCACAACCACAAAAAACCTGGCAGAAGCAGTATCCCTGCACACGAAGAAAAGGACCGTCGGCTACCAACCGACCTCACGTCCAACCACCAACCTTCCCCTTCACCACACCCTTCATCTGGAAGCTATACAACGCACGACATTTTCTTTTTTCTCGTTTTCTTTCCTTATCACAAACGTTACACGGACCCACCCCACCTAATAGGTACCCTCCCCTCATGTACCCGTGTCCTTGGCACACCATAGCTTGCCTCCTAGCACGTTAAACAGAGACTCAAAAAAAGGCGGCTCATGGGACAGAAGTACGTGCCGTTGTCGGTGGACGAGTCAGACAGGCAATTCGTCCAATTCGTCGGATGCTCAATACGCTGGATTTGGTGAGAGATTCCCAGGATTGCAACTCCGGTCCACAGGCGCTGACAGGCTCAGTTTCTTCCGACTCGCCTTCAGATATTCATGTCTCCCAATAGTTCTTCCATACCATCTACTCAGAATCTTGCTGGAGATGGTACCGAAGTAGTGCGGGCTCAGCTGAAATGCTGGATTCCGCCTTCTTCACAACGTGGCGAACTTCGCCGACTCATAGACGCCCGCAGCCCCGGCACACTCCTTGGTACGGATCGTAATTCTTCCTTCGCATTGTTCCCCCAGCTGTACCGATTTCCAGTATTTCATCGCACTAACGTTCTCGTGGTGTGTTACGTCATGAACGATTCTAATTTCATTGTCCAGGTTTTCACTCCCTACGTTGGTATTCGTTCTGAATGCGACATCAACCCATTACTGTACCATCATGAACCGTTCCAATTCTCGTAATTCCCTTTTCCAGCGTCGTGATGCCTCGAAGTTAAAATTTGCGCTCTTCTTTTGCCACACTACATAAATGAACGCTAATCATTGTCAAGGATAGAGCCAAGAAGGTCAAGCACAAAACGAACTACCCGAACGAACCGACAGAAACAGTGATATATTCATGTTTGAAAAGGAATTCTCCAGAGACAACCTGGGCCTCAGATGCCTCCAGAACCAAAGGATAAAGAGATTGGGTACATGCATTGGGTACATGCATTGTTCTACAGGATAATCGATCGCGCGGCACACGTTTGGGCTTTGACGCGAAACTGAGTTTGCCGCCCTGCACACTACGCTGGAAGCTTTCCCCTATGGCCCTCGCTGTACTCGAAACCAGCCAAATGAATCGTGCTGAAAACATGAGCATGTAAGCGCTGATATACCTATTGAGTATTAAGCTGATCATGTCACTCACAAGGCACCATCCGCTACGAAGTAATATCGAGCCCCAGCCTCCAAAGTAATGTCAAGGGTTACCTGTTCGCACTGAAAAAGACTGCGTTAAAAAGTGTCACAGAAAAGGCCACACCAAAGCCTACCCTGGTGCGAGTAAACGCCGCAATCGGAAACTCGAGTTCAACATCATCTGAATCCCCCAGCCTACCGAGCCGGAGACAAGAACGATCGAGCTGCTTGCTGATACCCGTGTCAAGGTCGAGGAAGGCGCTTGTCACGGCGATGCGATGCTTAGGTTGGAAAGCTTTAACTTTGCCTAAGTTGGGCGGAACTTTGCGAGTCCTGCGCACCAGGTCAGTTCTCCGAGAAAAGCAAGTCATTCTCTGTCTGAGAGCTTACCAGACGGGCATATCTTCTGGCGGGTCGAGTGTGATACTGCTACTGAAACGCTTTGGAAAGTACTTTATAGTGCGTAGTAGACTTCGGTAGAAGCCATTAGCTATAGGTATAACAAAGCAAGTCAGCTCCAACGTGGCTAGAACAAGGTCCCCAAGTTTTCACATCTTTGTATTGCATTCGGAGCAACGGAAACATAGGGTCTGGGCGGTTTCGATTTGGCTGCCATGGGCCGGCGTTTGCCAGCTTTACATAAGGGACGCCACAGGGCCATTAGAGGCGGCGGACAAAGACTCTTTGTCCTCGATGCACACAGCGCGTCTTCTCCTTGGGCTTTATTCGTGTGTGTGGTGAATCTGGGAACGTTGGAGCGTCAGCCATAACGGGTTCAATCAAAGTATAGCCCCCTCATAACATACCTCTAGCCCAAGCACATCCCTTCGAGCTTCCAGCCTTGCACCGAGCCTCGCACATACGCTACGGCGCGCCGGTCCATTCTACCAGGCCACGTCTATCTCTTCTTCTCTCATTGACACGTCTCTATCGGGCCCGATGTCTTCCAACAAAGCCACCTCCAGATCGCTGTTCCTTCAATCCTCCCCGAACCGATCGGCTGTGCCTGCAATGTGTCGCGAAACGGAGGTCATCGATGATATTAGGACTCAGCATACCAAGGCTTCCAAGTTGGAAGGCCCCCATTTAGATGCTACGGTTGTTCAAAGCACATGCCAAGCGCTGCACGCGACTGGGTCGTGCCCAATTTGCATGTACTTCATGTCAGAACCCTACATGTGAGTTTGCGGCGTACTTTGTATCTCAGGAGCGACTCTGATGTTCCTCGATGATGTTCCTCGAATATTCTCAAAAGCCTCGAATGCGGCCACACCGCCTGCGCTACATGCCTTCGAAGGGTCTTCGAACGGTTGGTTCTCAAGCGCTTGGGCACTTTGCGCTTCGAAAGCCACGATTACCATGATCAGGGCGAGTGTCAGGTTGTCCCAAAAACCGACGAAGAACTAGTGGACCTCATCGGGTGTGTGGAAGCCCATGGCATGAACCCAGCCGACATCTTTATCTACGAATGCCCCATCTGCAGGAACGAGTCGCGTAGGCCCCCAGTGGTGAACGTCGGGCTCACCGACGTCTTGATGGACCTACTGCGCTCCTATAAAGGTCAGTATATCCCAGAATACTCAAGAGAGTTGAAACTTGGCGATTCCGCGTTCCAGGGATTATTTCTCACTCAGGGTGTCTGTGAGGCGTCAGGGTTGAAGTTCCGTGATATGTAACAACATGATCGAGTCCCGGTTCAAATTTCTTAGTACTCTTCTTGGCATTTTGCCACTTATATCTATTCCTTTCAATATGTAAGACGCTGGTGTTGGTTGTCGATGGTGAAAGTGTTTCGGAAGGGTGACGCTCCCTTGGATCGTAGCAGGCCGGACAATATACTTAGTATGATTAGTACTTGCCTCTCGTAGGGAAGTTACCGCCCACCAATGACACACTTCCAACAAAGTTCCTCAATCGCAAAGACCAAGAAAGACTGCGATATCCGATCAAAGTCACAAAGGGTGCATAGTTCAACAAACATAACCTTGTCTCGGTTTGACATCCGTTGTGGGATGTACCGAGCCCAACCTCTTTGTCAATAGGCATGTGGCGCGTGTGCGCTGTACGTTGGCCCAAAGCTGTACAACGGTGGGTTCGATATAAAAGAAACTCTACCCAGCCTCGATGGCTCTTCAATAAACTATCCGGCCTCAGTCGACTCATCGATATGCCTTCCTGGTAAGTGGCTTACACAGGATCTCCCGAAGAAATGACTAAACGTCCTCCAGGTTCTCCGCGAAGATCGATGCTGGAGGAACCCTCTCCTTGCACCCCACACATCCGACGACCATCACCAACGCGTGTGTCTCCCAGCGGAATCCCATTGAAGAAGGGACCCGCGGGTCTCTAATCTTTGAAGAAGAACGAACGCCTCAATTGAAGGGACCAGTTGCAGCGTTTCTCAGATATGCGGTGCGCCCCCGCTTCCTCCACTCTAATTTTTCCGCCCTCCGTAGCAGCTTCTGAAGAACCGTTATTGTGTCGATAGTGCGAACAAGTAGTCCTCGATTTGGAGTTGGAAGCCGGGAGCGTGTATTATTTGCAAGCCAAAGGATCACTGTGAGTACACACAGTCGCTATATATTGGAAGCCTCTGATAAGCTTCTCAACAGCGCCATAGACCTGGTTGGGGTTGTTAAGGACGACATCGATCAAGACGCCGCGCCCACTTCACAAACCTCACAGTCGAAGACGGTTACGCTCGGGAAGCGCAAAGCTTTGGCTTCAACCGGTGGCGAATCGGCCCCGAAGAAGGCGGCGGATGAGAAGCTGAAGGCGGCGACGGCGGCGCAGAAGAAGAAGAAGGCGGAGGAGAAGGCGGAGGAGAAGGCGGCGGCGGAGGAGGAGAAGAAGAGGAAGGCGGAGGAGAAGAGGAAGGTGGCGGAGGAGGAGAAGAAGAAGAAGGCGGAGCAGAAGAAGAAAGAGACGGAGGAGAAGAAAAAGGTTGCAGAGGAGAATAAAAAGAAGAAGTCGGAGGGAAAGAAGGGAGACGGGGAGAAGTCCACTAGAGGGGGATCTTCCCGGACTACTCGCCAACGAAGTGTCGCCAGCTCTGCTTATCAAGGAAGCGTCGCCAGTTCTAGTCGTCGTCGGAGTGTTGCCAGCTCGGTTGCGACTCGGGAAGGGGTTGAGGAGGTATGGGGAGAGGTAGACGGCAGTTGGGGTGAAGAAGACGATGGGGACGAGGAGGATGAGGAGGACCAGTAGGACGTGAGTAGGATAGGGAAGCAGCCTCGAGGTAGAGGTATTTTGGGTCGAGCTTCAATTGTTAGACGTTATGTTAATGGGTGCTGGTCATTCTATAGATTGTTGGCGGAGAGCTGTGCAAAAGTTGGCGTTCTGCTGCAGTGCGTAAAGTTAAACTCGGAAGGTTTGGGGCTAGGAAGGAGGTCTGGGAGACTTGTATCAATATCTTGAAATATATTTAGGGTCGCTATTAATGATGAATGCAGAGGACGGAGGGAGTACTTACATCCACACACTATTTACCGACACATTTAGACCGCATCACAATGAGGATCTTGCACCCTCAGGAGAATTGACTGCGATTACTCGACTAAAGAGTGCGCAAGATTATGGCTCGAATGGTTATTAAATATCAGTAGGTGGCCTCCCGATTGAAGCCGGGAGGAGGATCCGCAATGAACAACCCAACAACCCAAAAGCCCCACAGTCCACCATGTACGAGCGCCTATTCCGGGCGAGTGGTGAACAAGGCCAAATCCAGCATTTTCGACCGAGTCTGCACAATGACAGCACCATCTCCGAAAGGAGTCTGAGGAGATGGAACGAAGGGGCTATTGAGAGAGATGAGAGTTGGAATAGAGGTGCCAGTGAGCGCCTGCCAGTGGGCACCGTCGGAGTTGCAAGCCTGGGAACCTCTCACCATATCTAGCGTATTGGGCAATTCCGACGAATTGGACCACCACAACGGCACGCAACGCTGCCCCATGAGTCGCCTGTGCCTGCTTGTCGGGGCTCTCTGGGGTTTATCGACATGTCAAGCAGTCCGACCGAGGGTATTGAACACCCAGGTGAGTGTAATATGCCTATATATCTCGAGGCCGAAGCTTGACTGTTCTCACCCGCCAGGCTCCAAACAGCGCGAGTAGAGACCACCAGATGCGCAGATCTGGATCCAATGCCGTCGTTGGGGCAAAGTATGTGGTCGGGTACACGATCCTGGGCTTGATACTGAAGTTGACGCGTTTTAGCACGCCTTGGTCGTATCCAATCCAATTGTGAGTGTCGCGTCCCATTCCGAGGCAAGATGACTTACATGAGTGTAGAAATTGAACCTCCTGTGAACTCCCGGGCGTATGTGGGCTTCAGAGACCCGTTCAAATTAGCGCCGACGTCCTACACGCAGAATACCGGACCGACTGGCGCGTAGGTTCGAGGTTCGAGGTTCGAGCAAGGTTCGAGGTCCGCAAAGTTTGAACTCCTCAAGCGCTCGTAGCAACTCTGCTGCCCTGTGCTACTGTGTACCACAGGGATGCTCCTCGTCGGGATGGCCACCTTTACCACAATAAAGGAGCTTCACGGTACCCCGCATTTCCATCCAACAAAACCTTCGGTCCTATGAAGACTGTGGCGCCAACAGATTTCCTGAGCCGCCTTCTTCCTCTAGTCTTGCTGCTGCTCTCCCCAAGGCTAGAGATCTCGCAGGCTAGACTTGAGCGAAGGATTGGCATGGAGGTCGACGATAGACTTCGAACCTTCCTGGAAGGTCGGTCGCCTATCAACCCTCTCCCCCGCTTCCCTCTTTTAAAGTGTTCTGATGACTGCTTGATTCTAGGATCTTTCGGGCGTTTAGCAATCCGTGTATAGCTTCGTCGAGCTCCAGTGCGTCCCCATTTCATCAGGATCCTCCGAAGCAGATAGATCAAGCTCAACACCACCCGCCCCTTCGTACATGCCGGCGTTCTCGTCTTCCCCAGATCCCACTCTATGGATCCGCAGCGCTTCATCTCACCGTTGCCTTGCACCGGAGAATCGATATTTACACGCCGAGACCCTGAAACTGCTCGCACCACCGTTTTACCCAATTTGAATATCTACGCCAGCCCCGTCTTGCCAGAGACACGTCACCGTCCAACATATACGGCTTTTACGCAAGGGCGAACCCGCCATCGACGCGACGCCGGCACTTGTTGTAAGTCCTCTTGCCATCAGTATTCCCTCTTCGAACTTCATCTGACATGTCCGGGCACCCGCTTCCAGAGACGCCGCGTCCTCCTACAAGAGACCACAGCGATTCCTCCTACCCGCGCCGCGATCGAAACAGAAGAGGTTTGCCTCGAGTCCCTTTCAACCCCCCTGAGGAGCTCCAATTCTCTCGGTTTTTCCCAGTTTCCCCTCTCTCGCCGTCTTTGTCTCCTCCCTTCTTTCCCTTCCGAGTCGGGATACGATCCCGCTCTACACCTTCTATCCCACCCCCCTAGCCAATGTTCTATCCTCAGTTCACGTCCCGCGACAACAGCCGTATTGCCAAATGGACCAGAAGCGCCCAGGCGCTTGATGTTCAGCCTCGTGACAAGATGTAACCCGATAAAATAAGCCCCTAGTAGCTGCATACAGTGGCAGTCCCGTAGAGAATATACTTACAGTTGTACATCTATAAACAAGGGACGAGAACGGAGCGGACATTCAAAGTGTACAGATGCCGCTTCTTGGGCTTCATGAAACCTCACCTTGGTAGCACGCTTGAACTCGCCTGACTATGAATGACTAGGAGCGTGCTGTTATGGCGGCTTCTACTCTGTACAGGTCTTTTCGCCCGCCCTTCCGGTCCGTGTTTAAGCTCGCAATGGCATATTATATCCATCTCACCGTCACTCTGATACGGGCAGATTTTATCCGCCTCGAAGCCAGCCAAATCATCGGTAAGGAATGTTAACATTGTTAACCTACCCACTTTACGGGCAGGTAGATTGACTTTGAGAGGAACTACTGCGCAATTACCTACGCTCCTGCCATTGCAAATGAGTGCGAACAATGGGAATCTGCATGAGCCGTGACGCCATGTCATTCAACAGATTGGCACTCTATAGCGCTTACTTCGGTCACTCAGTCCAAATGATGCTGGAGAATCTTTCAGTTCAGTTTGGTCAGTCGAATGAAAGGATGCCAGGACGCATGTCGCTCACGGTGTCATATATCTAGGTGTGCCTTATCGCTGCCGTTCATGCTGTCAGGGCAAATCGAAGGGCGTAGATTTTTAAACGATGGTTAATACAATTGGTAGTATATCGTTTAGATAAAGGCGAAGGGTCGAATCTTTATTACGACCCACCCGGTGACGGGCGACAGGACCACTTTCACGGCAGCGTCGGGCTTCAGTGTTCAAGGCCAACGGTCTCCTGGATGTGATTGGTGGATGCGACACCACCCATGAGTGCCATTCATTGTCGGAGGTGGTCGACGATTCATTCGGCCGGGTTTGTGAGAGTTTGCCCTTCATGGGATCTAGTTGGGACAAGATGTTTGATTAGGCGGTTCGTAGAGACCCAACGAGACCACTCAACTTTCTGGGGTGATATAAAAGGAATTGCGTAAACTGCGGCGCTATCCCGCATGGTATGGAAGCGAGAACGATGGTGTTCGCCTAGATATCGCCGAGACGATGTGGGTGGGGGGTTCAGAGGGACTACTTATCCGGTGCCTCCGTGGGCTTCGGGATCTCGGCGCGCGTGCTGCGGAACGATGAAGACGTCGACAAGAAGAGAAGATGAAGCGTTTCGGTGGAGGGTACCTCAGATCGTATGTGGAGACCTGGAGGATGCAGAGTAGTCCCGGTGGTGTTGACGGGGTAGGAGGAGGCCCGTCGCAAGACGGAGCCTGCGTTTATGAGCTTGACGAGTGTTGGCCGCTGGACGAGGTGAGGAATGTTGAAGGTGGACGCTCATCGAGTCAAAACCTGTGTATACGAGGAGAGAATAACACTAACCAGTCTTTTTTCGCTGGTCGACCATCCTAGGACACTGAGTAATCTCGCTGTCATGGTATATGGGTACGACGGCCTTGGGCCGAGGGTTGAACCTGCATAGTACACCAAACGGTGAGCCGGCCTTCCCTCCTCCTACCATGTTAGACCATTACCTGGGTAAAGGGTCATCTGGATCTCTAAAATTCAAACCCAATCAACCCCATACAACCTCTAGATTTGGCCAGCACTCATATCAGAAGTCGTTGCGACGAAAGGTCAATCCGCAGGCCTTGCGAGGCCTGCGGGCAGAGCCAAAGAGAAGCATGGGTAAAGTGGAAGAGTCCCGAAAGCGACGAACATCCCTAAATGCTCAAGCGTCGAGGAAGGTGACATCATGGTCGGTTGAGAGCTTCAATTGGGATGCTGTTGATGGCTCAGCCCGCTCCAGTGCCAGGGAAGGTTCGCACGTTGAGCGCTAAAGCCTCCGCGGGCGCTAATGGTCTATCGACGCGTTGTTGAAGTGGAGGAGTGTCTCCCGACTGAATCTTAGAAGAGCAGGAAGCGAATGTGAGCACAGGTTGCGAGCACAGAGAGGAGAGATTTATTCAGCAAAGTTGTACAGGTGAGTAATATGGACGGGGGGTAGAGCCAGACAGAAACAGGAAGACACGTATCAGACAAGACAAGTAGGAAACAAAGTGAAAAGAAAAAAGGAGAAGCAGAAGCAGAAAAAACACAAACCCAGGATGGAGGATGGGCAGCATGAGGTGGTTCAGAACCAAGAGTATAAAATGGGTGTTGGAACTACGGAGGGTACTGAGGAGAAGTAGGGAATAAAGGCCAAAGCCTGGAGCCCAAGGGTGATGAGAGAGATAGGTTGAATGAAACCAAGGAAAAAAAAGCGAAGGCCAAAGGATGGTAGCATGGAAGATAGGAAAGACGCCGCACGCCAAGACAAGGAGGATGGATAGAAGGCAAGATGGTTGTGGGAAACAAAAAAGGTCGGTCAAGCATTAACACAACAACGACAAAAAAATGCGAGCACATCACAGGCTGCGAACGAAAAGACGACCGAGGCGAACAGGATGTAAGAGATGGTGATAAGGTGCTTTGAGATGAATCACCGTCCGGGTTTTAAATCGCCCAGGGTCGAGGGAGAGGAAGAGAATAACTCGGCAGAAGAAGAACAATCGAAAACAAGAACACCATCATTAAAACGACGACACATAAAGAGAACGAGAGATAAAAACGAAGAAGGAATGGCGGTTTGCAGAGAGCAAGTCGTTATAACTAGCCGGTGGGTAGCAGAGGACGAAACAAGCGATGGCTGAGAAAATGGATATAGGGTGGGGATAGGGGTCGAACCAAAACGACTATGCCAACCAACCTTTCGTCGAAATATCAAAAGAATGTGAAGAATAGAGCGAGAGAGTGGAGAGATGGTAGAGAGATAAGACAAGATAGCGCTGGTAGGCATCAGGATATTATGTGGCTTGGGAGGTATCCATTCGTAGAGAGATAAGACAAGATAGCGCTGGTAGGCATCAGGATATTATGTGGCTTGGGAGGTATCCATTCAGACAGAGAACCGAGGACAAAGACGAAGACGAAGGCGAAGAAAGCAAGACCGCCAGAACCAAACACACCGCACACATCGAGAGTTCTTGGGGGAGGTGTTTGGGAGGGGTGAGGAGGGCGCTGGGAGGATGGTCGGGAGTGTGCGGCGGTTCTCGAAGGCCGAGGCGGGGGAGGACGAGGAGGAGTGGATTCGGGAGCTCGTGGATATTGGCGTTGATCGGCTCGTGGCTCCGCTGAAGGTGTGTCTTCCCTGTATTGAAATCAATGCATAGGAGCTGACGTGGGCTTTAGAATCGTGTCCTTCAGACACTGTGATGCTCACGCCGCCACTGTACATCCTCGACCACGCGCAAGTGCTCAAGGAGGTCATGTCCGTGTACCAGTCGTCCGTCCTGCACGAAAGCCGGGGAAAAGCAGAAGGCTGGGCTCGGGAGTGAATTTGGGGAGGTGCTGGATGTCGCTATCGATCCTGTGGTGGAAAGCGTGATAAAGGGCGGCGAGGAGAAGGACAAGCTGAGGCCGAGGTGGAACGCGAGTGTGTGGATCGTGAACTGCCTCACGTATATCCTGGTAGGTTTCCCGCCTTCGGTTCAAAAGGTATCACCAGGCTGACTGTTAGAGCGTCGTCGAGCTTAGAGCGTCGTCGAGCCTTTCTCCTCCTTCACGCAGGAGAAGCAGGATGGTATCAAGACTCTCCTCGATACCCGCGTCGCCGCGCTCATCGAAGAACACACCACCTCCCTCCTCGACGAATCCGGCCTTTTCGGCGTCTACCAAACCATCGAGCACCCGCCCAACACCTCCGAGCCGCTGTCCCACTTCCGCGAGACGTCGCCCGCGCTGCGGGCCCTGCACCAGTTCTGCTTATTCCTCTCGTCGCCGACGGTGCCCTTCCTCGTTCCTGCGCGAAGGGGGTTTACTACGTTGGACGAGTTTACTGTACGTGTAGATTCAAGTGTTACTTATAGGTCCATCTTTGTAAATACAATCGGTTTTTGCGTGTTTTCTACAACAACTTCGCACACAGGGCAAAAAGGAAAACGGCGATGATCGCCAAGAAGACTATGGCGGTGGTTTCGAAGCACTTGGACTTCCGAATGCGGCGGCCCCGCGTGCGTACGTTATAAACATTGGCTGCATGAACGACTGCAGAAATTTGAGAAAAGGTGCCCAATTTTGAAAGCGCGGACTCACTTTTCAAGCGTTCGATATGAAAATTGTGCGCGCCGTCCCAATAACGGCCGCCATCATTCTCACTGGCGCATCACAGTATCAATAAATGTACATAAAGAGAAAGAGTGCATCTTACCTGGGGAGGGAAGTTGCAGAAAAGGAGCCTGAGGGCATTGTTGTCAGTGATGATTGTGGTGGTAGTTGAAGGAGAGTTGCCATCGATGACCTGGCATCGTTTGGTTTAAAAGCTCTGCGTGTACCTGCGTACACCTGTTTGTAACACAGGTTGAATAAAAGTTTAGTTGAAGACTGAAGTGGAGAAAGGTTCCATGGTATCCAAGTCACCCACTCCCAACTGGTGGTTCTAGCTCAAGGCAGCCAGCAAGACATCCATCCATGGGGTTACTGTGGCTACTGTAAACGCGCGCTGTAGCTGACTGCGTCCCGGATCCTACACCTCATGCGACGCCTCGACCTGAAGGGAAGCCATCGAAACAACATGGTTCTTGGGCGCGGCCTCTCAACGTTCAACTCGCGTCGCCTGGCGGTAGTTACCGCATTTGGTCGAATAAAGACGACATGGGGTGGCATGCGCTGTGGACTGTGGCATATGTACGGTAGTAGTCTGTATGTCTACTGGAGAGCAAGACGAGGAATTAGTTAAAACAAGGGAAATAACGAGGGCTTGTATATTATGGAGAGCCATCTCCAGCTCACGGAGCGCTGCCGTACTCAGCTCGAGAAACGGGGTTCGAGGAGACGCAGGTGGTTAAGCGCCCGAATGGAGCGCCCGAATGGATGACTCAGATGCTGACTAATGGTCCAATTGCTAACGCGTGTCTCCTCGACAGCGACTTCTACGTTTACCAAGACGGCAGAACTGGGGAACAAGCATCGGTAAGTACAACGATTGGATTGAAGGAACTAACGAAGTACGATATTTAGGTACGAGGTACGATGGGGACGAGGGGTCCGATGGTGGCAAGACGCCGGCTGATCATGGGACTGGTCCCGACGATCGGGGATAACGACCAGGTTCGTAGTCTACTTCAAGTTCGGATGAAGCGTACGAGAGCGCTAGGCAGCGGGCTAGTGATAGCCTGGACGTGGGATGGTAGACGGGGACCACTCGTTGCGCACTCAGGCTGCGCTTCACTGCCATTCTTTAATCCTCGTTCTCCTATCTATCGCTCTGCCACTACTCCATACTGACCTTCTTCCTTCACGCTCGCAGGTTGGCCAACTCAGTACGCTCGCCAACGAGGTAACTCGGGTAAGTTTGGAGGTTGGAACAGAGGGTATCCTTGGAGGTCAGGCGACGGTGCCGGGTGTGCAGGGCATGTGGAAGGTACGTTTCGATTGGCTTGGGGAGGTCGATATAAGCTTACAGTTTCGTTCATCGTTCCGTCCTACTCTATCGCCTTCGCCGTCCGAATTACCCCCTCTTGTCGACCATGCTAGCCGTCCTCGTCGTTCCCCATTCGCCTTCCACCCTCTCGACATTCATCTCTTCGCGTCTCTCGCTGCCGTCGTCGTCGTTCGGATCTACAGAATCGGCAAAGTCTGGCGTTCGTACCATCTCTCGACCGTCCTATAGCAGTGGGGTTGACAATTCGCTTATCGCAGAGGACCCAAATGCTGCTGAGGTTGTCAAGATTTCGTCAGGTACTTCAGACTCTCCGATCGTCATACTTCGATGCATTAACATTGCCCAGGACAACTCTTCTTGACTCGCGCTGGTATCCTTCGTAGCAACAGAGAATGCATGTATGTAAAAGCTTCCAGTTGCGCACCTCCTCCAGCTCACACTTTTAAGCTACAATGAGGCCATGGCGACCATTCGACGCATCCCCCAGATGGACCATAACTTCCAACTCGTTATCACTCGTGTTTACGAAGATGAAGATCAAGGCCTCTTGGCAGAGGACGACGAGAGTGCGTGCACTCGCCACCGTGGAACCTTCAATTGTGTACTAACACAGCACCTACCAACAGCCGACGAAGAGCGCGTTTTCTTGGTCGGTGAAGAGTTGGACTTCAGGCCAGGAGTGACCGATGGCGAGCCAACGTTCGACCACTCGGGCATTGTTACTGCCCAGATCGTGCGAGGGGGCTCTGGGTACGACTATTACCTCTCCGCAGCAACGTCGGATGATCATCTCCTCTTGCACAAAATCGCGAGCGAGCTGAACCAACGGTGTTCGAAGAAGATAAGGACCCTTAAATGGAATCACACGGGGGACAATGGTGTTGGGCACAGTTGGCTGTTCAGATTTGAGAATGATGAGGACTACCAAGCGTTTACAAGCACCTTCATGAGTTGCCTCTGGGAGACTACGAACCAAACATCGTGGGCCAAGATCAAGGTGCGTGTCGTGCAGTTACTTCTATACCTCAGGGTGCTGACTCCTTGTTCAGGCTGACGAACAAGACTATGTCATGCGATCTGCGAATGACGAAGACGTTGAGATGAAGGATGTGGAGGATTCTGACGAAGATGAAGACGCCGTCCAGTCAGCCTTGGACCCAGATGAAGGTACGTCGCAGGTCGATATTCAAAACGTAATTTTTTCTGAACTGGGTTACAGAGCCAAGCGATGACGAGGAAGAGGACGAAGTTCATCTAGAGAGACCTCCAAGGAGACGTAGACGAGCTGTTCGAATTCGTCTGCCCAGACACAAACGCCCCAACGAGAGCCTTCTTCGAGACTTGCATGTATCGCGCCATGTTTGAGCGCAAGTACAAGCGCAGCGCTGATATGGCATCGGAGGCTGCCCTTGACGAATCTGTTTACAAGTGCGTTTGAGCCATCGTTTCCATGGGGCCCTTGTTCTAATCCGTATATAGACCTCCCCCTCCTAAAGCCACCAGACTTCAAATCTCGAGCCGGAAAGCCTCACCGTCAACGAGCAAGATCTCTTCAGCCCCCGTGCCTTCCCCACAGGAACCCCAGGCTGAACCCGAACCAATCGCCGAAGAAACGGCCATGTCTGTTGAACCTTCCGCTCCCCGCGAATCTCTGGGCCTCACACCAACACCCCTTCCCAATGCTGAAACGATACACTCTGTCGAAGCGGGGCTTTACCATTGGAATGCCGACGCTCACGGATAATGTGAACTTGATGGCGATGTACCTCACGAATCAAGTGCGGTCGATCGCGCAGGTCACGAAGGCCGTTGCTGGAGGGGACTTCGACTGATCTTCAATCGCTTCGCCCATCTTCACTGCCCACAGCTCACTCTGCAAGTAGGAACGATCGCGATCGCCACCACGGCCGTCGCGCGCGGTGACCTTACCCAGAAGATCGGAGGCGTCTTTGTCTCTGGAGAGATGCTGTCGCTTGTCAGCACCATCAACGACATGATCGACCAGCTCGCCACCTTCGCGGCGGAGGTGAAGAAGGTCGCGAGGGAAGTCGGAGCGGAGGGTAAGTTGGGAGTGCAGGCGGAGGTTGGGAACGTACAAAGGATTTGGCAGGAGATTACGTGCGTGTTCTGCCCTTTATCTGACGCACGTAGACTAACCGTTCGACCTTGTCCTATCCTTTATCTGACGCACGTAGACTAACCGTTCCCTTCGCACAGACTTTCTGTGAACACGATGGCTGGACACTTGACGGCACCCTACGCACGCCAAATTCGCGAGTTGGACGCCCTTGTGCGGCACCAGAGCAAGGGAGGACGTGCAATGAGGAGAAGGATAAGAATGGTGCATTCGACGGGGGGGGGTGGGGGGGCATATGATTGTAAATCCATCTCTGCACTTTGGAAGCTGAGCTGACAGTTCGCAGGTCACTTAGATTCCCTTTAAACGTGAAACATGGGCGAGATGGAGCAAGTGTCGTGTTACAGTCAGGATCCCCCAGTAGTCGGTAGCCGTAGCTGGTACGTGCCAAAATTCTGGTTGTTGTGACGATATGTGGTCCAAAGCACAAGCTTCTTAGCAAAGCGAAAGCATTGAGTTTACACACTGTCTCGGGATCGAGACGGCCAGATTACGAAACGCAAGGAAAATGTCACTCTGGAACATAGCAGCTTTCCGGGAGGTATGCGAGGGAACGCTGTGCGCTGGAGGGTGTGGTGGGCCAAGCGCTCAGGGTTGGCGCCCAACCGGCGTCTCTTCGAAGACTAGATTGCCGGTGTTTGGATCAGAAGATCTTGCACGCCCAACACAACTCGTTCTCCCCAAGTTCTCCCCATGGCGGTTGGTTCTCCGGTGAGCTCCCATTATATCTACCCCATGCGTCTATCTCACCTCCTTCCCCAAGATTCCGCCTTGGACTGTCCGAACACGGCTCTCCGAACGATCTCCATCCCAACAGACGATATTCGATTCCAAGGCCCCACATCATCCTCCTGGCCCTCGATTCTCCGGTGAGCTCGCATTCTGTCCGCCCCATGCGTCTATTTCACGTTTATTCTCAAGATCCCGCCTCGGACTCCCAAAGTTAGTACCGTAACGACCTCGATCCCGACAGACGGTCATCGATTCGCTGAGGCCCCACTCCTTCCTCATAGCTGTCGGTCTGCGACACCGCTCTCCGAATGAGCTCCCACTTTGATTGCCCACCCCTTCATCTTTCAGTTTGGGGATTCTCGCAGGCGTCATTCTCAGGGACTCAAACTATACCTCCTCCCCCTTTTCGTACGTCCTGCCACCCGTCATCTGTGCAAGGGCCGCCGCTTACCTCCACTTCCCGACTACGACTCGTTGAAGGGTGCGAAGATACATGTTGGCCGTTGGTCAAACCAGTGATTGGACACGATGCCACTCGGGGCTCGGGTCAATTACAATTGGCCGTTGGTCAAAATCAGCGATTGGACAGGATGCCACTGGGGGGTCGGGTCAATTACAGTTGGCCGTTGGTCAAACCGGCGATTCGACACGTTGGACACTTACAAAAGTAGCATGGCTTGCAATCAATTGATTCAAATTAAACAGACCATCTTGAAAGTTGAGTAGCGGGCCCTTCGTGAACGTGGCAACACGGTATTGTATCGTTTTCTTTTCAGGCCACTGGGACGAGCCTTTCATCGCCGGGCCCTCGACCTCCCGGCGGATCGAATTTATGTCTGTTGTTCGAACCACCATTGACCTCTCAAGTTCCTCCTCTTGGCAATAGTCCAGAATGCCCAATAGTCAGTACTACCTTCCAATTCGATAGATGTCACGACGAGCGCCTAACGCTGACAATCGGATATGCCCGTGCAATTATTCCCAGGATTCAGACTCCGGTATTTGAACCCCCATGTGATGCTGCCACATTTCCTTAGGTCAAGACACGTCTAGCCGTTCTTGTTCCATCGCTCCAAACAACGAAGAGTGAGATCGGCCATCTCAACGCAGGTGCTCAGAACGTATTCGATTAACCATGCCGCAGCTCGGACTCAAATTTCCGGGCAGTTGACATAGGCTAGTCCCTATGATCCTCGCTGCCTTTGTGAACGATAATGGACCGATATCTCCAAGCTTAATGAATCGGACGGCGGAGGCGCACAAAGGCCAGAAACCCTTTCTTTGAGGTCTATCCAGCCGCGTCTTTGTGTCTGTGGCGGGTTACACTACGTAATCACTTTCAACCTCGCGGCGAAAGCTTTATGTGCGTATTCTTTGTCTGTCAGTCGTATCTCCAATTAAAGATTCCTCAGACGACCCCTCTCAAACTCCAGACTACACCCCTTCCCAACCCATTATCATCCTTGACCCACCAGTCTTCCTCGATGTCCCGAACACCTGTCGAATGTAAGCAGTTTGAGTATATCCTGCATGTACGCTACTCACTTCTTGAATCAGGGATTGTTATTGCTATTGCCTCGCTCCAATCCAACGGACATGGCCCTACCTTAACGGTTCAGGCGATCAAAGACGCGGGTAAGTCGTCGGCGCTCTGGCCCTGGGACGTTCACTTACTACTTTCTCAGCCCAGTCTTTGAAGAAGCGAGAAGTTCGAGCCGAAGATTTGTACCTCGCCGACCGGTCAACAAAGTTCTCGCAGAGGCACTTGTAAAACTTGTGCGTTATGCTTGAATAAGGCTTCGAATCGTCTAACAAGTTATTAGTACTTCGCCGACCTCATTGAAATGCAGAGCTTTCACGAGCTGGAAGAGCCTGAAACTGAAGTTACGCTGACTAAGGACGTGTAAGTTCCATGACATACGATTCAAACTACCCTTCGAAAATCTGATTACCACCTCTTGTAGATGGAACAAATTACCGAGCACCCATAGCCCGCTCCTGCAATCGGCGGAACATTTCCAGATTCACGAAGCTCAGATCAAGCGCTTCAATGAACTAGTCGTGTTTGTCGATCTTGAAGCCGAGTACTCTGCTTCCGATGCAGCCTATAACGAGAAGGTAAGGCCCTCCTTCCCTCAGACCATCAAGCGCTAACGGTCCGTTCTAGGTTCGAATAATCGCCGACTCGCGCGGTACGATGGCGAACCTCCTAGCAGAGTATAAGGAACTGGTAGAAAGGAAACAGCTCACGGAGGCCGCCCAAGTGCGTATACATTTCTTCGGCCGGGATCATCTGGCTGAGCTCTATTTAGACTGGAACAGTGCGTCGCATGATTCTTGGGCTCGCGGACTTTCTTGGGCTCGCGGACTATGTCAACGGTCCTTTGCTTGAACGTTGGGATAGCAGGATAATCAAGGTTAGTCACTTGATATTTAAGCCATACTCCCCGCTGATGATCCGGAAGGGCGTAGAGCGGTGCATGGTTGAACTCGACGAGTGGGCTGAAAAGGTGATAGAGAAAGAGGTCAGGAGGAAGGAGTATATCAAAGTTGTATGTGGATCCAAGATCTCCTCCCGTTTATTTCTGACATTCCTGCAGATGCAGTCCGCGTTAAACGCGGCGTTGGGTCCCGGAAACCACTTGTTATTGATGCAGAGGAATGAGCATTACGAGAATTTGGTCTCCAGGGATTAGGATACATGTTTGCAATTTTTTCGACCCCCCAACGTCATCGTCGCTATTCCCATTCTTTTGTAGTCCTCTGCATTTTCTTCTGTACTTTTACTGTTTAGCTCTCTTCTAATGTGATCCCCTACACTCTATTACGCGCTTAGCTAGCCTTGAGCCCTCCGAACCCCACTTCAACTTGAGGACGCCGTGGACGCCGTTTCCCACGTCCACTAATCTAATCAGTTCATTGCGGCAGGCACACGTTAAACCACCACCACCACCACCACCACTCGCCTCGCGTCTCAAGGAACCATAACTTCTGCCGTCCTCGAACCACGAGAAACCTGAAGGCGTAATGGACTCTGTTGCTGTTCCAGCCGAAGTCTTGCAATGGGTAAATAGGAACTTCCCCAAACCTAGTGTTGACCAGGTACGGTGACGGACTCCCAAGGATGACATTAATGCGCTGTAATTTGTACCAATTGAGTCGGGTTTCGATAGGATTGGATTCAAGGCTGCTACAACTGGGCAATTGGGCTGGACGGAGTGCGCCCCAACTCTCAGAAAATACTGGAAACCATACGAATACAGCTCCTTAAATCGAGCCTCTCCGAGTCCATGGATTCAACCGATGGTCTGCCCAAAGATATCGGGAATTTCAACTCCAATGTATCGTTGTCTGGAGTCCCAACTCTTGTGGAAATCGTCTCTGTCTCGGAAGTCGGCTCGAGCGCTTTCCAGCTGGATCAGGTCCGTAAGGGCAGAGAAGAACGACTACGAGCGGGCGGCTATGACGAGCACGGTGAAGGCGACGAGGAAGCTAATTTGGAGGGGGAAGAGGAGGGGGAAGAGGAGGGGGAAGAGGAGGCTGATTTGGAGGTGGAAGGGGAAGGACCGCTTCCCAGGTACCCCAGGTCGATGCTGGCCTTTGTTCTCTCAGACGGGACTACCCAATTCCAAGCGATGGAGTATAAGACTATACCCCAACTTAGTCTGGCACATACACCTCTGGGGTTTAAGCTGCAGCTAAAGGAAGTCAGATTTATTTGTGGGGTCGCTAATCTTGAACCCGACAATGTAATACTCCTTGGAGGGGAATCAGATCAGAACCAGCACAGGGACTACTACCTTCGTCAAAATCTGCGAGAACGCATGGGGTACGCTGCACACTCCACTGTCCCACTAAGTAGCTAACACCCGTATCTGTAGGCTTGCTAATGAACCCACGCCAGAATTTGAGGATCCAGAGGGAGAGAATGATGAGAATGGTGGTGCTGGAGCTCTCAGTCCACCGCCCCCCACCCACAACTGAAAACACGCCATATTCCGAATGCTGCCTGGACTCGAAGATCTTGATGACATCCTCCTCGCCCGGGGTCCCGCTTCCTCGGACTCATCGACTTGTTCTTCTTCGACCGCCCATCCTTATCCTCCCGCTTCACCGCCACAAGTCGCTACTCTTGCAGTTACACTCACATCCCCACCCCGGTCCACTACCGAGCCAACCATCATCTGTAAGCTGTTCGTTGATTTTTTTCACCGTTCCATTCCAACTGATCATCTCCCACTAGTCATCTACCAACTTTCCCGCCGTCAACGCAGGCCCCTTCGTCCGTCACCTTCATTTTCTTGACTACCCGGTTGTACTGCGCCGTCCACCTGAGTTCGGGGGTCGACGAGGACACCCAAGTACTTATTTCCATCCTTCCTTCGACGATGACTCCCACCACTCTCGCCAAAAACAAGTGTCCGTGTCCCCCATGTATCTTGTCCCCCCATGTATCTACCAACTTCGACGATTATGAACCCTTCTGCTTCGCAAGTGGTCCAGCACGAGAATGAACCTGATGTCGACGCATCGACATTGATACGGTGAGGGGTGCCAGGACAACGGAACGGAAATATTTTACACTGATACAGAAACGAACTCTGCGAGTGGCGATGTAAGTGCCACATCGCCACCCACCTTCAAGTTCCACTAGGCCTACGGCCATCCCTCCCAGCCCAGTTCCCAACCCAACCGTGCATTCCAACTCGCAGAGCCCCAATAGTATGGTTTGAGACTGACCAGCAGTTGGGTGTTTGGATCCAACACTGAGGATGAAGGAAGGAAGGTAGTAGAGGGGGTCGTGCGTAGACAGGGGTTGGTTGGTGTACATAGAGAGATTACATCTGACAAAGGGTTAGCAGGAGAAGGACATGAAAGCGCAATTGACAGCTGGGTGGTCCTCTAAATCAATGCATAGTGTAGTTAACTGATTGGCGAAGGTTTCCGGGCGCAGGAAGAATGCCTTTTCTTCGTTCATGACCTCCCACTTTTGCTTCGTGATATTCTTCCCAACGGCATCGAACGCATTGTGGTATGGAGGAGTTAACTGTTAGGAAGACTACGCCTGAATGAATTATGAACGATCCACAAGCCTGGCTGTGATATGGGGTTGGTATGCTTGCGCGGTGCCTTGTCCCTTTTCCCAATCGAGTATACCCTTCTCCCACCTAGGTTGAAATGAAATGATTGGCGCCGGGGAAAATCTCGTGTCTCGACAGGCGGAATCACAATTGCCCACCCGCCGTGGCAACACCGTTAGCGTTGTGTATGAGTATGTCGACCAGCACGATTGGACATGGGCTAGGTAGGTAACGCGAGTTTCATTCCCTCCGACTTCGACTGCTTTATTCAGGAAGGATGTAGTCCAAAACACGAGGAGATATCTAGGCTTCATTAACAAGCTACGTCGTACGAAACTGAAATGAAGAGAGTCACGATTGTGAAAACACGAGGGGTTTGAATGGTCCGGGGCGTCGAACCAGAGCCCCTAACCGCCCTGAGTCGGCCGAAGCCGAGGCACGATACAGTGGGATGGGACTGGGGCCATAACACGAGCCTGAAATTAGGATGCCCAATCATGAGAACAACAGATGTCGACCAGGATGGTGGGAGCTCACTAAGTTAAATTGCCTTCATGGGAGTTCAGGCGAGTTTCTGGGCCATGCGGCCGAGCTCGACGAAACTGGCGGCGGCGCGATCCCGGGATACGTTCTTCCACTTCAGGAGCTTTGAGAGAGTATATCTCTGAGGAGGTGACGGTGAGGCTAACCGTATTCAGTCGTCATCGTCGCCGAAAGAGCGCAAGAATATGCCCAAGTATGAATATCTGTTCCAACGCCTAAAAGTGACTGCGAGGGATGAGGTAGAAGACGCGTAGTATTGTGTGAGCTCACCAAGGGGAGGTCTTCCTGAATCGATCCCGTCTCCGGGACTGGACTACCGTGTGCAACGAGCTCCATAGAGCCATCTGTAGGTTCAGGCAGCACAAGACTTGACCTGAACGTAAATCGGAGAGGTGGCCTGTTAATTACCAAAGCATACGATAACTCACCGTAACACACCTAGCACATCGCAACGTGGCCAATACCCGACGACCAGATGCCGCTATGAGGTGCAGGAAGGATGTTGAGGCTGACGAAGACTGAAGTCATCCTCCCAAGGATTGACTGCCCTTCCCTCTGACTGAAGTCATTCTCCCAAGGGTTAACTGCCCTTCCCTCTGACTGAAGTCATCCTCCCAAGGATTGACTGCCCCTCCCTGTCATTCCTCCCCATCCCCCAAAACTCTCGTCTCCAGGCCTGGCATTTTGTGAGGAGGTGGCCCATTCTTGGGGTCAAAGGCACTATGTTAGAGGGGATAGAATTAATATAACACGATGCAGCAACAGAGATAGATGAGGGGAAGGTGAGGATGCGGTGAGGAGTGAGGAATATGGGTAAGAACGACGAAAGTTAGTTTAGCGCCGATTCCTGGCTTGAGTTTGGCTGGGACGTACCGGCATTCAATTCAGAGAGGTTGTTTGGCTCACAAGCCCTTGATCAACTTGAATCCGCCGCCGAGGACCGAGGATCGAACTCATGCTTGAACTCCCTTCTCCCTCAAGACCTCTTCGCCAACGGTATGCAGTCCTGGACTTTATTATCTAGTACCACCTATCTCATTTTGTAGGATTCGACGCCAACAGGACTGGCTGGTCTTCGGGCACCCAGCGTTGACCTAAGGTCAGAGACCAATATGTATCCCAGTCCTTCTAGACCTACTAACTAACCCATTTAACACCCCAAACTCGCTCTCAAGGCCCTAACACACGCTTCTCTCCAATGCCCGTCGGCTTGAACACTCTCGACACTTTCGACAACGACCACTCTCGACAACGACGCACAGCTCAAGACACTTGGAGGCGCCGATCGACTGGCCCAAGATGTTTACGCCCCCTTCTTTATCAATTATATATCTCTCGAGGCGAAGTACTACCCATGCTCGAGTTCTCTCGCTGGCGCAGATCGATACACGCTAGATTTTCACTTCATTCTCTGCGTCCTCGGCCTCGTAACCGGTATGCACGGTTCCCTGATTCGTGTGCAGGTTGAAAAGCTCTCGATGTAGGCAGAAGGCATTCAACGCGTTCTCGACGACGACCGACGACGACCGACGCCCTTCACTCGGGCAGCTCACATCACACACATCTGCAACGGGCCTTCAGACATCGTTAGTTCCGTAGACCTTCACCACATATTTTGCTTTTGGGGTATCATGCTTTCTAATTGTTCTCTCGACATCTCTTGGGATCGGGGACCCAGAGCCATTGCGAAAGGCGCGCCGGCCCCATCGTTCTCAACTAGCATATTCCAGCGCACTGTGTACGCCAGTCAATCTTATGCCCAAGTACCTGTTGATTCACCGTTTTATCTTAGATCAGGGTCCTTACACCATTGGCGGCTAGATATGTACCCACAATTCCCCCAAAATCGATCATCATTGTTATCAGCCATATGTATATGCAGCATCGACTAAACTATGGTACGTTTTATCTTAGCGGCCTTCAGCATATTCTCTGTTAAGAACAGGTAGTCGAAAGAACGACGGACCACGGTCCCAGCCGTCTCCGACACCTCCGGCTCGAATCGTCCTTCCAGCGGCTGAATCATATACTCCAAGGTGTCGCGAAGTGCGTAGTTGACTACAGGAGCTTTGCGTGTCTTCATCTCGCAGAAATACGAGGGGCAGGGATGCCTAAAGATGTCAACTGCTTGCTGATCATGGAGGTCAATGTAGTCGAGGAGCTCTTCCATTTCTTCCTTCGACTTGGGAAGTGATTGGCACTGGCCCTCTTCATGGTTGTGGTGGCTGCCATCGTGCTGCATTGATCGCCGCAGGTTGTCGAGGAGAGATGTTTCGAACACAGTCAGCAAACACTCTCCGCAGAAGGTGTGTCCGCATTCCAGTCTATTCTTTCGTTTTTAGTCTTTCTAAAGAAGATGGAGTTCCCTGACTTACACATATGGCTCGTTCATGAAAAAGGTGCATATCTTGCACGTCCCAGTCGCTTCTACAACACGGATACCTGCTTGAAGCATTTCGTTGGCGCCAAAAGGCTTCGCCTTTCCTGCATGAGTGTCGCATTGAGCCGTAGAAGGTTGCAGGCCACGGGAACTTGGTAGCGGCCCTGCGCGTGCAGAGGTAGAAGTTGGGTTGCGACGATAGGGCCGCTGCCTTCCATAGGTCCGTGACACATTCGGGAACCGGGGGGCTGCAAAAAATAGCTCGTCTATGTCTAGGGGAGCTGCTGGCGAGATCCTCTCCTGAAGACGCTGCGATCTGCGAGTTGGCGTGAGAGGATATGGGCAAGGGCGCCGCCCAGCTTTAGGGGAAGGTGTTGTGGTCGGGGCCATAATGGAACGTTCTTAGCCTCTCCTACACCGATTCATATATATATATATATAAGTACTTCTAGCGGTGGCATGGTGGACAATATGAAAGGGAATAGACCTATAGCTAGTAGTGCCGAGTGCGGAGGAGCGGATGGGTATAAGTATAAGTAGAAAGGAGTTGTTTGTTTGTGATGTTCTCAGTGGCATTGACTTGCGTTTAGCCTTCCATGGCAGACTGTCACAAAGCAGCCTCGCAATGTTTGTATTTAGCCATCGAAGAATGTCCATAGAGTCGCGACAGAATAAACAGAGACAGATTTGTACCGATACACGAAGGAAGGAAACGACGATATTAAAGTAAAGGGCACTAGAGGAATGAGTACTTAGATGGAACCCCCGTGGACGCAAGTGTCCTTCCCGCCCCAATTGTCTACGACCTCGATGACAAACACGGAATAAAGCCGAGTACATTCTCCCGCTTCCACGTGGAAGACCTGCCTCAGCCTTGATGAGTGGATATCGAATAGAACTTCAATGACCAACTGAAGCTCATCCTGAGGCAGTAAGTGCCTCGGAAGCGTTTTTGAGCGAGCGAAATGAGAGAGCTGTAGTCGAGGTTCTGAAGGAGGTTGGGCACATAGGCCTTCCCCTTTTCTTTCCGGAAGTCCCCATATTCGCAATGACTTGGGTGCCTCTGTTTCCATCGCCTCAGATAGGTGTTCGTGAAGTGGGTATCCCAAAGAAATGGCGCTTATGTTGGCTGGTCGGTGAAGTTGAATCCCGGCATAGCCAAAGCTCCCAGGGAAGCGCCAGCACTCCCCAAGGACAGGCGGGTCCTCAAAGATGTACCGAGCCGTTCCCCGCTCATAGGTAGGTTCACGTTTCTTGAAGATGCCTGGCCTGGAGTTTGGTGACGGATCTGAAGTTAATTCGAGGATAATCTCCGCCTCCACGCCATTAAGCACGAGGTCTCGGCCGGCACCCATATTGACCCCCAAGAGGTCGTTGATTTGAGCAACCATAGACACGGCCCTCTTCAATTGATTTCCATAGGTCAGAACCTGCGCTTCCAGTGATTTAAACGCGTCCCACAACTGGTATGGTTGGAGTGGCTCGACCAGAAAGTTCAGCTGAGTGGACCCAGGTATTCCACCCCGGCGAGCCAATGTCGCGATATCTGAGAAGGCGAGGGCGATGTTCCAAGCCTTTAGCAACACCATGCTCCATTTCAGGAGGGAGACGAACGTTCTCGTGAAGCCTATCAGTAATTCCCAAAAGATCTAGGAGCGCCAGCTTGTCAGAGAAAGGAAGATTCGGACTTGGAGACAGCACGCACTGTGTTCCGTCTCTGGGAGGGATGAATTTGTACAGTGGAGTTGCTCCTTTTCGAGAAGCTCTTGGCCGATGTTCTCTTCGTCCTTGGTGCGTCGACATGTTCGCTCTTCATCAGCTTCTTCTCATCCTGGCGATATGGGAGGACAAGGTGGGAGTCATTTCCAATGAATGCGTCTATAGGAAGTCGAACGCGAGGGCCTTGTTGGGCTGGCATCTTGGTAAGTAGGATCGTGGTGGTCTACCATCAGCTCATGTCGCAATCCTGCAGGAAAGTTTGCCTCCTGATCATAAGGAGAATATGCTTGAAATCTTCAAAGCGTCTTCCACACTTTTGCCTCGTGAGTTATGCTTCTTAAAGCACTGCAGACGTTTGACTAATCCCTGGTGTTATAACGGCCTGTGCTACAGGAGTAACTCTTCTGAACTCAATGAAAACGACATACCACAGTGGGCATGCATTGCTGAGCGTCCGCGCCGACGATGTTCTAAGAGGTGAGCCTCGCTTCAGAATACATTTGATAGGTCCTCTAATCAACTTAGTCATGAAGAAGTGGTGGAAATGTTTCGTTCTTATGCTTGTTCTTACAGTCTTCATCGCTCTTGTCACAGATAACCTGCGGAACAACGAGACCCCCATCAATTCCCTTTATCTTCGACAGCGCCGCAGGTCGTATGCGAGGCAAACTATTCGATCGTAAAGTAGGCGACTTATATTTTACTAAATCATCTTCTCAGGCATAGTACAGCATAATGTCCATTGCTACGTAGAACTATCGATCGAAAAATGCACGCTCGAGTAGAAATGATGAACCCAGGCTACGACGGTCGACAGTTCAGCATGTTTGTTATTGAGTAGCTTCAATCTCGCAGATACGATCAGTAGCGCCAATCTTTAAGGGCGACCTGGGAGCATTACAATGTGCCTGAAACCAGCTCAGCTGGGCGCTTAGGCTGCTCGGCAGACTGAAAAAGTGCATAGGTTCCCAGGATATAAACTCCGCTAGGGCGCTCAATGCCATTCTCCGGGGCCGACGCGTCGTTCTAACTTGTAGTTCACCATCCCTGGACCGTCGCCTTTCGCCGGGTTTCGTCGCTGGATTCTTCCATTCCCTGGCATACCAACTATATTTCACATACATTGATACGTCGCCTTCCAGACGGATCACCTCTCTGGAGTCGTACGCCCCAGCTAGGTCAGTGGAGCCCGTCAGCGGATTAAGTGCATACAAAGTGCATATGCATCGATATCATGTCTCATTAGAAGCAGTTCGGTGAGCTCTAATCTTCCGAGTCCTTCTGGATATATCATGGCACTTACCAGCCCCAGAATCGCCGGTACGAAAGCAATATGTTCTTTACCGTCCAACCGTCCACTTTCTCTCGACCCAACACCGACCGTCTTATTTGTAGCCACTGGCATGTATTCCATAGATTGCGAGAGCGCTGCAATGCATCATATAACCCTAGGGTTGGAGAACAGCTCGACCAGATTCCTCTACAAACCCTCTGTCCATTTCTCCGTCGAAGGAGACCCAGAAGGTCCTGCAGAATAAGGAGTTTCATGGTGTTCTCGAAGGCTGGAATAACGCGGGGCTGCTGACGCCTTCAGATATATCTTACAAACTGAGTCCCTCATGTGCAGTCTTTCCTTTGATACTTACTTGATAATAGGTAACCCGGTTTTGTCGTATCTAGACAGACAGCAAAGCTACGCCATTTGAAAGGGATATACGGTTAGAAATGTGATATTAAGCGTGGATTAGCGCCCATACATTGAAGTTGGAAGCGTGTACTCAAATCATACTGATGCCGTTCCTAGGTAATGATTAGCTAAGATAAGATTAGAAAAAGTGGGGTATGGGCGCTTGTTCGCCTGTGTCGAGCTTGCGCAGCCGGAGTGACGCACCCACACAAGGCCTGTGAACGCGTAAGTATGCGACAGGAGTGCCCTGCTCGTTCGCAAAGCAATGGAGCATAATGACCTCTCCAAGGCTCTCTTCAAACCCGTGTAATTCTTCGAGGTGTGTATACCTGTGTGAAGCGGCCGATGCTTTGCACGGCATTTACCGAGGCATTTTGACTGTATTATACTCATTGGGTTGGGCTGATAATGTCTTTGAGATGAAGTCACCCCTCTACGTGCAGGGTGATAAGGAGGGAGATCGAACGAAGAGAGTCGTGCTGTATGTTGAGCCGTGATCAGTATCCCGATTGACGAAATGGGATAGATCGACTCATACCATAAGTAGTCCAGTTGGGCGTGCATTATTTCTTAACACGTTGCAAGTGTTAGAGAGGTATACAACTCATTAAGACGGCCCGGCGTACCTGAAGGCCATAACAAATTCCGAGAATTTGGAGTACGGGGAGCTGCGTATACATGCACTCCTCCACTTTAAATTTCCTCCCTTCCTTTCACCTCCCTTGTCACTTTTCCCCTCCGCTGTTCATTCCT
The DNA here is from genome assembly GCA_013368325.1 of Ephemerocybe angulata. Taxonomy (NCBI): domain Eukaryota; kingdom Fungi; phylum Basidiomycota; class Agaricomycetes; order Agaricales; family Psathyrellaceae; genus Ephemerocybe; species Ephemerocybe angulata. The sequence continues at coordinate 740,587 of JAACJK010000060.1, forward strand.
CTCCACCGTCGCTGTCCCGAATCCATGCTCGTCGTCGCACACGACGAGCTCAGTCTAATGTTCCCCTCTCGTCTTTCTGCCGGATTAACTGATGTCATACCTATTCAGCCTTGTTCGCTTCACCTCCTGCGTTTCTCGTCACCACTCTCCACTCTTCCACCACCACCACCCTCCTCCGTTGTCGTCGTCCTCGTCCAACGCAGCACGCAGGTTGCCCAGGTAAGCCAATGGAGACCGTGTTGGCGCTGACACACAATCTTTGGTCGTCTTTGGTCGTTCAGGATGAGCGCGGAGCACTGAACGGGTTCTCCTCGTCGTTCGTGGTGGTGGCGAACCGATGATGTCTCGGGGACGTTGCGATTGCGGTGAGTCCTACATTCCTTCTTCCGTGCTATGGGCGTTGTTGACGGTATTCCTGCAGCTGTGGGAGGCGATGACGTCGGTACATCCGTCGTGCTCGTTGGGCCGCATTCCTAACGAAGGTAAGTGAGGATACGCGAATTGAAAAGAGGCACTGACCTTAGGACAATCTAGCGGTCTCTCTAGCACCTCCACCACCCTCGTTCACCAACGCCTCGACCGATCACAGCACGCAAGTCACCCAGGTAAGTCTGTCGCACATCTCGTGTCGGCACTGACGCGCTTTCTTTCATTGCCCAGGGTCGGTTGGGATGGGCGCTCGTTGTGGTTCGCCGCAGTGAGATGAGAATCCAGCGGAAAGAGCTGGTGGGGTAGACAGTGAGTCCTCAACGTCGTTATCGTGTTATCGTGTGTTCTGAGTGCTGCCGACGGTGTTTCTGCAGGGTACTATACACCACCATGCTGGAGGAGTCGGCAAGTTCGATGTCCGTTCATCGTTGTCGTTGTCTTGGCTCGGCGTGTTGTCGCCTCGGTTGTGCTCGTACGGCCGTCGGGGGCCTGCTTTGGGCGGGGAAGACTCCTCCCTATCGAAGAGCACCAAGTGCAACCGACATAAGCAGGAGCCGGCGCCGTGGTGTAGCCCTGCAGTAGAATGAGTGGGCTCGTTCTTCAAAAAGTGAGGGTGTGGGCGCACCTTCCCAGTTTTCCGCCGCCAAATTCTTCAGCTTGAGTCGAGGTTATACGCCTGCGAGCGGTAACCCGGAGTCGCCTGGTCTAAATGGCAGAAGCAAAGGCATGATCTGTGTCGTTGGTCTCATGATGATATTTCTTCAGCCCCCGCATGTCGTCGGAGCGATATTTCGCCTCACTTCACAGTTGGTCGTTCCATATCGTATCACGTCAAGCTTTGGGCGCTTAACTCAGTTTGAGTCTTAGGGTGTGAGGGACTCGGGCCTCTTGCGGGCCTCCACCATCGGCGCCATCATCTCGGTGATTCAGTGCAGTAACCCTTAATACTTTGATAGGATTGGTTCGATATCGAGTTCAGTTTATTGTGTGCTGCGAGTGTCAAGAACTATATAGGGGAAACAAAAATCTACATAGAGCGCGACGTGATGATACAGATGAAGAGATAGACCGCGAAAAAAGAAAGACAAAAGAAGTCGCGAGGGTAATCGAGGAGATGGTGGTCCGGCCTAACGGCAGCAACCGCGGTGACGATGAGGATGGCGCCGACAAAGGAAAACATAAGTGAGAAAAACGAAACCTCTGGGTTGAAGCGAGCGTATTCCACCCTATGGATAGATGGAATGCTTCTCCTCGTTCTCAGCTCTGACTCGAGGCTTGGGTTCGCGGCCAGCGTGGGTCTTCTCGGATTCGGAGGCGAGGTCATGGTCATCGTACTAGCAGCACTTGTGATCCTCGGAGAGATAGGCTCAACGGACGAAGGTTCATCATCCCAGTCATACCACTGTACTGTAAGTAGTGGATCAAGTGAGTGACGAAGGCTAAGAAACATAGTGGTTGAAGGTTCTTACTTCGGGGCTTCCTCTGCCAGAGTCTGACACACAAATTGTCCGGGTTCGCACTTCCCGTGGCAATGTACGCCGGGGAGCCACTACCACCCACATACGCCTACATAACCGGCATGTTTAGCAAGGAGCTCGAGAAGAGATATTTCAGCTTTCACATACCACCGACTGAATAACGTCCGAATCTGTGATATAACTCGGTTAGCACACACACATATATATAAGTGTCGAGAGTATGCCTCACGGTGGTTGATCATGAATTGGGCCAAGCTATCGTCCTCTCGAGTTGCTGCAACTGTTACCCTTCCATTCGCAGTTCCACATAACACGTGTGCGTCGTTGTGGATAAAGAGAACAGGCAACGGAACATTGTTGTCGGAGTCTACATATTCATGTATCGTTCGGAGGTGCTTGCACGTGCCAATGTCATAGATGTCGAAGCCATCGTACAGGTTGGAGCACACCATGGTCTGGCCAGCTCGGTCAACTGCGGATCTCCCACTAGCAATTGCGTAAGTGTAAGTTAAAGCTAGATGCAGATTGCGAACTGTGTGTTCTCACATTCGGTAGGACCTGGGTTGAATTGTCCAACATTCTTTGCGCGATTTCACACTGTAGCAGTGGATGCCGTCCTCTAAGAAGGTAACGAGCACTTCCTGTCCACCACGACTGAAGTGGACGCCGCGAACTTCGGTTGGAAGTACCTTCGGAGGCGGTGCCGAAGGGTCGATGCTCGATAAGTCAAGCCAATTGAGGGCGCAAACTTCTTCGTATTGATCTAAAAATTGCTGATATCAGGACATATACTAAAGCAGGTTTAAGTCTACTCACCAGCACTGAAGTCGGGTGCGGAGATAACTATTACTGAAGCGCCGAGCGCAATGGCCAATCGATCGCTTACGGCGTCGAACGACAGACAATTGATCTGTATCAAGGCTTGCCACTCCGGAGAGAGATTGTCGTACTCTTCGGGGGCAAAAGTGAGAGCATATGCACGTTCTCCGACAGAGTCTCCCTTTGTGCAGGTCAGTAACAGTCCAGCAAGGCAACAGTGACAGTAGCATACCAAGGGTAGGATGTGCAACTCGCAATTTGCCTGACCGACGTACAAGCGGTGACTTCCTGGCATCCATAACAGCGAGGTTATTGAGGACTTGAAATGGTACCTGTCTGAGACGTCTGCTTTCGTCTCCCCAGGTCGCAAACGAGCTAGTTCGGTGATCAGCAGTAACCCGCTGCCATCTGCACTTGCCATGTACTGTCCATCGGAAGAGAATGCGACACAGTTAATGGGACCTAAGTGACCAGGTACAGAGCCTTTGAAGGTGTACATCGAAGGCGGTGAAGGTAGAACAAAGAGCAGCACGACCCTCATGCAGTGGTCCGCATATCATATACTTATCACGGCACCAGTTGTTTACTAAGCAGAGCCTCTATACATGTATACACGGAGTAGTACGGGCACAACAATCGTTGGGCGGAGATGCCAAAGGTTGCCAGAGGGGATCGGCTCGCCGAGAAACTGGCGCCAAGGGGGAGAAGCGATATACACCCGGAGTCGGTGCGGATGGCATGGTAAGATCTTCAGGTCGAAGATCAAGCAAATGACTTGGAGGTGGGAGGCGGGGGAGACGGCATCCGGACGTTACAGCGAGGAAGCCCTGGCGGAGGATCATTAAATTGCAGTAGCGAAGGGATGGTCGTGAGCACTGGCGAAGAGACGAAAGACACCCGAGGCCGGTGCGAATGAAACTGTGGTACTGCAGCTCGAAGAGTCGGTCAATAGACTTGAGAGGGCGAACTGACACAAGAGGCTGTAGCGGTGGGGTGACGCTGAAGGCATTGGTTAGGGACCTTGCCTGAGAAGTGGAAGTACATATCTACCTCGTCGACTTTACTCACTAGTCCAACCTGTCCAAACCGACCCGTCCAACCCGTCCAATCGCAGGCCAATCTGTCCAATCCAACCTCCCTGGTACTCGTCCGAGCCTAGGCGACACTGAGATGGGCTTGCTGCCAGTCACAGACCACATCCATGTAAATCTACTAGAGGTAAAATGTCAGTGTCAGTCATGGTTTAAGCGAAAGAAGCGCACTCCACCGGCGATCCTGTCCAAACCGTCCAAACGCCTCCAGGTGAAGGTCGCAGGGAGATTAGAAGAGAGAATCAGGCGTGTAGTGGAGCCGTAGTGCCTGTATTATTATACGAGACCGTATCACAGAGAAGGCTTCCAGGAAGATATCCTACGGGCGGCAGGATGTCAGTTTGTCGTGGGCGAACCCCAACCACTCTGCGACGAGGCCATAAGCGTTGGGCTCGGATATTGGCCAGTTTCGCTTGCGAACAGAAAGGCTTGCGGCTGAAAGAGGTGGAGTTGGAGAAAGAACGGAGAGCAGCCGTGGTGGTGGGAGTAGAGAGTGCAACGACGAGCAAGCCCTCGCCGTCATCGCCAACAACAGCGATCACGTTTTGATGAGCCAATCGGAACAATCCCGAGATTCCGGGCGTCTATTCTCCAGGTCCTAATTATGGCGGATTTTCCTACTCCAGCAATCTCCCTGAGAAAGACACCTTAGGCAGGAGCGAAACGTAATGCCGAAGGTATCAAAGTCAGCAGGATTCAGTCCTGCCCAAGGTGGAGAAAGAAAAATAGTGCATTTTCCGCCGGTCAGATATGGTAGAAGGAACCTCACTCAATGACGCCCAGGAACATTGGCGAACTGAAGTACAAGGGAAGGTCCCAATCAATCGCATGAAAGCCTAAACTAAAAGTAATTCCAACTACCCTTCCTCTAGGGAGAGTACCTCGGCTAATAAAGTTATACCAAATACAACGGCGCTCAATCTTCGTAATCCTGCGGCAAGGGCCGGGGCCTCCAGCCTTCGCGACTCCGTTCTCCGCCCGATGTGCATTCGTAGCTGTTATAGTCCCCTTCCGACCCACTCACTTCCAGGAAGCGACGACGTGCTATGCGGACTCCCGCCAGAGATGAACTTGCCCGAGCTATACGACGGCGAGAGCGACGCGCTCCGATTCTTGAGCCCAGTCTCCTTGTCATATGCCTCGCTCACCGCATCCTCATACTCGCTCTCCTCATGACTCTGCCCCTCCCGCTCTCCGCACCTTCCTCATCCTCCTCGCCTTCCGAATCACTAGCATCATCCGCCCCCTCAAACGTACCTACCAGGGTATCCACAATTGTTAAAATCTTCATTGCAGGCGCCGGCATCCGCGTCTACACTCGCTCCCCTGTCCTTCGCCCTCACGTCCCCATTTTGAGAAGCGCGAACGTCGCTCGACCGAACTAGGCTGCAAGATCCAACTCACCTGGATCCGAATATATTTGCCAAGGCCAAACGAAGCTGTCGAAAGGTGAACCTGTTGTGAGGTCAGTTCTTTTGTTGTATGCCGAAAGCACGACACTCACAAGCCAAGTAAGATCAGACCCGGGCAGACAAAGTGCAACATGGCTCGGTTGTAGGTGTATTCAACGAGGTCAGATTTTCTTTGCACGACAAAAGCATCCTGTACTCACGATCGAAAAGGTACTCTGGCACATGGGCAGGCCCCTCGACGACACGCAGGCATACAAAACCGCAACCACTGACTTACCAAAACGGATTCGGTTACGTTCGCATCCGCACGCGACGAAAGTTCTAGCGTGCGGGGCTAACACAAGAACACCGCGACGATTCGCAATACCTAGCCGTGAGGTCCCAAGGTCAATACTCGTCCAATCGACCGCAATGAAATCCCACTCACAACTTCGTTACGCACTCTAGTAGCGTGTGCTCGCTCGTACTCGACTTGTGGGTGTCAAAGACAGTAAGGGGAGCGTGCGACGCTTGACGGACACGGTGTGCCGCGTCTTCCATACCTCCTTCATCTCGTGCTTTTCAGAGTTACTGATAGCCCATCGGTCGGCGTACTCCGGTTTAGCGAGATGACCAGCGTGCTTTCGCGTGAAGTGGGCCTTCAAGTTGTAATTTCAAACGGCGGGTGACGACTTGGGGCAGATAGGGAATTGTACCGGCACATTCGAGCAAAGTGATGTTCGCGTCGTCTCTGCGACGCGATGGTAAAAGTTGATAGTGTACTCGCAGGTCGACTTCTTCTTATCAGTTGTTAAGCTAACATTGGCCCCCTTCTTTTTCGGAGGTAGAAGACACACAAGGGGGAAGGGCGAAGACACAGGCCACAAGGTTCGCCCGTCGACTTGATCTTCGGGTCGTGCAGCATCTGGGCTTCCATATGCTCGAACACACGCTGACTCCGACTGCGATATGTCGAGTGTATACGGAGGAGGGGGCTGACAGTGCTGGCACGCAATTGTGTTCGCCCCACGAAGTCCAGTGAGCGGGCGTCCTCGCAGAGGAAACATGATTTTCCTATCGTGAAAGGTGGGTATAGTTAATTGCATATGAATCGAAGACATACCTGATGCTTCCTTGTACGGAAACTGAGGGGTAGGAACCACCTTGGGTGCAGACTGGAGGTCGGCGAGGGTCAAGCACGCAAGCAGGCCCGCCAAAAGGGCAGTGCGAAACGCGCTGTCGAGAAGATGGAAGATCTTCGATGGTTCTTCTGGTGGAACGCCAACAACAGGGTTTATCCTCTCAACAAGGCGCCCTGGAACTGTGAACGTGGCTTCTGGGATTCTGTACGTGCGCCAGTCAAACTAATGTTGACGGCCGCAGTGCCGACAATTGAAATGTAGCCCGCACCGTACCATCGCACAGTAACTAGTGCGAGACCTCGTCCACAGCTCTCCCATCCACTTTAATGCCAACAATTTCCCCCACACAATGCCCCGGAATTGCCTCTGAAGTATTTGACCTGGCTGACATAGCAATTTCAGGGCCAAATGACGATACGAATTCACGAGGCCGACGGGACGCACGTTCTGGATATGAGGTTCCCTTCAATACGAAGTACAAGCGTGTCCGGAGAAATACGAAGTGATACCTTCCCAGGCATACCTTCCCAGGCAGGCGGCTGCGCAAGCTGCGGCCGAGGGCGATGCAGAGGCCGCAGAGGCGATGGGTATGATCGACATGGGGTTCGGCCTCAAAATATGTGAGAAAGAAGAGGAGCGGGATAACTGAGTATTAACTGGAAAGTCGCAGATTGGGCAGAGGATGATGAGGCAACAACGAGTGGGGCGACGTACGAGTGGATCCGGATAGATGATCGCAAACACGACGTTTGAGCAACCCGATTTCATGTGGCTTTCTCAACTTCACCGTGATCGAGATGTTGTAGCTCAGTTAGAGGTATGTTTCTCAATCGTGCTCGGATGCCGCCTGCTCATATCTTGCTAGGCTATCGATGCTCTATCTGAGAAGCCGACGTGTATCCAGCACACTCACCAAGACAGTCCTTGTAACAAACTATTACTATCGCGTGGGGTGTGAGGCAGCTTTAGCCCTAGTACAGGTAAGTTGGATGGATCCTGGAATCTGAAGATGTGTTCTTATGCTCGGCTGACGATGTGCATAGAATGTACCATCATTAAGAAAACCCTCGAAGTGGCCGCCAGAGCGCACGCCGCAGCGAAACCCCTTTCCCCACCGCTCACACCAAAGGCCGCCGTGCCGAAACCTGTTACCTCCCCGACCTGAGCCCGCTACCGCCTGCACCTGTCAAACGAGTCCCTAATGGGAAAGCCTCCCCCGCCGCAGTGCCTTCACGGCCGACGATCAAGCGCCGTGTTGGTGGACCCAGTGAACCAGAGCGGCCTCCAGCCGAAACGTCACCGACGGCTTGATCATCCAAGCCTTCGAAACCGTCGAAGAGAGAACATCCAGAGCAACGGGAGCGAGAGCGCAAGAAGGAAAGTGGAAGGAGAGAAGGAAGTATACGCTGCAGTTGCAACTTAAGTTTCCTAGATACTTGGAGTAGATTGAGCACGATCTAGAGGTAGGGGGTGGTGCTACGGATTAGGCGCTCAGCTCTAGCGAATCCCAGCGCACCCACAGCTCGAGACAGGCGATTGCAAGCGAGTTTCGGACGAGCTCCTTACTGGCCAACGATGGGATGTCGATGGATCCTGCGTCCCGCATAATGATGATACTGTTCAGGCATTCAGTCTCAGCCCTCCTAAACCCTGGAATCGAAGCTTAGCCGTCCCGTCGTAGGCATATGCGTTCGATGATTCGGTGCTGTGAGGAACCACATCGCCCAATCCTTGACCCTGCTTGCACAACCTTTCGATGCCCAATAAGCCTTCGCGCCGATGGCCCACGCGAATTTGTCGTAACGATCTTCGCTTCTGGAATCCATCGACGGGCGTGCAGTTTTCGCACTTCCATTATCCAAGCCTCTCAATTGTTTGGTTGTGCAGGGAAGGACGGCATGTTTGATGAACCGAGAGCATTGCATTGAAGGAAATGAAGTTCGTGGGTAAGGGGGCGAAGGGTTGAAAATGCATGTAAATGTAGGAAATCACTACATCAACACGCCGGGACGAGATAGCATCTCAGAAAGGAGTGTGGGACTCTCCAACACTCTTAATTACGAATTGCCGGGCTTCGCTCGGCCTACAAACGTCGTATGGATAATGGAAAGCAATAAATATGTGCATGCTCATTCGCAAACCGTCGTTCGGCAACTCACCTACGGGTTGCTCCAGTCGAGTGCCGCTTCGAGATCCGCGACCCTTGTGGTCATAGAGGCGATTTGAGTCCCAAGCGTGGACAACCTGGACCGTAGCAATGCAACCTCTGATCGCAAGGCTATCGCATCCTAGTGTAACGTGAGCGGGAAGGCAAAGTGTAAAATTTGCCGTGACTAATAAGCGTACCTGTAGCTCAGTTGGAGATCCTGCAACTGCGGCGGCGCTGTTCGTGTCAACGGATAGACGCTTCAGATTAACAAGACTTGAGAAGCGACGGAGTTGATCGTTGTGAAGCCGAGTGACTTTCTCCTGCCGTCGAGGCGACTGCACTGCTGGAACCTTGCGTGTGCGGACTCTACGTCCCATATGCGATTCCAAATCTCCGCCAATTTGGATTTCGGTGAGCTCACCCCATCTGCGAATAGTCATCTGTGTAAACAATGAGAGCGAGGCTGGAAAAGAGCACGCACACTCGGATTCCTTTTTCAGTGATGTATATTATATCCTCGACGTCGCCGCCAGCAGCCTCGTCTTTCTCTAGAAGAAGTCCAATTGACCTCTATCGTGCCGCAGCGGATGCCTGTCAGCTCGTGCGAGCGGTGAAGCGCAACATGTACAGTGGGACGCACCAGCATATCTATTGACTCCTGTACATCAATTTCTTCCTGCACAGGTGCGTACTTTGTCCCACTTCGCCGAGCTTGTTCACGGACTAGGCGGAACAGCATGGTCAGCTATACCGAAATGGTGGAGGAGGGAACTTCTGATGCATACTAGTCATTCGGATGGATGCAGGATTGACAAGGTTGTCATCCGTTCGGAGAGCGGCAATTGCAAGTATCACCCCTAGCGGTCCTATGTTTAGGCAAGGATAGGGCTTGGGATAGAAGGACGTACATTGGAGGATTGTTCGGACAGTATCGCGAGCCATCAGGGAGGAATCTGGGGAAGGGTAGGTAGAGGGGGACGTTTTTATCCTCGCATGGCGCACAAAGACTGCATACGACCTAGGGCAGGCTTGGAGGGAAGACAAAGGCAACCACCAACACGCGGCACTGAACCATTGGAATGTAAGTAAGAGACCGGGCGGCAGGCCAATCGATCATAAAACACACGTGAAACCAGTGGATGCCTCGACCGTGACAGTATCCTATTATGCGGCACAGACGAATCCCTCATTACTGACCGCCTGCGAGCGCCTATCCGATCGAGCTGTGAGTGCGCTGCAACCTGGTAGATCTACGCTTACCAGTGCTACAGCCGACTTCATTCGCGCTACCACACCTTGTATTGATATGAAGCCCGGAGTAGCTGAAGTTCGCTGAGAAGGAATGGATGGGTGGAGGATGGTCGGAAAGTCTGAGCCAGAAATGAGCGCCTGCTGCAGTGAGGCGGAGTTGTAATCCTGGGAAGGTATTGACTTTCTCGGCATATTCGACGAATCCGACGAATCTGACGAATAGCCGGTCGGATGGCATCGTGACTTTTACGTGACTTTCAAGTCACGTCAAGATCCAAGAGCTCGGCGGTTCAAGTACCGGTACGACCACTTTTTATTTCTTCAATAACTATCCGGTTGCAAGACAACATCATTTACACTACATATACATCGTAATAGTGTCTTACCCAGCAAACCAGCCTTCCAAGTATTCAGAAAGTTGCCACGGCAGCAGATTTTCGGCCAGCTGAAACTCCCAACACGGACGCAGAGCCGCCTTGCAAATCAACTTTGCAACGACGACGACGACGATAACGACAACGATGATATTTGATCACTCCCAACTCAAATCTGAACCTCAAGACACACGCCTCGATCTCTATCGTTCCAGCATGACATGTCATCAACTACCAACAGAAAAACATGAGAGAACGGTACATAAAACCTGAAATCGACCGGAGTACCTCTCAAACTAAGAACTCTCAGCTTTTGCACGTCCAAATATCCACCCAGAGTGGTTGCAGACGGATCGATAACCAGGCCAGTGAACGGCGGGATCGATGTTCGTTTCGCACATCTTGCCTGAGGAGGCCGGTAAAGGTCCAAAACTCGCTCCGGCGATAGCTCCTTGGCCAAACATGTACTGTACAAAGGGAGCTCCAATTGCACGAAAGAGCCTAGAGGAATCAATTTATGTGGAACAAACTACAGAAGCCGCAGCGGGTGTGAAGCTAAGCTAAGCTCAAAACGTATAAGGGAGACGGCCAGAGACTGTGTCAATATTCCAACGGGGAGGTTTGCCTTCAAGCCTCTCGAACGATGCCTTGGGGAAGAAAAATACGGTCCCAGCTCTTCCTGGGCTCAAGTCATCTCCATCATCCCTAGGACTCCAACGGCCCACAGCATGAAAGAGATGTCCCGCCATTAGGAATACCAGATCGCGAGGACGATAACTGCTTTTATATCAACGATAGTGTGGACGGAAGTTAAGAATCAACAACTTACGATAGCTTCAACTTCAGGTCAGGGAGATAAAGTTCCCCTCCGTCGAAATAACCAGATGGGAGGATGCCTGCGGGACCGTCATCTAAACCGTCTTGATGAACGTTGACTTGGAGCTTCCAAACCAACGCTCGGCCAAGAAAGGGTCCGGGGTCTGAGAAGTTGAACTGGCCTGCTTTGAAAGCTTTGTCGTACTTCTCGAAATACTGAGGGAAACACATCTTGAATCGCGCCCGAACGGCGTACGAGAGCGGCTTTGTCGCTTCGAAATAGTGGCTGGCGGCTAAAGCAGCAAAACTGCCCTTCACCATATCGCCTGAAGGATATAGCACGCCATGCTATCCGTCAAGTCAGCTTACGAACCGGATAATTCAGATAGAATACATACAGGGTGGCCTTGCATGGGCCAGCCGTGCACGAAGTGCTTGACGCCAGCAGACTCATGCGCGGAAGACCCTTCATCAACACCTTCTCGGCCTTCGGGGTACGCCATAAATGCATCAGCAGGATGTCGTATATCGCGGGCGTTGGCGACGGGAGTCACCAGAGATGACACGCCCTGCATAACGGTGTGATATCGCTTAATCTGATATGGCTAGAAGTGAAAAATCTCTCTTCAGCCTATATACCGAAACAGAACGCTGACACTCACCGTAAAGCCGTCGTGATACGTTCCTCGATCTGTCGCCGAGCTTTCTTTCACGTCACACAGGGTACGCCCTCTGCTCCCTGGGTAGTACGGAGCAGACTTGAAGTTGATCGGCTCTCCAAGCTTCCGAAGAACCTTCCCACCAGTCAAGCTCCATCCAAACACGCAAACCAGCACCTGCCCATCTTCGTCGCATACGATCATAGAACCCGCATCGGCCTCCCAATCGAGCATAGCGTTCATCTGGGACTCTGCAATCCTCTTTCCCTCCGCCGTATTCTTTCCTCGCTCCAGGAGATGAGAGAGATAAACGCCGCGGATGCGAAAGACAGGAACACGGCGGTACCATTCCTCTGTCCGTCGATCGTCCTTTTCCTCCCCGGTCTCTTCTTGAACACGGCGCGAGCGACGCGCTTGGCTCGGTCCCGCAGGCCCATCCAGCCTCGTCACATTGGGGAGGGGAACTTTTGAATTATACTGGTGAAAAGATACCTTCTCAGACCAGAACGATTGGGAGACACAGGTTTGTTTGCGTACCTTAGTCGGAGGAGGCCGACGTGTCGCTTCTGATGGGGCCTCAACGTTCACAAGGCCTGTAGTGGCTTTGTTCCGACTGCGAGTCTTCATATATCGTCAAACGAATTGAAGGTAAGAATCGATGAGGGCGAAGATGTGGTGGTGGAGGAAATGTAAAGAGTGCAAGGAAAAACACATCCAGCTTATATACTTATCTGGTGGACAGCATGACGTCGATGTCGATCGTTCGGATTATGCATGTAACGGCGTCCGCACCCAAGTCGCACCCAAGTCGCACCAGCTTGTTGCCGCGCGTAGCCTGGCCGCCTGGCCAGCCTTGGGATGCTGGCTGAGTGTGTGAACAGAGGTAAAAGCCACAGTGCGCTCGGTGTATGAGCTTGAGGTATTCCAAGGATAAGCTACAGGCTGGTCGGTGTGGTAGGAAGAAGGTAAAGCAGAAGAGTTGAAGTCAAGTTGGTAGTATCGATGCGATCGAGTTTCGGCATCAGCCGGGGCGCTACCATTTGAGGTTACAGCCCCTATTCATTGTTGTGGCCGGCCCCTTAACACCACCTCAATTCCATGAAACGATGAAACCACCTTCCCTCTCGAGAGGTTCTTAAGCGTAACGAGAAGAATTCAAGTCGAATGCACAGATGACGGGTGACAGGACGTACGAAAAGGGGGAGGAGGTATAGTTTCAGTCCCTGAGAATGATGCCTGCGAGAATCCCAAGACTGAAAGATGAATGGGTGGGCAATCAAAATGGGAGCTCATTCGGAGAGCGGTGTCGCAGATCGACAGCTATGAGGAAGGAGTGGGGCTCAGCGAATCGATGACCGTCTGTCGGGATCGAGGTCGCTACGGTGCAACTTTGGGCGTCCGAGGCGGGATCTCGAGAATAAACGTGAGATAGACGCATGGGGCGGACAGAATGCGAGCTCACCGGAGAATCGAGGGCCAGGAGGATGAGGTGGGGCCTTGGAATCGAATACCGTCTGTTGGGATGGAGATCGTGAGTGTGATGCAGAAGGCTGATAGAGGGGCCTCACCGGAGAATGGAGCGCGAGGAGGGGGAGGATGGCGGATTAGATACCGTGTGTCGGGATAGAAACCGTTCGGAGCGAAGTGTTGCGAGAGTTCGAGGCCGAAGCTTGAGGGGGAAGGTGAGTGCGACGCATGGGGCAGACAGAATGGGAGCTCACCGGAGAATCGAGCGCCAGGGGAGGCGGTGGGGCTCCTCGAATCGAATGTCGTTTTTCGGGATCGAACCGTTCTGAGCGCTCTGTTTCGAGAAATCGAGGCCGAACCTGGAGTGCGAAGGTGAGTGCGACGCACGGGGCAGATAAAATGGGGGCTCACCAGACAATCGAGCGCCAGAAGGATGAGGTAGGGCCCTTGGAGTCGAATATCGTCTGTTGGGATGGAGATCGTTCGGAGAGCCGTGTTCGGACAGTCCAAGGCGGAATCTTGGGGAAGGAGGTGAGATAGACGCATGGGGTAGATATAATGGGAGCTCACCGGAGAACCAACCGCCATGGGGAGAACTTGGGGAGAACGAGTTGTGTTGGGCGTGCAAGATCTTCTGATCCAAACACCGGCAATCTAGTCTTCGAAGAGACGCCGGTTGGGCGCCAACCCTGAGCGCTTGGCCCACCACACCCTCCAGCGCACAGCGTTCCCTCGCATACCTCCCAGAAAGCTGCTATGTTCCAGAGTGACTTTAACCCCTCCCTTGTGTACATATCGTCACAACGACCAGAATTTTGGCACGTACCAGCTACGGCTACTGACTACTGGGGGATCCTGACCGTTGCTCCATCTCGCCCGATGTTTCATGTTTAAACGGAATCTAAGTCATCTGTGAACTGTCAGCTTCCAAAGTGCAGAGATGGATCCGAGCTTTAAAGGACAGCCTAGAACAATAATGCTCACAAAATAGAAAAAGCTGTTCATCAACTTCATCTCCTTTGAGCGTGCCTTGTAGCGAACAATTCCGACCATCTCGATACTCTCATGCCCAAGAGTGAAGTCAGTCAGAACAACACATTCCCTCGCCCTGCACCTCCATAACCTGTTGGCATATTCGCAGAATCGTGGACCAAGGTGAGCGGGTATCTGGCTTGGTGGGGATTGGTTATCATCGCAGTTCAACTCGCCGACCCCAGAAGGGAAGGCAATCGTCAGATGGGGGAGGAACCTGCCCACTTGGCCTGCGTTACTAGCAAGGATCGGGGCCCACTGTTCCACGTTCACCATTCCTTCAAGCACGGTGCGAAGGTGTATCCGCGTGCGCAGAGACAACCAACAACCAGACGCTTTTCGTTCTACGTGACTCTTATTCAGTTCTCAGCATCGAAAAGATGTGTTCAAAAACACACTGACCCAAGTATATCTCTTTGGCATCTTCACACTCAGCGCGATGTAAGCTCCAATCCGCCTTCTGGCATGGTTTCGAACAGTAGACGGCCGTGTGGCAGTTGGAGCAAGTCTTACTCACCGTCGCTCCAGATGGATCGATGGAGTCATTCGATACCTCACTGTGCTATAACAAGTGAATGGGAATCAAATGGGCGCCTATGAAATATGAAAGAGGGGAACTCACCGTCAGGTTATCGCAAACTACGGCCGATACCCCCCGTTCGTAGTGAGCAAGACTTCTTGCTAGGTTCGCTTCAATAATAGTCCACAACCCTTGAGCGCGTTCACCGCCATTATCCCGGGAGACAGAACGGGTAGACAGGGCATGTTTCAGGGGTTTCAGAAGCGCGGGGTAGCATGTATGCAAAGCCACCAAGGCGAGGTCATTGAAGACAGAATCGTAACAGTCGGTACCTGGCGATCCATGTGGGGATCCTAATGTCGCGGATATAATGGACAGTGCACCTCCTTCGACGGCTTGTGCCATCTTCTTGGGGATCCCAACAGATTTCGCTTTCAGCCATTGGAATGTTTCATGTGCAATCTGGGGGATGGCTACGATGGCTGCGTCGTCGGAGATACGCGTAGAGGTCGACAGATATGAGAGGGCCTGAAACAGGAGTAGGACCACCTTGAACCTAATGATAGGTGCCCAGGCTTCGACATTTCGGGTGAGAGCTTTCAAAAGCCCGAAGATTACCAGGATTTGCCCCACCGCTCCATCGAGAGTGAGACCCCCCCTAATTCTAGAAGGGATTTGGGCAAGCCGACACGCCGCAGAGTCGATTGTAAGTTCCTGCAATAGATGTCGCTCCTGCAGGGCCCCCGCAATAGCGATGGACGCCCCAGGTTGTTCAAGGTACACCCCCATCAGCCTGATCATCCCGACGCAGCTTCCTGCTTGTTGAGGCCCATCTACAGGGCCACCTATCGATCCTTGATGGTTCCAGCATTGGAGGACAACGAAGGCGGTTCTCAAACACAAAGAAGAAGTGCCGTGGCCATTGGAGAGGGTTGGGGCGCAGAGAGGGAGAATGGATGTGAGCGTCGAGGTGGCCAGGGCAGTGATGAAGCTCGATGATACGGAGATATGTGCGGTGAGCAGCTGCTCAATCCCTTCCAGGACGATGTGCATATGAAGCATGATCATAGAGGATGCCCTCGCCAAGCCATGGGCTCCATCTCTAGACCAGACTTCGGCACATACATCCCGTATAGTTGTAAGCTGAGACGATACGATCATATGGTTGGAGAAATTAGGAGGTGTTGTGGCCAAGGTCTCTAAGGCTCGCTGCAATGTTGACAGGGGAGAAATGGACGAATGTCGATCTCTAGCTGGACCGACGGACTGGGATGGCCACTTAGAATCTGGAATTGCCATGTGCCAGTAGAGTACTTACCATGGTGACTTGTCCTGGCATTTGTAGCCTAAACTCTGTTGAGCTGGGTAATAGGTATGGTGGCACCTGAGAACGATGGAGAGAAGCCAAGTTAAGGTAAGGAGGTGTCCTTTGTAACACAAAGAGCTCTAGATACGCGTGGCCAGTTAAAACCGCCGATATTTGAAGAGAATAATAGCGACTCATCGGTCGACTCAAGGTGGTATCTGACTGGGGTTGGGTCCAACGTGCTAACGTTCATATTTCCGGTCGCTTCAGGGCGTTGGAATGAGAACCCGCCGACCAGGAAGGGTGGGGGGACATCATCTGCTGTCCGGTCGCTCTCCATCTACGTGGCCTCGATTTCGACCTGAAAAGTGAGATTTAAAGGTTGAAGGAGTGCTCTGATAGCCCACGTACTCCCAGAACTTTTACCATGCAGGCCATCGCAAATTGACCGCTGAGGCCGAAAATTGGATTGGATTCTACCAAGCAAAGAGAAGGCTTAGACTAGAACTGGCAGCTGTGTGCACGTAATGACGCAGGAGAATCATTTTGAGGCATTACAGGGAGCGATGGTTGAATGCGATGTAAAGTTTGGGACAAGGGTCAAGTTGGGAACAGCATCAAAAGTGCGAATCCAGGGCGGCGCGTTCCCAGGGCGCTTACTAGATGCTCGGCATCGTCATGAGTGGAGTCGATGGTCGTTTCAATCGTCAATACGAAATCAACCCCAGCTCATAAACGCGCCTTGCATGACTCTGAGGTGAGGTGATCGCTGCGCCCACTGTGAACTGCACCTGGGATTTGGTTAATAGAAATTTGGCGGTTGGGCAGGGTTGACACCTGAGACGAAATTCGAATCCAGGCGTCCGAGCACTGAGGGTTGGCCCGAAGGGCAAATATATCCTGCTAGTAACTGTCGTGAAACATAACCTGCAGAAGTGAGATGAGAATGGAACACAGAGAAGGGGCACTTAAAGTGAGAAAACGTCATCGATCATCTCGCGGGCCCTTGGGCCAGCGCTCTTTCTGTCACCTCAAAAATCATCTTTCAGTTCGGGATCCATCGTATCAAAGCATAAGTACAAGTCCAGTAACGAAACTCCATGTTAAAACCAGGCTAGTTTTCCCTGTTGTATCCCACCAACTTCACGGCCTCCAACGTCGAGCCCCCTTCCAACTCCTCCTGCTTGATCTCGACACCTCCGTCAGCGAGGTGATTCTGTTTGGGCCTTGAGAAAGAATCCATAAGCGGGACCTTCGACTAGATCATCAAATCTCACCTCTTGCCCGCCAGGGGCCGGAAGACAGTCTCTGGATACTCTACGTTTGGCTCCCTCAGATTTGCTGGTTCGTGAGATCAGTTTCGCCCTGTATGTTGAGATAACGCGACTCACATGGGAAGTGCACCCCGAGATGTGTATATCGCACTACGTTGAAGAGTAAGGCGCCATAAGTCGAATACAAGGCAAGACTTACGGTCTCCTCAGGAGACAACGTGTAATTACCCAGGTAGTTTTCATTCTACGTGATACGAGAGAGTTAGTTCGCGCAATTTAGAGCGGTTAGTGGGCGAACCTTGCTAGGTACAAGCGTCGCAACGACAGTTCGCGGCGCCTCGCCTATTCCTTCAAAAGTCTGTCCGTCCTTGCTCTCTCTATGAAGGACCAGACGATACCTCCATCCCACCATGCCAGGTCTGGGAGGACGAAGGGACACCGGTAAGGTAGCTCGTTCCAAAGCCATTGGCGCCCCGACAGTAACCTGAATCCTTTGAGTTCGAGTAACTTCAGCCGCCCTATAATCCATCGGTGAGCATCGAGAATGGATCCAGGGTACGCTCAGCGCCACGGTCCCACTCACCAGGTGCCATGGGATCTGATGCTTTGCATGGGGAGACGTGTGCAGTAAAAACCAAGGAGGGAGAGATAACAAGCGAGTCCTAGGAGATGGCTTCATTTATGTCGGTTACCTTCCTTTGTCTTGGGTTGGTATCGGTATTGGTCTCGGGTTCGTTCGTTTCTTTGTCCTTTTGTCTTAAATATTGGTTACCACCTCGCGGTGCATCCGACCAACCCTCTGCCTCCAGTCTCGTCGTTCAAAAGCAGGCCTGTGCTTCGACTGCTTCGCACTCTGTGTTCAATCTTGTGAGCTGACGCGTTACGGACGTCTCCGATGCAAGGTCGGAGTGAAATGGGGGGCGGGTGAGCGGCACGCGTCCGCACAGTGGGATGGGTGGAGACTTCAATACGAAAGGACGAGCCGACCTCTCTTCCCGGGTTGGACATCCCTGACTCGGTGCTTCGCCTTCCATGATTGGCTGCAATATCAGTATGGCATATCGCTGTTGAGAGAACGTCGTTGGTTCACCAGGCTCGTAGACGAAGAAAGCAACTTACACTGGCATATCTAGGGAAGCATGGGACCTGTCGGGGCGGCTTCTCGTTCAGCAGGAGGCAAAGGGTGGCGGATGTGTATGACGCCGGCGCACTCCCAGAGGAGTACGGGGCGGCCTGGTTTTGGTAGTCGAATTTGACGCCGCAGAAATGGCGGGGCATATAACTGAAGTATGACTAGGAATAAAAAAGAGGTCTCGGAGACGAGTTGGGACTGGGACGTCCCATTAAATGCAGTAACAGGGGCCATGTCAGTGCGGATTGGATTGGCCGCGCATGCCAATGTCCAATCTGTAATCGAGGGGATAGTGACGCGTGGGCGACCATATACACCCAGGCGTTCGACGGACGTTACAAGGGTGGATAATCTGGGGTTTTGATTCCAGTGTATCCCGGCATACCATCGTTCCTTGAATTTGCACGCCGTACGAGTCGCCATTGGATTGGATGACGACCAAGACATGCTAAATCGCGTCAAGTTGAGTACCAAGCCTCAGGATCGTGTAATCGACTACGTACTGTGCTCCAAGAACGACGTTGATTTCCAAAGTCGCGATTCAGTGTGCCTCTACTCGCACTGGTGAGTGAGAACAGTCAAGCTTCCGCCTCGAGATATATGGATATATTATACTCACCTGGGTCACCTTACCCCTCCAACACCCTCGATTGGACTTCTTGGCATGTCGATAGACCCCAGAGAGCCCCGATGAGCAGTCGCATGCGACTTGTGGGGCAGCAGTACGTGCCGTGTCGGTGGACGAATCAGACATGGAATTCGTCCAATTCGTCGGATTTGTCCAATCCGCTAGATATGGTGAGAGGTTCCCAGGATTGCAACTCCGACGGTCACCCCCAGACGCTGCTGGGCCTCCCTTCCGACTCTCCTTCATAAACTCATCTCCGACGGCTCAATAGATTTTCGATACTATTGACACAAACGACACAGGGCCTTACCGTTGTGGAAACGATGTGTCTCAGCTGAGATACGGGTGAGCATAGGCGTTAGCCCGGCTCGTTATGGCGAACTGGCCGGATAGACGCCCGTAGACGGCGAAGGACAGGATAACTTGCTTGGCATCGGGATCCCTCGCTGCGGAGGCGTGGATAATCTCACAGGCTCGATAAGAAGGCTCGTCACTGACTTCCATCTGGCTGCAAGCCGATGGGAGCTTGTCGTCTGTGAGGCCTTACGCATCGCATCCGGTATGTTTGGCTGGTTATAGTTTTCTTCGGCCTGGAATCTGACATCCTCGTTATAACGTCAGTGGTCGCCAGGTCAAATGCTTTGCCATGGCTGGGGACGGAGGCTCCATGAGCGCTTGGTCGTATACCTTGTGGGCAAGCGCTGGCGCTGTCAGATTCGAAGTCACTTTGGCGAGGAGCCCCCAAAACGTCCCACCTCATGGATCGCCTGTTTATGCGATCTATTTGTGGCACTTCTATTGAGGGTAAGTATCACCTGTCCCTGACTCTGATACTGAAACGAAAGACTGACTGTTTTTGAACAGTTGAAAGGAGCCCATGCCAAGCACTAGGTTGGGGGTTAGCTTCGTATCGGGTTCAGAGCGAGTCGTGTTCCAAACTTTGGGCCTGCTATGGGCGCAGTACATCCAGCACCGGTCATTGTCCAGCCCATTGGTGAGTTCGTCGTGTGATTCTGGAAACCGAACCATAGTAATCGCAGCCCAGACTTCAGTACACTAGACCCTCTCGGAAGCCACCGACGTATCGCATCGTAGCTGCGTCGGACCGCGTTTCTGAAAGCTCTGCTTCGGTGAACCGTCGCCTCTCATCAACCGTGGGTCGATGCTGCCTCCGACTGGAATGCCTGAGGGCGTGGCAGCTAGCGGAGTGCCTGAGCAACCTCAGCAGGGTAACCCACCCGGCGCTCCGCAGGGAGGTAATTTCCCGCAAATGGTTAATGGCAGGCCCCCGAGTATGACGACGACGCCCCAAATGCAGTCAATGATGCCGCAAAGCCCGTCGACGGGGAGTCGATGGGGAACCGCCAACCGATACGCCAGCCTGGCTCGAGCGATTATGTGGTTCAGAACGAGTTTCAAAGCTCCTTTAACAGCAACAGCCAACTTCTCCCTCAGGCAAAAGCTGATGCTGGAATTCTGGGTGACAAGGATGTTTCGGCTTTCACGATGAACGACAAGGTGTGTGTTTCACGCAGGTTCCTGAACTCATGTTACTGATGAAGCCGTTAGTTGGCGATTCCCTAAGGCCCATCTATTCCTGGTGGCCCTCAGACTCCCAGGAGCCCCCTCATATGCAGCAGCAGCAACAGCTAGCACCAGCAGCAACAACAACGGCAGATGGGGCCGGAAAGCGCAAGAGAACTTCGCCACGCGAAGAGGTAAGCATCGGTGCCACCCCAATGCCGTCCCCCCAGACACCCAGCAGACACCCACCGTGCTGCCACAATCCTCCCGGTCATCTTCAGCAAGCACCTCCCCCGTCCGGAATGCTCCCCAAATGATAATGCGACCGAACATGGGTCCTCAGGGAGGGCAGATGCAAGAGCAAATGAACGGACATCCCACCGCCGATGAATATGAAGGACAACCAGGTCCGCCCCAAGGGCAGCAGGGAATGGGCGGGATGAAAGGTCGGATGCGTCCTCTGGGCGGGATGGGTCCTCCAATTGGAGGAATGGCCATGGTATGTGCCATTATCCCCTTCTGACACGGCGCTGCTGACATCCTCTATCTCATCCTCGCTTCATCGCTGCGCTCGCCTAACCCTGCTCTCGCACCTTCTCGCACCCGACTCCATTTTCTTTTTCGATTTGATCGACGAACACTCTTGGGGCGGACAGCGGGATTGATTTTGAGAGGGTCCCCGGTTCGTGGTTCAACGGGGGCGGGGACGGGGATGATATGGATAGCTTGACTACCCCAGCTCCTCTGAGCGTCGTGTTGGTGGTAGTACCTAGGATCTCGCGTTCCGCCGCGATAGACTGGTGGACCCACGCGAGCATGTCGCCGACGTAGCGTATCGGGTCGTGTGCGTGCAGCTCGATGGGCCTGGGTAGGCCACCAGGTCCGGTCAGGAAGGCAGAGGCCCTAGCTTGAAGAACAAGCATGAGGATGTGAGTTCATATGTCTCTTCGAACCCGTGCTAACCTGCTAGCATTTAACGCAGGCAATACATCGCCCTTATGACTTTCGTCCTGCAAACCGTCCTCAACCGTTCATACCCACATCGCTTTCCCATCTGTGTACTCGTAGGTAGACATTCTCTTTGTAGGTTCGTTTCCTGAAATCAGTAATCGTATATTACGCAGAGGGGCATGGGGTCCATTACAATCATTCGAATAGTACATGTTAGTAAATGCGGGAAAATACACCCAGACAAGAAATGCAAGAGTTCAGAAGGAGAGGTACGACGGACGAAAGAAACGATGTGATGACGAGCCGAAGAGACGAAAATGAAGTCCAGGTGACGTAAGAATAAATGGTACAATAGAATATCTGCAAGACAAAGGTAAGTGGAGTGACCGGCGCTGCGTAAGCGGGAGAGGGGGAGAGGGGTCTAATCTCATTCTTCTCTGAGCAGGCTCGGCCTACACTGCTGGCCTTGGGCAGTTGGTCAGGCCGAAGTGCTCGTTGACGTTGGCGAGGGGAACGGGAACGTATGTTGTCGGAAGGAGGTGAGGAATTTGGGAGAGCGGATGTGGTCAGAGCTGAGCGTCGTCAAGTCGATCCTCTCGCCTGCCGTCGGGGCTCGACGGAACATACAGCGGCGAACCAAATTCGCTCTTGCCATTTCGCCTCAAATCGAGCTCGTTCTGCAGCTCGCGTACCTGGTCCCTGAACTTGGCCAAGGATTCACGGCTGTGGTCGATCTTCTCCTGCAAGCTCGCGATGAGAATATCCTTCTCGTAGAGTTCTTTTCGCAGCTCCCGTTCGATGGTGTCGTCGTTCCACCTCTCCTCCATCTCGCCCTGCACAAATTTCCGTTCACCTGGAGTCATCTCTGCGTGGTGTTTGAGGATGGCTTGACACCCCTCGCAACGTTGCGTGTGCACGGGGATACCCTCGCGCCACGAAATCTGCCACCGACTCGACGGTCCTCCAGATGGTGACATCCTTCTATCTTCCGGTGGTCCATACTCGTCGAGTTGTCGCGAAGTCGCGCTACCTGCGGGCGTCGAAACCTGCATGCTCTGCTCTCCATGCTGGGTGACATGGGCATTTCCAACGACACTTGCTGTGAGACTCTTCCTTCCGCTTCCCCCTTCAACTTTACGCCTCTTGCTAGTCCGACTTCCTTCAAGGTCCTCTTCGCCTGATGACCGTTCATCGCTCGACTTCCTCTTCGAAATTCTGTTCGAGGTCGTCGATCTGGGAAGGATCTTGGGCATCTTGAGGGTTAGAACCTTCTCCGTATCTGAGTCGCTACTGATAGTAGTCGGTTTTGGAGAGATTTTGGGCTCCTTCAACGAGAGACCTCCCCTCGCAGCGGCCCTTGTAGTAGGGCCACGTTTGGAAGACGTCCCCGCTAGGGTTTGGGTGGCATCGTCGTCGTCGGGTTCTCGCGCGTGGTCTGGTCCCACCGGCGTTCCCTCCTTCGACGAGTCGTGGGGCTTGGTAATCTTTCTTTTGACACGAGAATGATAATCCCTCATCCATACAATCAGAAAGTCCCTCTGGACGACGCTATTTTTATCGACGTTTTCGAGCTTCATAGCCTGCGGAAGGTCGGTTAATGTTACACTCAGGGTTCACGAGGATGGCACTTCACCTTTTCTACGACAATGGGGAATACTTTCTTGTTTACTGAATCCATCGCGGTGTACTTGATATTCAGGTGCGCATCACATAGTTTTTCAACGGCGTGCTGGACGGATATTGCAGTCAGCGCTCTGCAGCGAGCCGCATACACACGCGGCCAGCCAAGAAACATAGTTACCCTTAGCGTCTTAGCCTGCGGAACGTCCAGTTTGAATAGCACTTGAAATTGTCCTGTAACGCAACTCAAATATCAGAAAACGATATATATATGACACGCATACTCCGTAACTTACCCACTTGACGAACAGGCGGTACTTTGTCGTCGCTTGAGGCCATGAGGTGCTCACGTCGGAAGTACCGCAAGTAGACTTTTAGTGGGCGGTAACACAAAAAGAAAGGAGAGAAAGGCGAATTCGTCCTTAGCCGCTGATGACGTAGTATTTCTCACAGGCCTAAAAGGGTACGTTTTGCCCAGGGCGCCTGGGTTGCTTCCATCGTCCTACAGCCAGACACAGGTAAGTCACCATTTCTATGTCTCCAGCGGAGGACTTATGCTCGTTGGACGACGTGAATAGCGCTCCGCTCAGGCCCGACTATGGGCCCGACCTCGGATTCTCACATCTCGCTCCGAGACGCCTAGGTCAATTGAACCCAACGGTCGGCGGTTCCGAGAAGCCTGGCTGACAGACCTGGATGTGGCGTCATCGTACTCACAGGTTCTGCGCTCAGCAAACCCATTTGAAGACCTGCATTTTCGAAGGTCGATCTGGTGCCCCGTCTGCTCGATAGGACACGCCAGGAGAGCGGAATCTCCGGGATTCAAGCATCCGTCAGTCTCTCTCCTGGACCCCTGCGGCGACGGATCTGGCGAAGAAGACTTCCCGACCCCACGTCTCCCAGAAGTGTCCCGATACTCAGTCGTGATTCGACTCGCGCTCCTTCATAATGATACGCTGGGCAACGTCGGCTATATGACCTGCCTCCTCCCCCGCATGCGTCGCTGTGAGTTCTTTGAACCTTTTCTATTCCCTGAGGCCAACTTACTCACACCCATGAGTAGCTCCACCCTGGGGGAGCGACTAAAAGAAGGACACTTTCTCATGCTTGCCATTGCAGCTCACGGTCGAACCCATCCTCCTCGACCTTTCTTGGAGGTATGTACAATGCTGCTTGCGACACTTTGCCCTTTCGGAGGGCACGTCCGGCGACCCTCATTCACCCCACTCGCCGATCGTGAAGTACATGCCTCTTCCGCCTCGTTCCATTCACATGGAGACTCGTTACTGACTTTACTCGTCCTCCAGCACCTGCCCCGCTACTTCGATGAAAGTATGAATCTTATCAATCCGTTGAAGAGGCTCCCGCGTTGATCTTCTTCTTGTCCGCGCCTCCATCTCTTTCGACTCTAGTAGGACAGAAATCTGATTACCCCCAGGCGAGTTCATATCAAGTCCACGATTATATCAAGTCCGCAATTCTCTCGTTCCTTCGCGCTGTAAGGATCTCCATGTCAGGGGAGTTCAGAGTGTGAAGATTGCGCCTTCGCCTTGCCAAGCGGGTGCCACTTGGATGCTGTTGGAAGCTGCATTGTCACGATTGGCATCATTCCTGGTGTGGGTATCTGCTGAGCCTAAAGGACAATCTATTCCAAGGGAGTTTACCAATAATATCAAGTACCAGCCAACTGCTTGCTCCTGATCGCTTTATGATTTAGGCATTCGTTTGATTATCCACCCCGCCTGTCATCCCTTGTAACGAGTGTTCACCACCCCATCGTTCTCGGCTACATTCTGAGAGCCCAATTGAGCAACATATATCATCTCAATAGGCCCACCCCGAGGATATAAGGAGGCGAAGGAGACTGCCGGACTGCTGCCGGGTACATTAAATCGAGCCTTTTAATCTCTCGTTCCTGTAGTCTATCGCAGTGTGTGTGGCTATTCAAAAGTCACTCTTAATTGGCCCGGGGACCTTCTCTCCTGCTCCTTCCTGAAATGTGGTGTGGCCACAAGAGAGGAACCAATTCTGCCCGTTCCTAACGTTGAGGACGTCGCAACGGCAGTTGGACATGACCCCAAATCTGCCGTTGTTAAGATTCCATTTCTAGAACATCAATTGAATTGAGCGTGCTAAGGGTCTCTGACATCGCGAACCACGTTGACAATAAATAGGTAAGGAACTTTGGCCTGTCCCTGATTCCGGTATCACTCACTATATACAGGCACTCTTTCACGCGCTTGCCTTCCCCTCATTCCTCCTTAGAACTCCACCCCATGGCCGAGTCCGCTAACTATTACGACCCTTACTATTTCATCAGCGATGACGAGTCTACCGAAAGTGTGGAAGAAGGGACTCAGCAAGAGGAGGAAGAGGAGGACGACTACGAGATGGACTCATACGTTTGCAGCGACAAGGCACCTAGCCAGGACTCTGCGAGCACGGTCTCTGGCGGGGACGACATGAGCATATCAGATGTCGCGTCCTCCTTTCAAGAGAAGAAAAACCGGGTGTTCAGCCCCGTACCACGGGCGAGCACGATGAGCTCCTACTCGTATCACTCGTCCGAGCGGTTCAGGACACCGTCACCGTCCAACCAATCACTAACGCCTTCAATGCGGGACACCCTGGTTCGCGAGGAGTTCGGACGGGATTTAAACACTTTCAGCGACGTGTACCGGCTACCTGCGGACGAGGAGGAGATAGACAGGCTCGGTACGCACTGCCATTTCCTGGATCCGTTATCGCACTTCGATTGACATTCTTTCTTAGAGAAGCAGCATAATATGTTCATAGATATCTTTGGCGCGAAGTACCCGCCTCCGATGGGAGTTGCCCTACGTCAAGGCCATTATGAGCCGACGAAAAAGGTACTCGACCTAGGGTGTGGGGGTGGCGGCTGGTTTGTGTCTCCAAGCGTCGACTGTCACTAAATTTCACTCAACCTAACTCACAGGATCAAAGACGTCTGTCGCGACTTTCCATTCTGTGAGGCTATCGCAGTGGACCTCGTCCCAATAAGCGAGTAAGTCTCTTTGAATTAGCACCTTCAAATTGGACGATATTGATGTATCTTTCGGTGCTATCTAGAGCGGAGGAGGATTTCCCACCTAACCTGCGGTAAGATTTTCAACAAATTTTCTACCATCTTTATTATGTGGTACACTTCCTCACCCGAAGTTCCTTTATAGGATGGAGATAGATGACCTGAACAAAGGCATTGAACATTTTTACGACCAGTTCGACGTCGTCCACAGCCGGCTCATCTCTTTCGGGGTAGGCAACAGTCCTCCAAGTTTCTTCCTCATCTTCTGAGTCCTGACTGCCGCCGTCTAGATTCGTGACTATCACCGACTTGTGGAGCACGTCGCTCGTGTTCTCCGGCCGAACGGCGTCATCGAAGTCCAAGAGTACGATTTCCAAACCTACGGCAGGGACCAGAAAGTTATTCCTGCGAACACTACTGATCCCCTCGGCACGCACCCTTGGTGGGCCACCTTTCTCGCACACCTCCGCGAAGCCGTCATCGTGGCAGGAGGAGATACCACGGCCGCAACAAATATGCAGGGCTGGATACAAGGGCATGAAGCGTTCAAAAACGTAGTCTATAAAGACGTCTGGCTGCCCGTCATCCCAGGGAACTGCAGGCGGTACCAGGAGGACATATATACAAGGATGAAAGATGATATCATGGTATGTTATAGGCCCACTTAACAAAAGTTTCGTCGCGGTTGATGACATTTTCAGGCATTCCTGCGTTCATCCAAGCCCCTTATCATGGGAAACGGCGTCTCCGAGCAGCGATACGAATACCTTGTCCACCACACCGTCCGAGAACTCAACCAATCACATATTCCACAGTACACCCGCTTGCAATGTGTCTATGCCACCAGGCGCCCTGGTGTCGTTCTCGATCCTCTTCCTCCTGTCGACTAAACATCATAATACTTATCTAACTCTAGACCATTGCAATAATGAATTGACTTTTGACTTTCTTGTTGATGTTGTTCAGATATGTCGCTTGTCGCTGCCGAAAGCATCGACCTCCTGTGACTAGGTACCCTTGCAGGGTCCCCGAGTTCTGCTGCTGACCACCATCCAAGTTCCAGAATCGGAATTCTAGATCTACCACTAAGTACCACATTAGTTTACGTCGCGCTATATCGTTCCTCAAGTTAATAGAAACAAAGTAAAAATTTCGAAGGCTCTCAAAGATACTTTTAAGTCCTCCGAGACTGTTTCGGTGGAGTTGCGGCGGACTACAATAGTGCACAACAGTGTACAACGGCAGTGATCCTCGTGTTGCTCCCGACCTTCGGGAGAACCTGCGGTGTGTCTTTTCCGTTGTATCCAGTTCAAACTTACCATCTGAGAAGCATTCGAGAAGCAGATTATACTGTCACAATTCCCAACACAAACGAACCGCCAGGAAGAAGCAAACTGCAGAGCGATGAAAGCGAAGGAGAAGGGGAAGAAATCGAGTCAAGTCCCAGCAAGGCTAGGCGAAAATTAAAGAGACTTGGCCTTCTTGGACGGCTGAGAATTGCTCTGGTCACCATCTTTACGCTTCTTACTCGAATTCGCCTTCCACCCATTCAGACGCTCCTTGAACCGCTCCCGAAGGTTGGTGGCGAGTACGCGGCCAACTTCAGAGCACACACCATTGAACTTAATGGTGTTCTGAGCCATGAGGTCGCTATCCAGTCTCCCTTTGATGGTCTTCGGATCAGGCGCGTCCTTTCGAGGGATAACATCGAAGTAAGTGGGGATGCCGAGTAGGGTTGGATCGACAAGTTCACGGAAAATACCTGAAAGGATGCAAAGGATTAAATAAGATACAAAGGAAAGGAATGAAATCGAAACTTACACAGGCTCCTTGGTTGGCGTCCTTGTTGGCGTCGTGAGATTCCCTTGAAGGCCGCGCTTCTCAGCGCAAGCTCGCTTGCACTCCATCGCCTTCGGCACCTCCTTTTTGAAAGCTTTCTCGACAAGGTCTGAACAGGTGACAGGGAACGTTCCAGGGGGGTTGAACTGTCTGCAGTTGGCAAATATAAGCTCGACGTCCTTCTTGACATCTTCCATCCCCCTTTCTGCAGCTTCACGCCCATGGTGCCGACGTCCATGGGGTGTTCAATCTCCTCCAAGTACCTAAGAAACTTAGGTTAGCATTCGCAGCATCTCTAAAGATAAAAGCAAACTTACGTTGCACAACCGTCCAGAATTGGGTCGACGGGCCGCAGGAAGATAGCAGTCTCCGGAATCTTGCTCAGAGATTTAAGAAGCTCCTTAACAAACCCTTTCTTGTGGTGGGAAGCCTCCGTCGACGTCGTCAGGGAAGGATAGGCAGAGATGACTATCTTCTCCTTGCCTTTGTTAAGAGAGATACGCAGAGGATTCACGACCGAGGATCTCTGAGCTGAGGGAGCTTAAACCTTCTTCGACTTCGGCGGGGCGATGACTCTCGGGGCCGGAGCTGGTGGGGGTGGTGTAGGAGCAGCTTCAGGCCTGGAAGGAGATTTGGACATGACTTAGGGGGTAATTGTAGACGCCGAGGTCCATGGAGATGGTTCAGGCGGTGTTGGACGCCCCTTCTTGCTTGGAGTGGGGGGCAAGGATTCAAGGTCGTCATCGATCGTCAACTTCTTGCGCTTCGACGAGCCATTGGTGGTCAACACACTCTGCTCCCTTTCCCTTTCCTTCTCGCGCTCTGACTCCCGTTGCTCTCGATGTTCTCGCTTCTCTCGCGATCATCGCGACTCATCTTTCTCCCTCTCGATAGCAAGCACCTCTTGCAATGTCGTGAAAACCATCATCAACATAGGGAGAGGAGGTGCATCTGCAACGGGTTCAGAACCTGACGACGGAGGCTTAATAATTCGAGCTTTGCGCGGTTTCGAGGGCTTAGATGACGAAGCCGTCGGTGGCGTTTCGACTGAAGGCCGCTCTGGGGCACTGGGTCCAGCAACACGGCGCTTGATCGTCGGCCGTGAAGGCACTGCGGCGGGGGAGGCTTTCCCATTAGGGACTCGTTTGACAGGTGCAGGCGGTAGCGGGCTCAGGTCGGGGAGGTAACAGGTTTCGGCACGGCGGCCTTTGGTGTGAGCGGTGGGGAAAGGGGTTTCGCTGCGGCGTGCGCTCTGGCGGCCACTTCGAGGGTTTTCTTAATGATGGTACATTCTATGCACATCGTCAGCCGAGCATAAGAACACATCTTCAGATTCCAGGATCCATCCAACTTACCTGTACTAGGGCTAAAGCTGCCTCACACCCCACGCGATAGTAATAGTTTGTTACAAGGTGTCTTGGTGAGTGTGCTGGATACACGTCGGCTTCTCAGATAGAGCATCGATAGCCTAGCAAGATATGAGCAGGCGGCATCCGAGCACGATTGAGAAACATACCTCTAACTGAGCTACAACATCTCGATCACGGTGAAGTTGAGAAAGCCACATGAAATCGGGTTGCTCAAACGTCGTGTTTGCGATCATCTATCCGGATCCACTCGTACGTCGCCCCACTCGTTGTTGCCTCATCATCCTCTGCCCAATCTGCGACTTTCCAGTTATCCCGCTCCTCTTCTTTCTCACATATTTTGAGGCCGAACCACATGTCGATCATACCCATCGCCTCTGCGGCCTCTGCATCGCCCTCGGCCGCAGCTTGCGCAGCCGCCTGCCTGGGAAGGTATCACTTCGTATTTCTCCGGACACGCTTGTACTTCGTATTGAAGGGAACCTCATATCGAGAACGTGCGTTCCGCCGGCTCGTGAATTCGTATCATCATTTGGCCCTGAAATTGCTATGTCAGCCAGGGCAAATACTTCAAAGGCAATATACACACCTCGAGAATTGCATGGGTTTGAAGAGAGCATTGGAGATGTCATTATGCTCCATTACTTTGTGAGCGAGCAGGGCACTCCTGTTCTTGACGGCCAGCTTCCATCTTCTTACAATTGAAGGAGGCTGAGAAGCCAAAGGTAGGGCACCCGCTCCCGCTTCCGTATAGCCATTGCTCTGCAAAGGTCCGCAAGTCGACACCGCTGACCTCCGGCACGTCCTAAGGGATGTATGGGTCGATAGAGCGTTGGTCTGGAGCCAAACTCCGAGGCGTAGAAACACATTGTCGACAGCAGAACGTAGTACATGTCGCCAACTGAGATTCAAGCCCTGGCAGACCAAAACGTACTTGGGGGCGTGGAGGATTCGGGTGCATCTTCAGATGCAATTTCGCTGGGAATCCGACCCAAATGAAAGGAGCCAGCTGCGAAAGCAATGTCCTGAACAGAGGCCAGGGTCGTCTGGGAGAAAACGTATATTTGAATTGTAAGGATGGGCCAGCGGATTCAAATGAGTTCTAACGACAGGTTCTCTAAGTAACGGGCGTTAGCGCAGTTGTTCAGCAAGTTCCCCACTGCAACAGCCATCGTTGGGATGCAGCCCGCGGTCTCACCATTATCATCGCTCGGCGTGCGTTCTTCCAAGTACGGGGGAACGACGAATTCAAACGCCCTGGTGCAACGCCCAGCGCCAGGCGACGAATACTAGTAGCGTGGTGTAGCCGTGAGGAACACGCTGGTCAAAATGAGCCATGGCAGAATTCAGAAGGGAATGAGCCACTCACGTAAGGGTATGCATCCAACAAACGTCGACACCCTGACCGCCCGCTCTTTGGAAATCGCAATCGATAGCTCTCCTTCGTCACACTCCTGCATCGCTGAATACGGACTCCTCTTCAGTTACGCGTGCTTGTGACAATCCGGTGCTTCCCCTGCGCTGCCTATTAAAAATTGCTCTGTTAGCAATAACAAGGGTAAGATAGGAACATACTGCATTGCCTTGAGTGAATGTGCAGGGCGCTCAGCTCACTGCTGGTCGGTACGATGGCGACGGGTCATCGCCGTGTGGAGGGTTCTGCCGCAAGTCAGTAAGCTCATACCACAGGCCCAAAAAGCAAAAGACCACTCACCCATGGCCCCGAGAAGTCGATCTCTAAGACGACTTTTCGGTGACTAGTGCAAGTAGACCGAAGGTAGAGAGGCGGTAGAAGCGCCGTAAGCGCCATGAGTAGCGTTTATCCAAACGGTATGTGACTGGAGACCTTGATATCCCACCGTTGGTCATCGGAGACCTCGTCGGAAAATCATTCTTCACCACCTGCGAGCGCCTATCGAGCTGTGAGCCTGAGTGCGCTGCAACCTGTCAAATCTACGCTTACCAGTGATACAGCCGAGTTCACTCGCCCTACCACACCTTGGATAAGCCCCGGCTGAAGTTCGCTGAGGAAGGAATGGATGGGTGGAGGATGGTCGGAAGAGCCAGAAATGAGCGCCCGTGCACTGAGGGCGGAGTTGTAATCCTGGGAAGGTATTGACTTTCTCGGAATATTCGACGAATCCGACGAATCTGACGAATAGCCGCCTGGGTTGCTTCCATCGTCCTACAGCCAGACACAGGTAAGACACCATTTCTATGTCTCCAGCGGAGGACTTATGCTCGTTGGACGACGTGAATAGCGCTCCGCTCAGGCCCGACTATGGGCTCGACGTCGGATTCTCACTTATCTCGCTCCGAGACGCCTAGGTCAATTGAGGCTTGAGCCCAACGGTAAGTGGGTCAGCGATTCCGAGCAGCCTGGCTAACAGGCCTGGAGGTAGTGTCATCGTACCCACCGATTCTGCGCCCAACGAATGCCATTCGAAGGCCTAGAGATCCTTGCCGGTCGATATGGTGTCCCGTTCGTTCGATAGGACTCGCCAGGAGAACGGAATCGGAATCACAGCCCACGACGAACTCCAGGACTCAAGCCTCCGTCGGTCTCTCTACCATGGGAATAGACTTGGTGCTACGAAGCTACGACTAGAGAGCGTTAGACGCCCCATGGGACCAGGCAAGCGCAATGAATCACAATTCACTCTATTTCCCCCTCTCTCGTGGTCGGCATACTTATTGAAATTCCAATTCTAGCTATACCCACACATACCCACCCGCTTCACGACCTTTGCAAGTGTCGGATACGACGAAGAAGACTCCCTTCTCTGAGGCTAATGGATTAGAATCGCACAGTGGTCCCCGGTGATATCTCCGCTGCCACACATTCGACGCAACGGATTCATCTTCGTCACTGGCCGGCGCCCTCCTTTTGTCAAAAATAATTAGACAATCGCGGGGCTGTAGGATTCTTCGCTGCTGTGGGTCAGGTTTTCGAGCAGGAGGTCTAGCTCAGGCCCTCAGGCCTGCCATCTCCTCCATCCTACCGCCTAGTTCGCGCTGCCCCCAGGTCGAAATTGATCTGACCATTCACATGCACAGTCGGCCCCCGATCCACTGTGCGACTATTTCCCTTCTATCTCTTCCGTCCCCCATTGACCCTATGCTCATTCCAGCATTCTTGTGGAGCACGTTGAACACTGCTCTTTCCTTCGTCCTGCGCCGTCGATAACGACAGTGAGAGCACAGCGAGATCAACGATGATGATCATAACGACAATCCCATTTCCAGCTTCAAACTTGCTGATGACTCATCTTTGGTGGGCTGTCAAGAGTACGCTCATTGAAAAGGAGATTGTGCGTTTCACACAGGGGAGATCAGTGCGATATTCAGGCTAGTCCTCTCGAACACCGCGCCCCTCCATCCGCACCCAGGCCCGACTGGCCTCGAACTCGACGCTCACTTCCCCTCATGTTCGAGGTCTGTGCGCACCGCTCCCCTTACCCTCCGAGTCCCAAGTCGCGACTCATGTGCATGAACCTTTCATTCAGACCAGCCTGTGGCATCAAACAGGCTAGCTATGCATATCCGTTCCATTCGTGCCGTGCACCCTGGATCCTGGTTTTGAATCCCTGAACTCTTGGGCGCCGAAGTCCCCGAGCATTTTGGATTTCTTCAGGCCGCGACAGTCATATCCGGGTACGTGAAGTTTGATTCTCCCAACCTGTGCTTTTGCTCACGATAGAGGCGAAGCAACGGAGGGTCCGCGATACCCACTTCCACAAACTCGTCGTGTTCATCTGTTTGGCGTCGAGTACGCAGTCTCAGGGGCTGCTGTGTTCTATCTAGGACCCGGATTCGATTGAAGTTTTACGCCTTGCTGGAAGGAATTTTGAGAAAGGGCCCATTTTGTATCGATGCTCAGGCGGATGGGGCGGACCGCGTCGCACGATTAACTTGGACTGGACCGCCGTCGGTTCTTTGCGTACATATATTGTGTATTCGGTAGTTGTCTACATATTGTTTTGTGCCCCGTGTCAAGCCCGCTCCCGTACCATGCTTACATCCGCCTATGGGTCCTCCATCCCGAACTCGGCGCTTATGACCTTTCTGCCGGACCGAACGCCTGATCCGTCGGATCTCCCAAATTTGTCGCAATGTTCCCAGGATTCGACCCAACGAAACGCCGTCTCCCCTATACTCATCTCTGGCCTAGTGGACTCCTGGTACCCGACATACACCTCTGTCAGAGAGTGAATAACGCTTATGTGGCCTTAGCTGAGATTCAGGTGAGCATCGTTCTCGGGCTT
Organism: Ephemerocybe angulata; assembly: GCA_013368325.1. Classification (NCBI taxonomy): domain Eukaryota; kingdom Fungi; phylum Basidiomycota; class Agaricomycetes; order Agaricales; family Psathyrellaceae; genus Ephemerocybe; species Ephemerocybe angulata. Next base: position 774,157 of record JAACJK010000060.1, read on the forward strand.
GCCCACAATGCCGCAACCTCACCGAATAGACGCCCGCATCAGACCCCAGCGCAGGATAACTTTCTTCGCATGTTCAGAAGCCCATCCGATCTTTTCTCAGTTCTTCGGCAGCAGTAGAACCTCCGCCTCCTAACGGACGGCCCCTTTAGTTGGACACGTCGAACCATGAAACGAGAGGCACACTCCCAAGGACCGTTCGATTTGGAGACGGCGCTTAGACAGGTGCACAGTCGACAGCACCAGCAATACGTAGCTACAAAGTTGGTACTCACATTCTGATGCAACGGACGCTCATATAGCCTAGATGCCAGTTGAACATAGAACAGTCGCTGTTATGGAATGCACATCAAACCTAGTACCATGTGACGCCTACAATGCTCCCCTCTCCTACAACTCTGTTGCCGTTCCGTGGATCCCAATGTGGTACACACAAGTCGCAGCCCCACCCCAATTCGACAGCACCTCAACAACGATTGTTCTATAGGGCCCCATGTTGCGTTCTCCCCCTTGAAGAGAAAAAACTTGTCGCAATCGCGGGTCCAGGATGCTGTATTCCACCTCTTCAATCAAGAAAAGTCGGTCATCCTTCCGTATCCCATTCGGAAGGAATATGGATGTTGCAAAACTCCCGATGGCCCTTGTTTCTTCACCGTGCCCGAGTGCCGAGGATGGGGAGCTGGGTTCGGCCCAAAGCCTAACCCTTTTAGGTGCTTGATGAAGCATCGCTGGTGAAAGCTGCTCCTGAAGCGGGTATCCGAGGGAGATCGCCGATATATTCGCAGGTTCGTGCAGTCGAATTCCAATGTGAGCGCTATATCCAGGGAATTTCCAGCAATTTCCTAAGGTTGGCGGGTCATCGAAGACAAACAGCGCTGATCTTGAGTCGAATCCCCTGGAGGGTGAGCACACGGGCCAGACGCAGGGAAACCATGTGCTGGGATAGGTCGTCGTCAATTCGAATATGACGTGAGCCTTGGCTCCGTGTAGGACAAGGTCACGGTCTACACCTTGGTTGACACCCAGGAAGTCGTTGATGTTTCCTATCATAGTCATCGCGATGGCTATCTGCTTCCCATAACGCAAAATAACCACCTCGAGTGCCTTGAGTGCTTCCCACAGTTGGTGATCTGGTACTATTGGCCTGCAAAACCGTGGAGGGTCGAGGAAAATCGCCGATCCGGAGGCACACCAACATGCGAGCCGAGCAAAATCGGATAGGGCCAAAGTAAGACACCAGGATCGAATGAGGACAACTAGGCCACTCCAGATAAATTGACACATTCCCTCCAATGCCGCCCAGATAGATAACACCTGCTTCCGCAACAGATTCATCAGTCAAACTTTCCAGGGAATCGCCTTCGAGAAAACGGGTGGTACTGACCCAGCTTGGATATCGCGAAAAAGAGCTCGATCCTCGAAACACATTTGAGCGACCTTCGCTTCGTTTGAAAGTCGGAGGAAGCACTATGGCTGTATCGTCGCCCATGAAACGCTCGATATGATAGACTGAGTCTTCATCGTCCCATAAGTTTCCACCAGGTGCCATAGCGTGTCGTGATCCTGAGGACTTGAATATCGCTGATACAATACGGCAAGGCGGTCTGGGATAAGTCAAGCTTGAAGGTCTGTGGCATTTCGCCTGCGGACGTCGCCACATGCGTGCGTCCAACATGAGGCCCGGGCAATCACATCGGCCTGCCACTCTTAGGTTCTTTGTTCATTGTTCTGGAGCTCTGTTGTTTTAACCCTTCCTCCCACTCGCTTTCGAATCTTCCTCGCACTTCCATCGCCACCGTAGAAATGGATTCGGATACATTCAATACTCCATGCAAGACACAGGAGGCGAAACTCGACAACATCCAGTTGCAACAACTCGGATGCCGCGATACTGCATTGATGGCGGATCACGCCGTGATGGATGCGGCCCGTTTGCTGGGGAACGATGCGCTGCAAACTTTATTTGAACCGTTACACGCTCAGTATCAGGAGCTCTTGGACTCGTTCAATAACCAAGATCAACGCTTAACGGACGTCGAAAGGCTCGGTCACGATCACCTGTTCCACATATCCTCTTTACAAGAGATCATAGCCGGCGACCTATCCAAGGAACTGACAGACAGGCAGGAGGAGTCGGGAAGGGTTTCGGAATCGCTGGAACGTCTGATCGCCACAACCAGCATTCACAATGACAGGTTGTCGAGGATAGAGTTGCTGGTGCATGGCCTGGAGAGCTCACTCGAACGCACCGACGGCTCTGCAAGTGCTCACTCTGCTCGATTAGAGGAGGTGGAGTCCGCGTTGAAGAATGCACTTTCGACTTTGAAAGAGTATCAAGGAGCAGACGAAGAACAGCATCATGTCCATGTGAGTTCCCCGGATGAACCCTACTCTGTCGGCCTAGACTAACCCTACTCTGTTGTCATAGACTCAGAATATTGATGAATTGCAGTCCAAACTACAACGTGAGGTCGAAGCGTTGAAAACAACTATTGCACTACGCCTCTCGAGTTAGTTCCTCTCTTTCAAATATTAGTTTCCTGCTTTTACCTTCGACACGCCACAGAACTCACCGACGAGATCATGAGTCAGAGCTATGACATGAACTTACAGAACGCAATTGCCATTACTAAAGACATGGTTCGTTTCCGAACCTTTCAGTCACCCAGTAACTTACCTGCAATCCAGGCCCAAACAACTGCCAGGCTCTCCAAGCTTCATGAGGGACTCAAAAACACGAAAGGACGCGTCCAACACTCAGAATCAAGTGAGTTGTCGTCGAGTTGTTACCCCCAGACGAAGTATCTCCTCGTTGGTCGTGCTACTCATGCTTTATCAGACATCGATTCCCTTTTCAAAGCATTGCAGACGCAGGCCGAGATTATTGAACAAGTAGGCTGGCTCTTCTACGTACATTTGGAATGCGACACTGAAGGAGATAGGAACATTCCGTTTTATGTGCGAGGCAAACCGAACTTGAGAAGGCCAATGGTATGGCGTCACTTGCATTCTTAGTGTCGAAAACCTCGTTGATATATTCAAGAGCAACGCTGGATTGACCTGGAATTTCAGCTAAACGAAATTCGTTCTGGGCTCCCTTCAGTCTATACGGACCCGCTGCCGTCCAAAACAGAAGAAGCACCCCCGACTTTCGTAGGTTCCCCGTTCCCTGGCTTGGCATGTCCTAACCATCGTCAAAGGGTAACACATTGGCATGCGAGATACACGCTGCTTTGGAAACTTCTGATCAGGGTACTCTCGATGATTCGGACAATGAGCCACTGGTCGTGGTAAACGGTGTTGAAAGCCCCATCACTCGACCTGATACTTCAATTGGTTAGTGCTTCAACTTGCGATGTTGCCTCTGTTACGGCTTGATCCCCGGATGAATTAATAATTGAACGATTAGATTCCGATTTTGGAGAAGGGAGAAGTGCAGGCCTAATGAGGAGGGCGATTCCACATTGGATACTCAATAACCTTGGCCATTGGATACTCAATAATCTTGGCCCGTTGAGCTTTTGGAGAGCAGAGCACATATACCTCAGTTGCTACTCTCTCTGTGCGTGCAAAGCATGGCTCGATTCGCCTGCTTCACTACTGACGAGACCCGTAGATCATAGGTTCTTTAAAGACACCATCTCTATTTTGGTTTTCGAGGGCCGCCTCTCGCCGAGTTTCCTTCAGATTGAATGGCGGGTGGACAGGGTTTTTATGAGCCGACTTGTGCATTTTCATGCGCGGGTACTCCAATACGCCCGCCAGCCAAAAAACTCTTCTCCAGGTTTCGAATGGGCGCTGTGCAATCTATACTACCTCTTGCTTCGTTGGAGGGCCACTCATTATTGGAGCTACACACAAGCCGGTCCGTCCATCGTCATTTTTTCCCACTGGTTACGATGCCTACACATACCCAGAGCACTGCATCAATGTGATCTGCGGTTTTGGGCTGGTTGCTCCCCCCTATTGGATGAACTGGAACATGAGGTGCTTTATACGCATCGCAGCGTTCAATACAATGTCTGACGCTGGTTCTTGTGAGGACCACCCTTTATACCTTTGCTACGGTGACGCTCATGATATCTTCCAGCTTTTACAAGATTTTTTAGGGAAAAGAGAAGAAACCTGCTCTGTGGAGCTGCTAACGGACGTCCTATGGCTTGTGAGCGTTGCGTTACAATTTCTACTTCAATTTGTCGCTGAATGCCACTTCCTCTTAGACTTCAAGGGATTTGCGAGGAGAAGAGTGCTGGGCATCATGGTTGTTTGTTTGATTCTGTTTGCACTAATATATACTCCCACTGAGCCGACAGACGAAGAGATAGGCAGGTCGCAGAGGCTGGAAAGAATGCGTCGGAGCCGGGCTCTCTATGCCTCCTAATAGAACCAAGCATTTGTTGCTTATTTGGAATAATGCTCTCACGATCGGACAACCTTGCTAGATCACAACGAATTATGAACTTGAATACTCACAGTCACCAACTTCTACCTATTCCTTCCATCTGTAATTTCTTTCGCGCTGCGCTGCCCATAATCGTATCTTGTACCCCTCCAGTATCGAAAGCCTATCGAAGGCCCCTGCAACTCGTGCAGCTAACGTCGGAGTTGGTGGAAATTTCTCATACCAGACGGAATAGCAGTGTCAACTCGCAAAGACAGGCTACATCTCTGTGAAACGAAAATGATAAGACAACTGGGTAACCCCATCTTGAAGGAACCAACCAACCTTCCTTCCGCAGAAAGGTGTGTATCCAGACTCATGGTTGATCTACTCTATTCAATATTGGCGAACTCAAGTTGATTCAGTTTCTAGTCTGCGATGCGTGCCGAACGACAGGGACCTCTCCTGCAGCCGCCATGCTCCAGCTTCAGATGACCTATCACATGGCATGCCTTAAAGAGCCCGGTTCGGAAGTAATGACCTGAATTTAGGGACGATTCTTGTCCCTTTCATCATCTGAAAGGAATACTCCTGGTCCACTGCTGACAAGAAACCAACTAAACTCTTACCTAGATGGATTCGAACGCCATGGAAATCGACTGCGGGCCACTGAAGCCAAGGTGGGTTATCCAAGGTACGAAATACGCGTGTTTGACGCCCCTGTGCTAGCACTCAGAGCAGGATTCGAAAACGGGAGACAAGCGAAGAAGCTCCCCCTCAAGAGTCTCACAAAGATGAAACAGTGGTCGATGCAGCAGAATCCCGATTCGTGTTAACAAATTTAAAGCGACGGAAAATCGACGCGGTGCAAGGGATTCCAGCTGTACCGGGCACAATCTCGATCGCAAGCAACCCTCCAGTCGTCGCCCCACCCTCCGCTGAAACTTCCCAATCTATACCAGTCACTGGCGGTACAGGTGCTTATACTGTTACCGAGTATTGTCAGATTTCTGATGCTTAATAGGAGACACCACGTCCGTAAACCTATTGTGCACGACTTCGCAGACAAGCAACCCTCCAGTCGTCGCCCCACCCTCCGCTGAAACTTCCCAGCCTATACCAGTCACTGGAGGTACAATTGCTTATACTGTTACCGAGTATTGTCAGATTTCTGATGCTTAGTAGGGGACACCACGTCCGTAAACCTATTGTGCACGGCTTCGCAGAATAGCCGTCCGAAGGCTATTGTGTTCCAGGGGGGTACAAGTGGTCTGTCCTTCACTTCTGCTTGATATTATAGAGCTACCAGAACTAAAGCCACCAAACCCAGGCGGTTCGGGGATGGCCATATCACCCTCTGCTGTCGAGCTTCAGAAAGGTAGATGATTATCGTCACATATAACTTACAAGATTGTTAACCAGGATTCCAGATTATGATAACGCCCCCCGGACATCGTATTACAGAAGCCATGACGCCCCCAGCACCAGCCCTCTGTCAGAATCAGAAGGTGATATTCAAGAGATTTCAATGCCTTTCCACCAAATGCTAAATCGTATCAGATTTAGATGAATACCTCATCCCGACTGGAGCGACCATGGCAGTGATGCAAGAAGAAGGTACCAAGTTTCAGAGCTCCCTCAAGTTGGATCATTCATTTACGCCTCTTTAGATGACACGAGCGAAGTGGTGTCCGACGAATTGGTACAGTCAGCACCTCCGATCGCAGTTCTTGAAGGTGCAGGCTCTGCCCTCTGATCGTATATATGTGGATTTAACGTTTATGATTTATCAGAACACACTTTCGATCCTTCCTTATCTTCAGCAAGCCTGGACGAGCGAACCGGCCCAAGCTCGGTCCCACTATCACTCAACCCAAAGCGAGATCGCATCATCGTTGCGCCAGTGGTGCCTAGTATTCGTATCCCAAGTGAGCAATTTGCTTCAATCTTGTCAACTCTCATTAATAACCATGCTTCACAGACCAAGGCGAACGACCCAGTTCTATTTCGCAGAACGAGGAGGAAAAATGGAACAGTCGTAAGTGATGCCTGAGTTCAAAAAGATGATACAGATTGGACTGACCGTGCGCGTACAGATAAATCGGAATCGGAAAATACCGATCATGGGGTGGGGAGATTAGCGAACAGCCCTACATCTTGCCCGGATGGTAGGTCTATCCACTTCTGATCAGCACGAGACACCAATCACTTGGCTGTATAGGACCTTCTAGGCTAGGTTCACTCGAATGCGATGAAGACGATGCCGATAGCGTCGGTACGTCAGAGTAAAGCATTGCCGTTTACAATATTGAATGTTCCTCTCAGAAAATCTCCTCTTGCTGGCACCGGAGGATCACAGCGGTGCTACGCTACCTCCGCCTTTGGTTGAACAACCCCAAGAAGGCACCGAATCGACGGATGGAAGGGGTACCTCGGATGGTTCAAAGGAAGAAACCCATATCCCGAATGCCATAACCTACCCCTCATGCACCCCTGGGTACCATTCAAGCGACGAAGATGAGGCTATGGTTGACTATAACTACGACGACGACGACGACACATTGGTCCCGATCCTGGGAGCGCCAATGGTACTTCAAGAAGAAAGTCGTGGAGAAGAGCAACGACCGGCCTTCATGGCTCCACCCGACGTCCTCTCTAATGGGGGGAGTGACTTTGGTATTGAGATGCCTCTTTCTGGAGACCAAAGTCCGGTGGCACTCCCCCCACCCACGCAGGTGCTTGTGGAAGAGGGGGGCGAGGGCGATGTGGAAGATGAAAGTCCAAGATACCTGCCCGACGGACCGCAAGATCCGGCTGACTGCGGAGATGTGGAGATGGGTTCGCAAGTGGAGGGCGCCCGGGGGGGATATAGGACAGTTAGCGCGGAGGACACAGGGGCGGGCGAAGGCCAAACCAAGGATGCGGCTAAAACATGGAATGGCGGGCATATTCATGCAGGTACTCCACCGGGGACGGCCATTGCTGCCTCAACGGCGGCCGTCGAGCAGGAGCAGGTCAAAGGGAGGGAGAACGCGGGGCTAAGCCGAAGCTACGGAACTGCAAGCCCTTCACAGCGTATGAAAAGAAGGGGCTACCAGGTGAGGGGCCACGCTCGCTAGACTTTCAGACGCCAATATTGAATTGAATGTGGCTAGGCCTTGGATGGAAGAGCTTCGAACACGGGTCGGCAAGAGGGAGACAAACTTGGAGGAGGTTGGTCGCATGGAACTGATTATAAGACGACAGCTGACGGGTCTTTAGAAGCGGAGACGACGAATTTGGACAATTCCAACCTCGGTAGGTAATCCGCCAAAGGGTTGTGGGGTCGGTGCTGAAGATACACAGGGTTTAAGGATTTGGAGAGTGCGCTCAGGGACAAAACTGGAGTCACAAACAAGCTTGTAACACCGAAATCAGGTGTGTAGTGAACACTGAAAATGGCCAGAGGTTTCTCAACTTCCACAGGGGTGCGCGAGTGTGAACCGAGACCAGAAAGGGCGGAGGCGATTGAGGGAGGGGATGATATTCACGGAGTGGGAGAAGGCAAGTTTAGGTTCAGGAAAAAGGCATGTTCGCTATGCTGATGGATTTTTAGGCCTGGAGGGAGCCAGTTGCGAGGGCGGATCCACGTCCGATATCGATGTGTGTGACGATGGACAGCCTCCCGATGAACAAGGTGTCGTTCAGTCTTTTCACTCCTGTCACCTTTCTTACCTGCTTCAGCAGCGACGGTTAGGCGTCCTCCCTTGGATGAGGGTTCCAGAGAAGATTGGGAACTTGAATCGACTTCCGATCCCAGTATGTTTGGCTCGCCTTGTTGTCATGCTTTGCTGACTCTCCAAGTAGCTGGAACGGACGCGCTTGAACAGCAAATCGGGTTCGGCGAAGTACGCCGTGTTGCACAAGAAGGTCAGTCCCACCCTTTCTCTCGCAATGCGCGCCTCACCGACCCTCCACAGAGCTTGACGAGCACGAAGCCGGGGATTTACCTTTCCGAGAGGGCTCAGACGGGGACGGATCCACATCCGATGTGAATATGTCTGGCGACGGACACCTTCCCGCTGAACAAGGTGTGGTTCAGTCTTTTCACTCCTGTCACCTTTCTTACCTGCTTCAGCAGCGACAGTTAGGCGTCCTCCCTTGGATGAGGGTTCCAGAGAAGATTGGGAACTTGAATCGGCTTCCGGTCCCAGTATGTTTGGCTCGCCTTGTTGTCATGCTTTGCTGACTCTCCAAGTAGCTGGAACGGACGCGCTCGAACAGCAAATCGGGTTCGGCGAAGTACGCCGTGTTGCACAAGAAGGTCAGTCCCACCCTTTCTCTCGCAATGCGCGCCTTACCGACCCTCCACAGAGCTTGACGGGCACGATGCCGGGGATTTACCTTTCCGAGAGGGCTCTGACGGGGATGGATTGCCATCCGATGTGGATATGTCTGGCGATGTACTCACCCCCGTGCAACAAGGTGTGGCTTGATCTTTTCATTCCTGTCACCCTCTTACCTTCTTAAGCAGCGAGGGCTCGGCGGCCTCCCTTGGGCGAGGATTCCGAACAAGATTGGGAACCGCAATCGGCTTCCGATCCCAGTATGTTTGGCTCGCCTTGTTGCCATGCTTTGCTGACTCTCCAAGTAGCTGGAACGGACGCGCTTGAACAGCAAATCGGGTTCGGCGAAGTACGCCGTGTTGCACAAGAAGGTCAGTCCCACCCTTTCTCTCGCAATGCGCGCCTCACCGACCCTCCACAGAGCTTGACGAGCACGAAGCCGGTGATTTACCTTTCCGAGAGGGCTCAGACGGGGACGGATCCACATCCGATGTGGATATGTCTGGCGACGGACACCTTCCCGCTGAACAAGGTGTGGTTCGGTCTTTTCACTCCTGTCACCTATCTTACCTCCTTCAGCAGCGACAGTTAGGCGTCCTCCCTTGGATGAGGGTTCCAGAGAAGATTGGGAACTTGAATCGGCTTCCGATCCCAGTATGTTTGGCTCGCCTTGTTGTCATGCTTTGCTGACTCTCCAAGTAGCTGGAACGGACGCGCTCGAACAGCAAATCGGGTTCGGCGAAGTACGCCGTGTTGCACAAGAAGGTCAGTCCCACCCTTTCTCTCGCAATGCGCGCCTTACCGACCCTCCACAGAGCTTGACGGGCACGATGCCGGGGATTTACCTTTCCGAGAGGGCTCTGACGGGGATGGATTGCCATCCGATGTGGATATGTCTGGCGATGTACTCACCCCCGTGCAACAAGGTGTGGCTTGATCTTTTCATTCCTGTCACCCTCTTACCTTCTTAAGCAGCGAGGGCTCGGCGGCCTCCCTTGGGCGAGGATTCCGAACAAGATTGGGAACCGCAATCGGCTTCCGATCCCAGTATGTTTGGCTCGCCTTGTTGCCATGCTTTGCTGACTCTCCAAGTAGCTGGAACGGACGCGCTCGAACAGCAAATCGGGTTCGGCGAAGTACGCCGTGTTGCACAAGAAGGTCAGTCCCACCCTTTCTCTCGCAATGCGCGCCTCACCGACCCTCCACAGAGCTTGACGAGCACGAAGCCGGTGATTTACCTTTCCGAGAGGGCTCAGACGGGGACGGATCCACATCCGATGTGGATATGTCTGGCGACGGACACCTTCCCGCTGAACAAGGTGTGGTTTGGTCTTTTCACTCCTGTCACCTTTCTTACCTGCTTCAGCAGCGACAGTTAGGCGTCCTCCCTTGGATGAGGGTTCCAGAGAAGATTGGGAACTTGAATCGGCTTCCGGTCCCAGTATGTTTGGCTCGCCTTGTTGTCATGCTTTGCTGACTCTCCAAGTAGCTGGAACGGACGCGCTCGAACAGCAAATCGGGTTCGGCGAAGTACGCCGTGTTGCACAAGAAGGTCAGTCCCACCCTTTCTCTCGCAATGCGCGCCTTACCGACCCTCCACAGAGCTTGACGGGCACGATGCCGGGGATTTACCTTTCCGAGAGGGCTCTGACGGGGATGGATTGCCATCCGATGTGGATATGTCTGGCGATGTACTCACCCCCGTGCAACAAGGTGTGGCTTGATCTTTTCATTCCTGTCACCCTCTTACCTTCTTAAGCAGCGAGGGCTCGGCGGCCTCCCTTGGGCGAGGATTCCGAACAAGATTGGGAACCGCAATCGGCTTCCGATCCCAGTATGTTTGGCTCGCCTTGTTGCCATGCTTTGCTGACTCTCCAAGTAGCTGGAACGGACGCGCTCGAACAGCAAATCGGGTTCGGCGAAGTACGCCGTGTTGCACAAGAAGGTCAGTCCCACCCTTTCTCTCGCAATGCGCGCCTTACCGACCTTCCACAGAGCTTGACGGGCACGCAGCCGGGGATTTACCTTTCCGAGAGGGCTCAGACGGGGACGGATCCACATCCGATGTGGATATGTCTGGCGACGGACACCTTCCCGCTGAACAAGGTGTGGTTCGGTCTTTTCACTCCTGTCACCTTTCTTACCTGCTTCAGCAGCGACAGTTAGGCGTCCTCCCTTGGATGAGGGTTCCAGAGAAGATTGGGAACTTGAATCGGCTTCCGATCCCAGTATGTTTGGCTCACTTTGTTCCCGCGCTTTGCTGACTCTCATTAGCTGGGATAGACGCGCTCGAACAGCAAATCGGGCTTGGTGAAGTACGCCGTGTTGCACAAGAAGGTCAGTCCCACCCTTTCTCTCGCAATGCGGTCCTCACCGACCCTCCACAGAGCTTGACGAGCACGCAGCCGGGGATTTACCTTTCCGAGAGGGTTCAGACAGGGACGGATCCACATCCGATGTGGATATGTCTGGCGACGGACACCTTCCCGCTGAACAAGGTGTGGTTCACTCTTTTCATTCCTGTCACCTTTCTTACCTGCTTCAGCAGCGAGGGCTCGGCGGCCTCCCTTGGGCGAGGATTCCGAACAAGATTGGGAACCTCAATGGACTTCTGATCCCAGTATGTTTGGCTCACTTTGTTCCCGCGCTTTGCTGACTCTCATTAGCTGGGATAGACGCGCTCGAACAGCAAATCGGGCTTGGTGAAGTACGCCTTGTTGCACAAGAAGGTCAGTCCCACCCTTTCTCTCGCAATGCGGGCCTCACCGACCCTCCACAGAGCTTGACGAGCACGCAGCCGGGGATTTACCTTTCCGAGAGGGTTCAGACAGGGACGGATCCACATCCGATGTGGATATGTCTGGCGATGTACTCACCCCCGTGCAACAAGGTGTGGTTCACTCTTTTCATTCCTGTCACCTTTCTTACCTGCTTCAGCAGCGAGGGCTCGGCGGCCTCCCTTGGGCGAGGATTCCGAACAAGATTGGGAACCTCAATCGACTTCCGATCCCAGTATGTTTGGCTCGCCTTGTTGTCATGCTTTGCTGACTCTCCAAGTAGCTGGAACGGACGCGCTTGAACAGCAAATCGGGTTCGGCGAAGTACGCCGTGTTGCACAAGAAGGTCAGTCCCACCGTTTCTCTCACCGTGCACCTTACCGACCCTTCACAGAGCTCGACGAGCGCGGAGCCCCGCCTTTACCGTTCGGTGGGGACCCTGAGAGGGCAGGAAAGGGGGAGGTCTCGGAGAGATCCCCGTCCGATATTCGTATGTGCATCTTCAGTTATTTCTCATTGCGTTAACGATCTGTAGATGTAGGAGACGACAATGAGTATGAGCAACAGGCTGGACTAGGCCCTCGATTGCCTCCCTTGCAACTTGAAGATACTGAAGATGATTATGTGTTTGACTCAGCCTTCGGTTCTAGTATGTCAGCGATATTCTTCCCGTTCTTTGCTGACTCTCCGATTAGCTCGGGCTGGCATGTTCGAACAGCAAATCGGGTTCGGCGAAGTACGTCGAGTTGCACAAGAAGGTCAGTCCCACCCTTTCTCTCGCAATGCGGGCCTCACCGACCCTCCACAGAGCTTGACGAGCACGCAGCCGGGGATTTACCTTTCCGAGAGGGTTCAGACAGGGACGGATCCACATCCGATGTGGATATGTCTGGCGATGTACTCACCCCCGTGCAACAAGGTGTGGTTCACTCTTTTCATTCCTGTCACCTTTCTTACCTGCTTCAGCAGCGAGGGCTCGGCGGCCTCCCTTGGGCGAGGATTCCGAACAAGATTGGGAACTCCAATCAACTTCCGGTCTCGGTAATGTTTGGCTCACCTTGTTGTCGTGCTTTGCTGACTCTCCAAGTAGCTGCGACGGACGCGCTTGAACAGCAAATCGGGTTCGGCGAAGTACGCCGTGTTGCACAAGAAGGTCAACCCCGAATAACTGTAGACGATGCACCCGAACAACAAGTCGGATTGGGCGGATCAAGGCCTGTTCTTCAACACTGTCCGTCGATCAGCTTCCTACTACATAATACCATACTGACCTGGTCCAGACCCCAAAAGCATACCTGTGGAACCTCGGGGTCACACACATAGGCATCCGACACTCTATTCTAATCCCTGTAGGTCCATTTCCTCCGCCTCGCACCTTCTAGCCTCATATTTCCTCTTCGCGGCCTCAGGGCATTCATTGGAAGGCAACTATGATCACGCTGTCCTCATCAACCCGTCGTTCAAGCCGTGTTTCGAAGAAGACAGCATATCGGGTACGGTACTATTAATCTGAGTCGTCCATCTCCTAGGCTGACTCACTCGCTTCGCTAGAACCCTTCGACACTGCCATGGACGATGAGATGGGTAAGTTCCATAACTTTCAGCGACCCTTTCACGGTTACATCCAGTGACAGTAGACGCCCTCCACGATAACGAACGTCCCGTTGGACACGCATTCTTCAGAGTGTGCATCGAAGACGCCGACTATCTCGGTACGTGGAACCAGTTAACGCCTGGTCGAGTAAGTAATGTGTATGAACCCTTCCAGATTTAAGTAGAGGTAGCTCGCCTACTGAAGAACAGGTGTTGGTTAAGCCTTTCGCCTTCAAAACGCTGGTAGAAGATGACGAAGACCCTGGTAGGCTGTTGATATATTTCTGCTACAATAATCACTCAATATACATGCCCCTAGGTATGGATGCCGATTCAGAAGACAGTATTCAGGCAGTATTTCGTCACTCTTTCAGGCGTAAGAAGGCTCTCAGCATCTCAATCCCCAAGCTCACCCACCTATTAGGTCGCAGCTCAACCGATAAAAGGACGAAACCGCCCAAGAAGCGTCGGTCCAGGGGAAAGAAAGGAATCACATCTCCCCTTAGACCCGCCCCAGACAAAGTTTTCTCTGATGCCTACTGTTCTGATTTTTCATACGTTTTGCCTAAAAGCAGGTACCGTGGTGGAAGTGGTCAAAGCGAAAGCTCGCATTCCAGTAGCTCCTCCGATTGCGGAGAGGGAATAAAAGTGTCGTTTGCCCCAAACGGTGGGAACGGCTATGGATGGGGAAATTGGAATGGGAGGAGCGGAAAACCCATGCCACCTGTGCTGAGGGGCAAACATGTGAGTTACAATATACTAACTGGATCCTTTGATAATTACTGAGGAATATGTTACAGTCCAACATCCCTACGACGCCCCCTTCCTCGAGAAGGATGGAAGACCAATGTATTGGAAACCCAGTTGCAGGCCCTGTGCTTCAAGATTCAGACGGTGGCTGGCTCAGCAACGATTCCCCCAACAAGGGAGACCTTAGTCTATCGGAAGGTAACTTTGAGGACCAACTTGTTACCAATCGCCCACCGTCACCTTCCGAGGGGTCAAGCTCAGCTGATAATGCTGATAATGCTGAGGAACAAGGCCTTCCCAAAACCCTATCAGATGTCAACCCAGGAGGGAACTTCGGCTCAATCAATCTTGTTAGTCCATCCTCCATTCGATGCTCTTTTAGTGTCACCTCGTTAATGCCATTCTACCTACAGGCGGTGGCGTTTAAAAACATGGCAGGAAATACTGAGGTCCGTGATTCCACCCATACCACCTGCAAATCATGCCTGACGAACGAAATGATAGCCTATGCAACAAAATCATGGTGCAGTATTGTTTGCAGCGATTGCTCAACTTCAAACATGGATGGCTCAGCGGGATCAACCGAAAGATACGAACGAGGGGGAACCCAAAGCGCAACACGACTATGAGCGTCAAGAACGCCCTGGGGCGCTCGTGAAACTACACGTGCGTCCTTCAGCCCCATTGACTATCTGCGCTTGCGATTTTCTTACAAGTAGAATTGGTGGTCTAGCTCTTGATCCGGGAACATGCCAAGCTTATGATGGGGCGAACCGACCTGGAGGAGGTGAATGGTTGCCTACCGATTACGAGCGTGGAAATGCAGCACATTCAGTTGTGGGCGAGGAACCCCGCCAGATTTGGCGGGCCTACTGAGGACGAGTTCAAGCTTTTTCTCGACTTCGATAACACCACCGCACCGCAGCGCAAGCTGGCCCGCACTTGGAATAAACGAGCAGGCAACATCTTCACCAAGTCCTTCCTTGAAAAGCATCCTAGTTATGAAGAAGAAGAGGATGTCGTGCGAACTCACTTCCAAACACACGTAAGAAAGGCACTTACCAAACAATACACCAACTTCATCAAGCCTATGGACGCTGCAGACGTCGCAGAATTGCGGAAACGTTTTGCAATTGAGCAACGGAGAATCAATGTTCGTCGTGCCCTTTTACTATTGGGAATATAGTGACTTACACCAACTGACAGCGTCATAACCGAAGGATCAAGACGTGCGCCTTCTTCAAAGCGTATCCAGACATGGCTCGGTACCACCAATACCTCAAACATGAAATGCCTTGGAAGGTTACCAGCGGGGACGAGAGTGACTCAGTTGGCCCCGACGAGATACAACGCCGAAGACTTGTCATCTCTAGAATCCAATGGAGGGCGGAAGAGGTCCGCGGATGGATGCAAACGTTGGATTCCCTCGACTTAGCCTTGCGATTTACGAATGGCGCTCGTCCCACACCTGGGAGCTTCCCCCGCCCACGGTTCGATCCACTCAAATTTGATCCGCCTCGAGACCTTCAGGAAACTTGGAGCACCGGATATGTACCCGGTTTGCCAGAGAACTTTTACGACAAAGCCTGGCTAGAATCCCTTCCACCGCACGATCGTGAAGAGTTGAAGCCATTGCCTCCTGTCAGCCTCGAATTTCCGAATGAGGTCATAGAGTGAGTCTGTTGGGGTTTCGACATATACATTCGTTACTAAAGAACGTTATCTGCAGTTTCGCTCAAACCGCGGCGAGGGTCCTAAACCGGGACACTCTACCACGACCGTCTCAGCCGAGTTGACCGACAGCTTGACCTTTCTTTCAGCCAGAATATGTAGTGTGTAGTGTGACAAGTTATTGGAAACATAATTGTGATAGTACGAGATTTGCCAAATCGGTCTCAATTCTAAAGGAGCTTCTTTCCTCGTGCCCACGCCCGAATCTTCAAGGGGAGCATTTGCTCTCTTCATCCTCTGCGTCTATTCGGCGCATTAGGGAGACATCTGAATCACAACTTGCAGCCTCAGTATTTTGCCCTTTGTAAGTCGAGCATCTTTCCCCTGCTACTTTCTAGATCTCAGTTTTCTCTCTTACCACCTCCCCGGAGTCAACTCCGACTATAGCGAGTAGGGCGACCCGTACTTTTCTGGGACTGCGCCGACGTCATACACATATTCACCAGCCGTCGATCCCTTGCTCTTCGTGAAAGCATTATTCACTCAGCCGCCATTTTCCCAGATGGTTTGGTGTGAGGCCGAAGGTCCTCTTACTGACTCACGAGGTGGTTAGCGGCTTCGTTATCGTCGATGACTTGGATAATGCTACACTCCCTCGTCTGCCCGTTGATTGAGACAAGGGGCTCTTCCCGCTTAAGACGGTTGTCATCTTGCAAACGTCCTCAGCTGTTCCCTCGTTGTGTACGCTCTTTAATTGTCCTGCGACCGAGCGATGTATCAATTCCCGAACTCGAAGGGAGTTGGAACTATCGATGACCTTGGTCGGATTTCGGTGGAAACGCTCTCTCCATACATACCATGATCTTCGTTCTATCGAGTTCCGGGTTCCTAGCATGAAGACGTAGTAACGTCAGTTGGACACATCGAAAACACCCTGATAATATCATTCTGGATTGCTACTCAGCCCCAGTGAGAATTGGAATCTCCTGGGAGCATCCCAGAGTATCTCATTTCACAAAACTCGAGTGCCACCACCCCCACAGTATCCTGGAAACGCCTTTTAGACAAGTTGGTATATCTTCTCCACTAAATATATCCAACTCGCACAACTTAATAATGCATTCTTGCCTACAGCTGGGCAGAAAACAGCTTGTAGATTGTACGCAACCACTACGTAGACCCCTCTGTTCTGTAAATTTACTTGACTTGTCGCCTGCATTCTTTCTATTTGTTTTCGATGTCCGAAATCCGGTAAACACACGAGCACGGACGCGTCAATTTCCCCAGGTCTTCCTTCTCCTCACCACCACCACCGCCGCCATCGAGGCTCGAATCCGGGCCTCCTACACAACTTCGCTGAACTGTCACAGCCCTGTGACTTGCTCGTCAGCTTCCTGTGAATGATCTCCACAGTAGGAGGCGGTTGGCCTGTGGCGGGTTGGATTTGAAGTCGAGTGACCATGGTATGTCTGAGGTTGCTGAGGTTGGTTGACTCTCGTCTGATGCCCTTCAACCCCGCCGCTCGTGCCTCCCCGAACCATGCGAACCCATTCCGGGAATCTGATGGCTCACGAGCCCCTTATCTCTGTTCCAGCTCCCCTGGCTGCTGTTGGGCGGGGTGAGCGATGCAACGGTGCGTAACTGACTGGACTCCGAAGATGGTGACTGATTGGCACGTCTGGATCCCCGTCCACGCTCAGCCTTAGCAATTCAGCTTCATCCCCCAGCATCTCGAGCGTCTCGCCATGCACCTTATCCACGGAAAGTCGCCCAGCCCTTCGCGGGCGGCGGTCTCGCTCAGTCATTTTACCCTCGGCCGTCTTTGGCTTTCCGGTAAGTGTTTGCGCTCGACTCTGTCGCTCGCACTTGCTCACTCATTTCATTAGGGAGCATGAAGCTCCAGACGCGATGGCACCCAGCTTTTATTGTGTTTATTGCGGGGTATCTTAGGTTTTGGAAGGGGCATAGGAGGGGCATGGAAATGGTGAGCTTGTGAGTCGGTTTTACTGGGTCGTTGGAAGATGATCGATAATCCCGTGTATACATGTAGTATATATGATACTGAATAAATATGAATTCATTACTACATTTGCTGTTCTGTGTTGCCGGATACTCTGAGAGAGCCAGAGAGGCAAAAAAGTGCCACATTTGCCTCCCGGAGTATCCTCACGTCAACTTATTATATATGTACTGAGAGATACTCTAAGATACTCCCAGGAGACTCCGATTCTGACTGGGACTCAGCTGTCAATGATATATATGATGAACCTTTGTGTATATATACCTCGGGTTTAGTGTCGCACTTCCGATCTAGGAAACTGTCATATTGGGCATGAAGTTGAAGTTGCGTGAGCCATCGTGCCAAGCTTCGAGGTATTTTATTGTATGCTATTTCTGCGCCTTCTGCAGGGCCTAGTGCGAAATGAATTATCCAACCCAACAACTCGGCCGCCCTCACGATCGAAGACGACACACCTAAGCGTGTTCGAGAAGTCTTTGTTCACAGTCCCTTTGTTACATCCATCGTATAAAGCTTCAAATGCCACATACCTACCTCTCGTCAAAGTTAATTCAGATTATTGATTACCATGGCTCGGACAATGGTACAGTGTGCGTCCTCTCACGAATGTCGGAATGGTCTTGATTCTGACATGATTCGTCCCAGGGGTTATCATCGTCATCTCTACGCTCCGAGGGGATTGTCTAGACGAGCCATTAACTTACTCAAGGATTCGAAAATCAAGTACGGATGCCACTGCCATCCAGCAAGGTAGAACCTTTGATAACACTTCTCCAGTCCACGATGAAGCCAGGAAAAGTGGGCATGTGTACTCGCCGCGACGAGAAGAACGTTGCGTTGAAGAAGCTCTCCGATTCTTTGTACGTCTAACTACCGGCGCGAGCCAGTTTATCCCCGAGCTCAAATCGTCGAAAAGATAGAAAACAGGCTACTATCGACCTCTCTGGAATGCGACCCGGACAGTGAGAGAAGTGACATTCTATATATGACAGAAAGGGGATCTAAATTGTACGGTATTTTCTTCCTTTTTTTTCTCCCTTTCTCTCTCCTCTTTGAAGGAGTGGAGAGAAATTGGTGTGAAATTGACTGATTCTCGGGTCTTCTCCTAGATGGGATGAGCTGGCGAGATCCTGTCCTGACTACAGACTGGAAATAGGTGCTCGACGGGCAACCCGTGACTCTACGTTCACCCGTTACTCTCGTCGGAAAGAAAAGCTTTCTCGGTTACACTCCAGTCAACTCAAGAGGGTTTCGGAGATCATCCAGTTGGCAGTCTGACTGCCTGACGGGAACGGCCGTTACAGGACTTGATCAGCTCGGCCCAACTCGAATGTCGACGCCCGGGCTGAGTACACATATGTAGCCGGGGAGGGACATGCAGAGTTATGAAATCTGTGGATGGAGGTTTCCCTGTGGGCCTGCGGTTAAGATCGGTGGTCGAGTCCGATATGTCAAGATCGACGGATGAGTAGGAATCGTGAGTAGGAATCGTCCAGAATCTGAAATCTGAGACCTTGAGATTCGAGCATCAGATAACGGACGACCTAAAGCACCGAACGAGCACTTATTTGCTTGAGATTCTGATGCAAGGAGTCCTGGGCGCTACTGTCGAATGGGGCGGACCTTGAGGCGCTGGTGGCCCTATCAGAACGTCCGTACGAGGTTGTGTCCTTGAACACTGTGTGTATAGCAATGCGGCCTCTGAGCCCCCTCCGCTCGACTTCGCCTGGAATAACAGCCAAAAAACACTCCGTCACCTGGTATCAGGAAGATGTGCCATTGACGAGGACGGGTAGCCGGGGCAAACGCACTCGAAAAGCAAGCCCTGTCGAGAATCGATGAGGGGTCGCGCATCCTGGGGTATTTTTGCGCGTATTCTGGTACACTCTGTTCCAGCAGTAATCGTAGATATAGATAGTGAACCTGTGGGACGACGAGGCCGAAGGGCGTGGCCGGAGAGGAACCGTTGAGCGAAATGTAAGTTGACAGGACGGTGCGCATTACACTCACATCTTCTCGCCCTCCCATGATAACGGATTTAGACTCCGGATTTTTGTCAGGGTCTTGGTGTGGTCGAAGCTGGTACAGGAGAGATCGTTGAACGTGCGGACGGAACTGGAAAAACAACCGTTGGATAAACGACAGAGTAGAAACCGAAAGAGTTGTGCTCACCTGAACCCATGGGGCGTCTGATATCTATCACCAGAGCTTTCAGAAACGCGGTCCGACGCAGCTACGATGCGATATGTCGGTGGCTTCCGAGAGGGTCTAGTGTATTGAAGTCTGGGCTGCGATTACTATGGTTCGGTTTCCGGAATCACACGACGAACTCACCAATGGGCTGGAAAATGACCGGTGCTGGATGGACTGCGCCCATAGCAAAGTTTGGAACACGACTCACTCTGAATCCGATACGAAGCTCCCAACCTAGTACTTGGCATGGGCTCCTTTGAACTGTTCAAAAACAGTCAGTCTTTCGTTTCAGTATCAGAGTCAGGGACAGGTGATACTTACCCTCAATAGAAGTGCCCCAAATAGATCGCATAAACAGGCGATCCATGAGGTGGGATGTTTGGGGGGCTCCTCGCCAAAGTGACTTCGAATCGGACAGCGCCAGCGCTTGCCCATAAGCTATACGACCAAGCGCTCATGGAGCCTCCGTCCCTAGCCATGGCAAAGCATTTGACTTGGCGACCAGTGACGTTATAACGAGGCTGTCAGATTCCAGGCCGAAGAAAACTATAACCAGCCAAACATACCGGATGCGATGCGTAAGGCCTCACGGACGACAAGCTCCCATCGGCTTGCAGCCCGATGGAAGTCAGTGACGAGCCTTCTTATCGAGCCTGTGAGATTATCCACGCCTCCGCAGCGAGGGATCCCGATGCCAAGCAAGTTATCCTGTCCTTCGCCGTCTACGGGCGTCTATCCGGCCAGTTCGCCATAACGAGCCGGGCTAACGCCTATGCTCACCCGTATCTCAGCTGAGACACATCGTTTCCACAACGGTAAGGCCCTGTGTCGTTTGTGTCAATAGTATCGAAAATCTATTGAGCCGTCGGAGATGAGTTTATGAAGGAGAGTCGGAAGGGAGGCCCAGCAGCGCCTGGGGGTGACCGTCGGAGTTGCAATCCTGGGAACCTCTCACCATATCTAGCGGATTGGACAAATCCGACGAATTGGACGAATTCCATGTCTGATTCGTCCACCGACACGGCACGTACTGCTGCCCCACAAGTCGCATGCGACTGCTCATCGGGGCTCTCTGGGGTCTATCGACATGCCAAGAAGTCCAATCGAGGGTGTTGGAGGGGTAAGGTGACCCAGGTGAGTATAATATATCCATATATCTCGAGGCGGAAGCTTGACTGTTCTCACTCACCAGTGCGAGTAGAGGCACACTGAAGCGCGACTTTGGAAATCAACGTCGTTCTTGGAGCACAGTACGTAGTCGATTACACGATCCTGAGGCTTGGTACTCAACTTGACGCGATTTAGCATGTCTTGGTCGTCATCCAATCCAATGGCGACTCGTACGGCGTGCAAATTCAAGGAACGATGGTATGCCGGGATACACTGGAATCAAAACCCCAGATTATCCACCCTTGTAACGTCCGTCGACCCCTGGGTGTATATGGTCGCCCACGCGTCACTATACCTTCGATTACAGATTGGACATTGAGAATGTTGGCATGCGCGGCCAATCCAATCCGCACTGACATGGTGGCTCCCGAACCTGCCCCTGTTACTGCATTTAATGGGACGAACTGGTGCTTACACAGGGACCTTATGCCCTCCATGGATTAGGTGAGTACAGCTCTCCCAACTCGTCCCCCGATGCTCTTTTTTATTCCTAGTTATACTTCAGTTATATCCCCCACCATCTCTGCGGTGTCAAATTCGACTACCGAGACCAGGCCGCCCCGTACTCCTCTGGGAGTGCGCCGGCGTCATACACATCCGCCACTCTTTGCCTCCTGCTGAACGAGAAGCCGCCCCGACAGCTGCCATTCTTCCCAGTGTAAGTTGCTTTCTTCGTAATTTCTCTACGAGCCTGGTGAACCAACGACGTTCTCTCAACAGCGATATGCCATACTGCAACCAATCATGGAAGGCGAAGCAGCCGACCCAGGGATGTCCAAGCCGGGAAGAGAGGTCGGCCTCCACCCATCCTGCGGACCCATTTCACTCCGACCTTGATCGGAGACGTCCGTCACGCGTCAGCTCACAAGATTGAACCCCTTCCTCCCGCCCACCACATTTTCGTCATCCCCACTTGCTCTCTGCACGCCAGAGCCCGGAATTGATGCGTAATACGAAGAGCAAAATTCGAGTCACAACAGCTTAGCAGCTTGGTCTCAACTCAATATATCATGATACCACCCCGATTTCGCCAACACCCTTCCAATGCAACCATGGCGCGTCAGGGGCTTCATCGGTCGTTTGGCATCCAGATGTTCGAATCCCTTCTATCTTTGCACCGCATGCCAACGATCACATGTGCCGAGGACTTCTGCCCCCTATCTCTCCTCCATCCCCCACTCCCCGAAACCAATCGCAACGCTTTGTGTGTACATTCTCAGGCGTTGAACCGCCTTTACCCTGCCTGAGCGATCGCAACTAGCAGCGGGTCTTCCTGTGTATCATTGCTCCGAGGGTGGTGTCATATGCGATCTTCGTTGTGGCACCCTCCTTGACGTCCTCTGTGAACACACTCCGTCGCAGGACGGTTCGGCTATCTCGTTTTGGAACTCCAAGCGGCTTACAAAGCTCGATGAGCATATGGGACAACCGCCTCAAGGAGATAGCCAGGTTTATTGGGCTGGACGCCCCAAGCGTAGACCCCGATCTCTCGCAGAGGGCGTTAGGGACTAGCGTAGTGGGCGCCCTGACGACTTTCGCGTCCAACTATCAAATCTTCGTTGTTGCGCTTTTGGAGACCTGAACCAACCGAAACAAGTCAGCAGGTCTCAGCCATAGTGCTGGAATCCATGATCATTGCGTATCGATCCAGCTCCCGCATCCTGCGAACCTCACCGCTATATCTGTCAACCACCTGCCGTTCCACCAACTCACTCCCGCGGGAAAGCTTCAGGCTCCGCGAGCTATCACATTGTGGGGTTTATCTCGATTGCCCTAGTTCCCCGCCTCCGATTTCCAGCTACAACCCAATATCACCTTTCGGTCTTCTTTAGATTTCGCCCGCCATCGCATCCTTCCCCTGGGTCTGAAGCCCACCGATCGATTGATTCCCCTGGGGAAGGTGACTTACGAAATGCATTGCGATGGGAAGCTGGTTGCTCTAATTGACCCACAGACCGTTCTCTACGACCTCGTTGTCGTAGAGGTGACGGACAGAACATGTCTTTGCCACATGGGTATTCATGGGCGAGTACAAGTTACGCTTAGTTACCGCTCCGGGTAGTTAAAGTAGAACGTACGATACCTCTTCTCACCACAATATATATAATCAATCTCTCTCTCTCCTGTTCGAGCGGCGTCCCTTTCGTCATCCCGGCAAGTTTTATGATTACGGGCGCTTAAAATTGAAAGTTAGGGGAGCCAGACAACTTCGATAAGCAGGCGCAGGCGTTTCATGGCGGTTCCGTTGCCGGTGGACGAATCAGATGGGGAGGCAATCCGTCCAATTCGTCAGAAATGGCCCAATAAGTCAGATATGGTGAGGGGTTCCCAGGATTGCAAGTCCGACGGTCACGGTGAGGCTCACAGAGGCGCACGACATCGATATCCTTCTCTCGTCCACAAACTCATCTCTGGCCCAATGGTTTTCTAATACCATCGAAAAAGACCTTTGTCTGATCGGGAATAGGGATCGCGTGGTCTCGACTCAAATACAAATGAGCTTCATCTTGAGCCTTGCTCACAACGACGGAGCGAACTCACCAAATAGACGCCCGTAAGCCGGCAAGGACAACTTGGGACCTTGGCTCCTGGAAGTCGATCTTGCAAGGACAGAACGATCTTTGGACATTTCTGATAAAGAATGATCCCCATACTCAAAATTTCGTCGTACCTTTCAAAGAATTTGTGAATAGGGTAGGGGGCGCTACACAAGGTTTCCGAACGGGGCCGAATCGAATACTGAGGCTTTTATTGGGGGCGACGGACCACAGAACAGCGACAGACCACAGAACATCTACCCGCCTTTCCGCTGCAGCCCGGCACGGGCGGCGTGCACACACACGGGTCTTCAAACATATCAAATGGGCTAGACCACAGATAGATTGGTGAGCTTTTGATTTACGACGAATACGCACGGTTAGCAGTCATCCACAGACATCCACAGAACACCTTGGGCTAGAGGGGAGAAAAACTATAATAGATAAGTAGATACAAGCGCAATTTATGCTTAACTAATCACTTCATCAACGCCTTCTCATACTTTCTCCTCATCATCAGCGCCTCCATCTCGAGTCTCTTTGTCTCTTCCTTCCGCTCAGCACATTTCTCTTCGGTCCAGGACCCACGGCCAAGAGCCAGCTGTTGCCTTGCATATTGTTCCCTCCTCTTCGCTTTGGTGACTTCATGGTCAGCGTCAGAACATTGTTTGAGTAGCTGTGTCCTGTCTGTGGCGACAGTAAGATGCGATGTGGAGGGTTGTATTTTGGCCGTGTCGCGATTTCCACCACCTGTGATGGTTCGTTTACGACCATCGTCCTCCAGCTGGGAGACACCTGAACTCCTGGTTGGACGAACGTGCTTACCGTCTAGTCTCTCCAGTATGGAAGCCTGCTCTTGGCCCTTCCGCTGCACTTTCTTTCCCAACTCCCGTCGTATTCTCTGAAGGGCAAGTTCATACTTTTCCACAACACCCGCGGCTTCCTCGACGCGGTCCGCAGTCCATCGTGGCTTCTTGGCACTTAGTGCGGTTTCTCCGTAGGCCAACCTCCTTCGAGCCAGGAGTAGTTGATGAGTCATTTCAGCATCCTGACCACGGAGGAAAGCAAGCCTCGTTTCTTCGTCAGCATCACCTTCACCAGTCTCGTCGTCCTCATTCGCTGCATCCCCTTCACCAGCCTTGTTCTCCTCATTCGCTGGATCGCCCTTCCCAGCTCCATCATGGATGCTGCCTTCCACCAATCCTCCGTGAATCCAACTAGGTGCCTGCACCTCCTTCTTCCTCGCTTCTTCGTACGCTAGTCTCTTTGCTGTCGCGTCCTGACGGTATTCCTCGGTTTTTGCCTTCACGCCTTCCAGCCTTTCTTCCGACCAACCACTCTTCTTGGCCATGGTCCGAGTCTCCGCATACTTCTGACGTTGGCACGCCTTACGCAATTCGTCGTCGGCCAAGAGACTATCACAGAGGAGTTGATGAACGTCGGTCTGATGGTTGCCGCCGAGGGCTCTTGCATCGCTTTCGCTTTCAGTTGACTGGGTACCGTAAGCGGTACTAATTGAAGTCGCAGAAGGCAAGGTTATATGAGATCTGTTGACGAGCGGTGACTCTGCTGCAGCAGGTTGAGACCCAGTCGCGTCGAAAGGGGTTAACTTTGACAGGACTTGAGAAAAGGGGGGTAGCATCAGGGTAAAAGGGGTGCCGAAGAATGAGGGAGGGGATGCGTTAGAGGTGCTCCTCGTACTGCGCGGCGACGGGGTTGACTCCTGAAGCGGCACTTCCGACCTTCGA
This sequence comes from Ephemerocybe angulata, assembly GCA_013368325.1. Lineage (NCBI taxonomy): Eukaryota > Fungi > Basidiomycota > Agaricomycetes > Agaricales > Psathyrellaceae > Ephemerocybe > Ephemerocybe angulata. The sequence continues at coordinate 799,319 of JAACJK010000060.1, forward strand.
ATGCGAGGAGCAGGACAAGGGGTCGATGGGTCATTGTTAGAGACTGTCGCTACGGGAGTAACGAGGACCTGTGTGTAGCGCGCAATGGTAGAGCGAACACTATCCTCCTCAGCCTCCTGGACCACGGGGTAACGCGCTAAATTGCTGACGTATCGAGCCTGGGTTCCAGACGTAGATGTGCTGCGCTGGTCTGAAGTGCCGTCAGTAAGATCCAGTACAGACGCATAACAGGAAGTAGGCTTACGGTTGAATGGATCCCTGATAGATTCCTCTACTACAGGACTAAAGGGCGCTGGTCGGTAGCCCCTAGGAGGATGGAAATTGATTCCATGCTCTTCGTTCCCCAAGTAGGGAGTAGTATAATCGCTGAGGAGTTGAGGTTGAGGTCTAGAAGAAGGTTTAACTTTGCTGTTTTGATCTGGGGCATTATTGGTAAGATTGTAGAACACAGTGACGACAATGGGAAGGCTCACGGTGGACTGCATCCCTGGGAGGGCCACTCGCCACTGGAGCGAAGGGCACCTGCATGGAGCGCATAGGAGGAAGGTCGAAATCTTCTTCTTCCTCACGATACAGAGTAAATTCGCCGATGTGTCGAGGTTGAGGAGTTGAGGTAGGCGTGCTGTAATGGTCTGTTATTTCATCAGCAAGATTGCAGGACGTAGCCACGTCAATGAGGGACTTACGACGATATGAGACCCTGATAGAAGCTGAAGCTGCCGCTGCTGAAGAGAGGGGAATTCGTGAATAGTTGCCATCATCATCCGCTTCGTCGACGAAATGATAAGCAAGGTCGCTGGTGTGTCGAGGTTGCAAGATAGAGGCAGTATGAGATGTGCTGGTGCTGTCCTGGTCTGGAATGCCACCACCATTCTTCGTAAGATTGTCGAATAATCATATGACAGCACGGGCGCTTACACTTCGCTCTCCCATATGGGCTCATGGCTAAACTCCGAGGAGTCAACCCACCTGAAAATGGAAGCGGGACAAGTTGGGGACGAGAGCAAACGCGCAAAGCCATTCATTTTCCGCGGCACCTCAATAAATAGACGACTGCCAGTGGTTTCAGTGGACCAACTTGAATCCCCATCCAGACCTGTCAAACAGACAAAGGATGGTAGATATCGGAAGGGTCACATAGGTAGTCGTCGAATGTGAAAGGAAAAGGCCATATCGCAACCCAGAGTGGCAAGCCGCAATATTAATGGTTTGTGGTTTGTGTGGCTAGATGTGGCGTCAGCCTCTCGATAATTATAATCTGAGTATAATATACTACAGGTTGCGACACCATTAGAACGAAACATTCACACACCATACCCATACCGTATTACGGCCTGCGAATTTGCAGTGGACATGCGCAGTGACTATACGTTTGAACGTCAGGAGTGCGACATATTGGCACGGTCGCCCCACTGGCAAAACGTTCCCTGGTAAGTATCAGTGACCACTCAAACTGGGCCTAATCGCCTAATCTCCTTGTCCCAACTCATGGCTTTCGCTGTATCCATCCTAGCCTCATAATTATGGAACGAATTCAAGACTAGGTGATCAATCCTACTCCTATACAGCGACTCAGATAGTAAAATATCAGAGACGTGATGTAACACTCCAACCCGAGTATATACACCACACGCACAAGAGGCATGATAAGAGAACAAGAAGGGAGGCTGAGGATCCTGTAAACGGAAGAGAGCGAGCAAAGTCGTCTGGGATAAAACTTATGTTGATTTTGGAAGCACGTCCGTGAGCTAGTCTCGACTAGTCAGCTTCGTCTGACGGTTTAAAAGTGACACCACCTACGTCTAGCCTTCCAAATAACTATCTCTTGGAGTGGCCCTTGAGTGCAGGCAGCCACTCGAATATCATTTGAGGGTGTCGCGTCCGTATCGCTGACCTGAAGTATGATCTATTGATTTAGTCGTCCTCGAAACTGAGGGTTATATTATCACGCACTGCAAGCAAAGTTACATCTGATTGGGACAGCCCATCACCTAAAGATAGTCAGGACCGACTCGACTCAGGACGGCTACGAAACGACATACCTAAAGACAGACGTTGGGCACGAAGATTTACTCCTACATGCCACAGATTAACTTTCCCGAGGCCGGCTCCAATAAAATAGCGGCCTTCGTGCACAAATCGACCCGGGCGGTTTCGCAGGCTTTGGTGGGCATTTACGTTCGTAAGGTCAGGATCGCAGAGACGACTGAGCCTCTCTTTAGTTTTCAAGTCGAAGATATCGAAAGCTGATTTCCTGTTGGGTACTGAGAAATATCTTCCGTCCGGAGAAAGCGCGCCCGCGTAGCTAGTTGCGACTTGAGGAACAGGGTACAACACATTCATCAGAGTAAGACACGAACATCACGTTGTCAAGATCGAGTAACGTTGAGAGCCTTTGGGTGCGGAGGTCCCAGGAACTGATCCAGTTTCAGTAAGGCGCCAATCAAGGAGTCTGCCATGGAGCGTACCGTACACCATGATGGAGATATGCTAGAACGAGAAGGTTGGGGTCTGCCTCGTTCCATCCAATGAAAGTGACCTCTATATCTTCGTCAGACTGGTAGTGGATGACAGGACCGGGAATGTTGTATTTCAGCTCCCAAAGTTCTGGCGATGGCATTCTGTCAGTTGTGAAAGATGGTCGATGGGAGGCAGAACACACCGTTTGCTATGTCGGGTTCACTGTGCAGGCTCTCCTCAGTGTTCTTTGGGACAACAGTCCACACAGTAGCATAGTTGTCTCCAGAAACAATCGCGAGATGAGTGCTATGCTTATTGAGCGCAAGATACCTGACAGGCTGTTTGGAGGCAAGAAAGACGTGGGCAGAAGTTCCCTTCACCCCATGAATTAGAGATCGTTCAATGTTGTAGAGCCTCCACTAACCTCTGCCTTCATCGATATGACTAGCACATCGCCCGTTGTAGCGCCTGCAAGGAGAACGTCTGGTTTCGCCCATGCCATGTAGCTGATTTCGTCGTCGGGACCGCCTTCCAATGGATACTCCGTCATCAGGGTCCAAGTTTCGATCTCTCGCCCATCAGCTTTGGAGACCGCTACCGTCCAGATACATAATTTCAGAACGAATGATCCAGCGAGAAACTTTCCGCTGGAGGAGAACGATAGATGACGCAGTAGCGGCGGGGAAACTTCTTGTTCCAATGGAAGGGGGATAGAAGCGGCGGGGATATACTTCATGATGGTGTGACCAGGGGGGGAGCTGTCTGGCTCAATACGAGTCTCTTCATTCGACATCTGACCGAGGAGGAAGAAGCCTGCTGTAGGGTCTGGGCGTTAAAGCTCAAAGGCGAGGTGTAGTCAAAGAATATGAGGAAGGACAAGACAAAGGAACGAGTCTGCACGGTGCCTCAGGCCGGATTGCCAACAGCCACCGAATCGACTTCGGACTCCTCCGAGTAGTACATAAGTAGTTCCGGATCCGGAGTGGGGGATCACCCGTTTGTTGTGGAGCATGTGGTGGGGGCTAAGCGCTAAGCGCTAAGCCTTGGCAGCCACACAAGAATCAACTTGCACGCACAGAATAAACTTCTTATATCTTGATAAAATTGAAGCCAAATTGAAGCCTGTGGGCGTATAACCCTGTACCGCCGAATGTTAACTATCTCGCTTACTAGTAGTGTCCTGGGCAATCAGTAGTCGAACTCTAGTTCTGCGTATACATAGATTAGAGATGATATATGAATAAAGCATGAATACCAGGGAACGATGAGAAAGAGATGCGATTAGCTCATCGCACCAGTTCACCACCGTGAGACGAAACAGTTGCCAGGAATCAACCGGGCAAGAATTAGAAAGGCGAAATGGCCAGATAGTAGTCTGATGGACGAGGAGGAAAGTTCCTAGACACTTCAGCGGACACAGGGAAATGCAAGCTACATCGAGGTAGAGAACCGCCGTGCCCATTGACAAGAGTCGACAACCTTAAAACGCCCGGGAATCGCCAACATTACTGAACTAAGTAGCAACCTATACTTCATTTAAACTTCCCGCCAGTTCAAATGCTGTAGTCTACAAAATGGAAAAATAGACCCAACGCAATACGACATCGTGTTGATACGGATGTCATGGAAGGGATGGGGACACGGGGATGAAAAGAGTCTTTTCCAAATTTCTTAGTCACGTACTTGTTGCCGTGAATACAAGCGTCTTCCAGAGCTTCGGGGGAGAGCACCCACTAGTCGGGCGCCATATGTGGGTAGAAGGGGAACTCGTCGACGTTGGCGCGTTTGCGCCCGAAATTCAATCTGGGGAGACCATTAGAGTAGTGGGGATGGGGATGGGGATATCACAAAAGCATAAGTAAACCAACCACGGAAAGAGAGTCGAGATAGTAGCCACCTCGTTACTTCAAAAGCGCCAGTCACACCTGCTCAGTGAACAAGAGTTCGATATGTTTCCGGGGACTATAATCGAAGGTATGGGAATGATTCACGGATGACCAGATACGTCCGGGTGTTAGTCAGAAAGGCTGGGTCTCTCCGTCTTCACGGTATCTTCAGCCTGGCGGGCGAGTACAGTCAGGCTTCTGCCGATAAGGAGGAGCAGGCGACTCAGATACTGTACAAGGGGAAAACAAACGATTAGTGATTATGTTTGAAATTCCAGAGATTGAGATCATACCTTGCTGTTGATTATATCGGAAATGGATGCGAGGGTGGCTCATGACGCTGTCGCTGTGTACACCTCGCCGCCACGAACACAGGGCGAAGGTGATGAGAGGACCTCGACAACCTCCTCTTGGGCACGACGAGCTTCAAGAGTTCTCTTGTCAAGGAAGCAGTACAGTAGGAGATCTGCTGAGAGACGAGCTTCACCATCGAACGGGTGTACGGTCAGGGTCAGAGTAGAAACAACCCGGACTCCGACGAAGACGAACCCGTTAAGCAGGATGTGGGCCGGAGAAAGAGAACATTGATCTTCGCGGGTGCCTCTGTCTCCATGTCTCCATCCTGGAGCTTGAGGTCAGTATACTCCGACAGCCTTGCATGGTGGTCACGATAACGAACAACAGAACTCACATTGCGCCTTCTGGAGAATGGGAGTCGAGTCTATGATGCTGACGACGGCTTCTCGAGCGTGTGTTCGAGGGGGACTAGGATTACGACTGAGGGAGGCCGAAACGAGTTGAGACCTATAAATTTATAAACATACCCATTTACTTAGGCCCCCCACACACCTTTCATAACCTCGAGTAGACGTCGATATACCACAGAGTGCTCCGATAACCAGGCGCAGGCGACTCAGTGCGTGCCGTTGACGGTGGACGAATCAGACAGGCAATTCGTCCAATTCGTTGGAACTGTCGAATACGCTGCATATGGCGAGATGTTCCCAGGCTTGCAACTCCGACACCGACTCTCCTTCAGTTATCATCTCTCTCTCACTAGACATTCCATACCACCTACTCAGAATATTGTCAGAGATGGCGCTTTAGTAGTGCGGGCTCCCTGGAATCACTGGTGAGCATGGAATCCGGGCCTGTTCACGATGGGGCATTGAACGCACACAATTAGGCGCTCGTGGTCTGTAGACGGCCGAACTGGGGCAGGTTGTTCATAATTGGAATTTGGGCGCGCACCTTGGTGAGAAAAAGCAGCCCTCTGAGAATTTCGGATTTTCATTCCCACATAGCTCACTGTTGAGAAAACGCTTGCGTCAAGTCTTCTCTTCCCGTGCCCCCGATTGTTCATGGACAAAATCGCAATCTCTCCCCTGTCTGCGTCTATTCACTCGACTTATGCGTCACTATCTCATTATGCAGTGCTCCTGGCCTTCGTAGTCCCGCCTCTGCCCCACCAGGACCATTTTTCAATCGTGAGTCTGCCTGCTTATATCCCACTTTCATAACGACCCTTACACAATCTCCCGCAGTCTCTAAGCGGCCATTCACAGTCGCCTTTCTCAAGGTTACAAGAATCTCGCTGCGCAGAGATGCGCTCGATGGCCAAGGTCAGTTTGGTCAAGCTGCTAGAATTGCGTGGGTTAAACGATTCCGTCGTTCCACTACTCGAAGTCCTGAAGCTTGATCTCCCCCAGATGTACCTCCTCGCTCTTTTCACGCCGAGGGCCCGAAACTACCCGCGCTACACTTCTACTCTTGAACTACAGCTGTCATAATTCAAGTGCAGCCCGCCCTCAAGGTCAACAGGCACTCCCCTCAGCAAGGCACGTCATTTACGATCAAGGTGCAGCCACCCTTCTTTTTCTTCTTCAGGACGAACCTCACTCAACCGTCAAAATACCATCACAACGCCCTATCGCCCCAGGCCGTCCGAGACGATGTGGCCATTTTATGCCTTTCATCACTCTAAGCTGCACTCCAAGCAGCAGTGTGTCCCTGGAAAGATCGGGTGGCATCTCGGCATGCGAGGCATCTCTGTACCTGCTCCGCCCGCCCAGGCCATTTCACCTCTTCTGCAATACTTGGGGGCATAGGAGCTTCAATCTCGGTGCAAATCAATGCCAGTTAGATCGATCTACGAACATCATCGCATACGACTCCTCGCAACGTTAAATTCAGCGGAGAAATCTGTAACTTTACTCGGTCAGAAGCGTCAAGCCGCTGACGCCATCCCATCCTCTCTCCATTAAACGTCAAGGGCGCCATTGCCACCGCACTTCCCTTCCTCACTAACTCGACTCGCAGTCCATGGTATCCCCCGCCTCCACCTCCCACGCCATCCCCTTCTCCTCATAGCCACCGAACGACTCAGGCACTTCGAGCATCGACCCCTCGAGAATATGGGCATGACCGAGATCGTCCCAGACTGCCGCACCCATCTCATATCCGCCTTCTGGTCTGTCGACGTCGTGCTCGCTTTGGATGCTGGAGGTGCTCGAGTCGTTCCGCTCTGAATGCAACTGCCCTGTAAAAATTCCTGATGACGCGCTCTCCGGAAAGTGTGCTGCTTCGGGGCTATCAGCGTCGTCGTGGGCGGTTCCCAAATTTCCTCTCGTCATCACGGTTGAATAGATTTCTGGAACAGTGGCCAGCATGATTGGACGGGTCCAGGTCAGCTGTTCCTCTTCCCCCGCCTGGTATCCTTCGCCCTCCCCATTCTCGTCGTCGGTTCCGTTGCCAATGACCTCGATGCCACCCTTTTATCATGAATACCCGAATCACAGAAATAAGTAAAACTCTTCTTGATATTATGCGCTGAAATCCTGACCTCCGATTCATCCAGAAACAGAAACACGCGTCCCGTCCCTTGTCCTTCGAATCTTTCGCACCGCTGCTGATACTGCTCCACACCACTGGACGGAACTTCCGGAGTTGCTCCAGATTGACCGTCGTTAACTTCAAGGAAAGTCTTTGATGCGGCGGTTTCTCTGTCTGTGAGCTCCTCGCTGGATAATTCGTAATTGGGCAAAACATCGTTTATGGGCGAAAGGAGGAAGGGAAGAGTAAGAGACGCAATGGCGAATAGAACTAGAAAGAGTATGTCGATTGTGAGCTCGATAGTGCTCGATGCTGTGGAAAGCATCGCGTGCCATAGAAGCTGTGACCAGCTGACAGTCGAGAGGGAAGGCATGAGAGGGGAGAGTTCCGCAAGGGATGTTGACGTTGGAGGAGGCGTCTTGTAGCTAGGTAGCGAGCAAGTCAGAAGCAATACAAAGGAAAAACTTCGTGTGATGGGTGAAAGGACTGGTCCGTTTAACGTGGAGTGATTTCTGAAGGGTTCTTTGTGTCGGGCCAATCGAATGACGACTTTGTCACTTTGTCTCGTAGCTTGGGGGACAATGGTAATGCTCAGAATAGACTGTTCGTACTCCGGTTACCAGCAAAACAAAAATGCCTTTGGTGGCTTACACGAGGCTTGAAATGCAAGCTTTGAGATGTAGATCATTCGATTGGCCGTCGTGCCCAACGTTCACCCTGCGAAAAATGAACTCAGATTCAGAAAGACAATTAATTTGAGCACGTTGGGCGCCCGAAATCCAACGCCTCCAGGTAGCCTCGAGGTGACGAGCCGCAACTCAGAAGTCAAATAAGTAGCGGCGGTTGCCTGCCCGTTGATTGTAGAGAAGAAACTCTAGCAAACCCAGTCTGTCTACGCCAGCATGTCTTCATGGTGAGCATATCCTTCAGTTTCTCCAAGAAGCAAGCTGAATATCCTCCTATCCTCCAGGTTCTCTGCAAAGGTGGATGCTGGGACGGCCTTTCATCTACGACCAACTCTTCGAACAACCATCACCAATGCGTGCATTGCACAGAAGAATCCCATTGAAGAAGGGACACGTGGCTCACTGATCTTCACGGCAGTGGGGACTCCTGAGATCACAGGGCCGATCGCAAGGTTTGTGAGATATACGGTGTGTCTAATCTATTGGGGTCACTCTGAAGCAGTTGGCTGATATTATGGCGCCATCGTCTACAGTGCGAACAAGTGCTTCTCAACCTGGAGCTGGAGGCTGGGAGGGAGTACATTATACAAGCACAAGGATCGTTGTAAGTCCATTCAATGGCATGTTTTGAGGATCTCCTCATCCAATGGTGCAACAGCTCCATCGACTTGGTTGGGTCCGTTGAGCTTGGTATGGGCGAGGACGCCCCAGCCGCTCTACACGGGCCTGGCACGCCGCCGTCGAGTAAAGCATGCGGGAAGCGAAAGGCATGCGACCCCGCACCAGGCCAATCAGCTCCGAAGAGGAGGAAGGAGATTTCCAACCTGGCGGAAGGGAGCAGTAGAAAAGGAGAAGCGAAGCAGGCAGCGCTAGACCCATCGCGCCAGGGAACTGCATCTAAGAGGGAGATAGCAAAGGTCGTCAGGGTTGGCGAGGGAGAGTTTATATTCAACAGGGGTCGCATCTAGCCTGGTGTTGCGACAGCCTATGCTTAGGAACACTTTTGACGTTGTAATGGCCTATGGGTCGCGTTGCGTATGCAGATATCTTGTTCGAGTGCCGAAAATGCGGTGAACCGACGTAAAACGACTACTTTTTCCAACGATAGACTCGTGAATGTGTGATGGATCTCAGTCAATGGGGGTGGACTGGTATCGTTGTCATGGATGTACTTTGACGAGGAGAGATTTTGACGAGGGTGATAGGGAAGGTGGGATTCCAAGCAAGACTAGAGGAAGAAGGCGGCTATGATGTTGACACCATAGTCTTCATAGCCGTGGGTGTCGGCGCTGATTGACGGGTCTCCAAAGGCCATATACGTCCGGGAGTTCACAGGAGGTTCAACTTCTACACTCAAGTAAGTCATTTTGCCTCGGAATGGGACGCGACACTCACAATTGGATTGGATGACGACCAAGGTGCGCTAAAACGCGTGTCCGCCCACATACTTTGCCCCAACGAGGAATCCAGATTCGCGCTTCTGGTGGTCTCTACTCGCTTTATTTGGAGCCTGGCGGACAGTCAAACTTCGGCCTCGAGATACATAGACGTATATTATACTCGCCTGGGTGACCTTAGCCCTTCAATACCTTCGATCGGAGTGCTTGACATGTCGACAACCCCAGAGAGCCCCGATAAGCAGGCGCAGGCGACTCATGGGGCAGCGTTGCGTGCCGTTGTGGTGGACGAATCCAGATAACCGACAAACCGGATGATGGTCCACACGCACCTAACCGGGAAGGATGATGGTCATCCTCACCGGCGAGGATGATTATGTAAGATGTAAAAAGTGATGCCTGCACCCTTTTTGGCTATGCCCGCTCAATAGGCCATACCTTGGCCTTTGCCCTTTCTGCTATATCCTGTCGCAGGTGGGCCAATGCTTGGCTCAATCGCGTACCATACTGTCAAATGGTCTGTAGGTGTATCCCACTGGGTCCTTTCCGTCTAGAATCCCATCCCAGCAGTACTTCACGATGAGATGAGTGCGCTCCCATCCATCCCTCAGCAAAGCTTCCGGTGACCGTGGACACCTCGAATACTTCCTTAAACACTCATCCAAAGTTCGGTGCATCTGTAGACATAGCTGCATGTGTAGACATGGCATGCTGGATTGAGCTCCCGGTTATCCAGGTGATACGGTCCACGATACGGACCACCTCCGCAGTGTTTCTACAAGCAACGGCGCTAAGGGCGCCGTCTATCGGGCCTGCGATGTCTCTACAACCAACGGAAGGCGCGTCCTCGATCCTCCCATCACCGATGTTTCTGCCGACATTGGACGCTCATTATCCGGGCTGCATTCCCTCCATAAGCGCGCGACACCCTTACGCTGCTTCAGTAGATATAGGGCGCCGTCTATCGAGCCTGCGATGTCTCTACAACCAATGGTCGGTGCGTTCTCCATCCTCGCTTCAGCAATGCATCTGCTGACATTGGGCGGCGGTTTCGCTGCTGCATTTCCTCCACAACCACGCGAAGCCCCGATGTTTCCACAACCAACGGAGGGTGCGTTCTGGATCCTCCTATCAGCAATGTTTCTGCCAACATTGGACGCGCATTACCCGGGCTGCATTCCCTCCATAAGCGCGCGACGCCTTTACAGCGCTTCAGTAGACATAGGGCGCCGTCTATCGGTCCTGCGATGTCTCTACAACCAACGGAAGGTGCGTTCTCGATCCTCCTATCACCGATGCTTCTCCTGACAATGGACGCTCATTTTCTGGGCTGCATTCCCTCCATAAGCGCGCGACGCATTTACAGCGCTTCAGTAGACATAGGGCGCCGTCTATCGGGCCTGCGATGTCTCTACAACCAACGGAAGGTGCGTTCTCGATTCTCCCATCACCGATGCCTCTCCTGACAATGGACGCTCATTTTCCGGGCTGCATTCCCTCCATAAGCGCGTGACGCCCTTACACTGCTTCAGTAGACATAGGGCGGCATCTATCGGGCCTGCGATGTCTCTACAACCAACGGAGGGTGCGTTCTCCATCCTCCCATCGCCGATGCTTCTGCTGACATTGGACACTCCAGTTTTTCATTTGTGTCTCCTCCACAACATCGAATCCAACCAACTTTTTAAGAAAGCGCTGCCGGAGGTGGCAGCTCGCGAGATGGTTAGGTTTTCGACCCTGAGACCTATCAAGCGTCGGAGTCCTTGATATCGGCTGGGATGCAGGTCAACCGATGGACGTTGACACCACTTAGATGCAACCCCCGCTAATCGAGTTTCGCGGTTCTCCACCAATGGTACGGTGTCTTATCTGTGCGAGACCGTGGTAGTTTCCCTCATAGTTTAACAAGCCCATCCGTGACGGCAAATGGAATGTTGTTGGGAAGAAGCTCTGCAGGACGACCGAAGGATGCCATTGGGGCGTGATCAATCTTGCACCAACGAAGTTACACTCACAGCAAATCCAACAACATTGCATGGCCTTCCAAAAGTGTGCAACTGACCTAGGTAGGTAGCCATCGGGCTCCGTCGATTCTCAGCGCGAAGCCGATGTCTCTACAACCAACGGAGGGTGCGTCCTCAATCCTCCCATCAGCAATGCTTCTGCTGACATTGGACACTCCAGTTTCTCATTTGTACCTCCTCCCCAATCGAACATCAGCCCTTCTATGCCTCTGGAGACATAGGTCCCTGAGTATTGAGCTTGCGTTCGTTCACCTCCGTGGATCGTCAGATCACTGCTTCTGTAAACATAACTACTGGCCTCACAAATTGATAGGGCAGTTAAGCCACCATAAATGCTAGTCTATTTTCAAGATCTTCAGCCTATTCCATACAGAAAGGAAGACCTTTGTATATATAATAGCCCTCTTCTGTCCCATATAGCTGACCGATTTTCGAATCCTCCTAAGTGCTCCATTGCCGCATTCGGCCGCGCTCGAATTGATGTATTCGAGCTTGGTGTCCACATTCATATACTCGGATAGGAATGCTGCAGGGCTACATTTGCTGTGACCTGTGGCATGAAAGATGTCAATGGCAAAGAGGGTATTTGCAAAAAACATAGGCTCGCGCAGCAAGCAGTAGGGACCCAAGGCGCATGCAAAGTCGTAGATGACGATTTTGGGAGCTGTCGGCCATCGAGTCACCATTGCTGAGAAGACATCGTCACGACCTTCGGCTTTGGGGATACAATGGAACCCGTAACAAATGCTGTGCGAACACCAGCATACCATGATACCCCCAGTTAATCGTCGTTCTCCATATTGAGAGTAATACTTCCCGCATCGATCCCCACGTTGCTGGCCTGATGCCTGTTCTTCTTGGTTCTCTTTCAGTGACGGATAAAGCGGGCGATGCCGTATTATGGGCATGCTATAAAAGCAACCAGTCTGTCGAAATTTAGTCAGTTAGAGGTGAATGGGGGCGAGGGCAAAAGAGGATGTACCGTTATCCAATCCAGATGATCATTCGGGAGGATATGTATGTTGGGCGGTGGCAGCGGCGGTTCAACGATCAGTGCTTTGAGAGTAGCACGCGCCTTCTTTTCAATCCAGGTCATCACTCCCAAGAGATCAGCAAGATCTACGTCGCTGTGATTTATAACCTTGTTCAGGGAAGGTATGGGCCTCAGCTTATAGGCCACGTTAACGTCTGGCTTCGCCACAAACTCCCTAAGCTTGAGCAGTGCCGTGTAGTTGACGAGTTGTAGCACAGATTCCTCGGCGGCGATCTATGTTGTCGTAAGCAGGGTCCACATGACCAGAGAATGGGCGTACCTGTCGGAACAAGTTCTTTATGACGGCAGGAGGTTTGTGCCCTGACCAAAAGGCTGCACGGCCGTAATGCATCGTATATAGCTGCGCTAAGGCGGGACATTCCTTTCTCATGTCTTCAGTCACCGAGTCCACCTTCTCCAAGTAGTCTTCCACTAACAAAGCCTGTCGACGTCGGAGGTTCTCATTTGGATTGGTGGCGGGAAGTGGTGTCGGTCCTGCGTCTTCGAGAGTGCCTTCTGTTGCACCAGTTGCTTCAGTAGAGACCGCCACAGTTGATAGCGAGATCGCCGCGGAGTTAGCCTGCGGTTTCATGGGAGATAGCGAAGGGGTGGATGTCTCGGGGATGGCCTGTGCCCGCTTCGACGGAGTGTCGGGGTTTGACGCAGTACCACCCTTCTTCGCCTTGGGTTTGGCTCGCGATTTCTTCGAAGGAGATTTTGCGCCATCAACACCGCCTTCTTCTTCCCCATCCTCGATGCGGTCGGGATGCGTGGGCCGCTCCATCGTGGCTCGGAAACGCCGTCGTAATGTCGCCAGGGGCAAGAGTTGCTGCTTTGGTTTGTACTTTACGTTAGGGCGCCGAACGGAATCTGGCATCGTAAACGTTGGTGGGCGAAGTGAACCACTGAGATGCTTCCGGCCAAAGGCTAAGGTGATTCCATCCCAGATGACCGTCTCGGGTGATGGTCCGCAGACCGTACAGGACATGTCGTTGTCGAACTTCTGGAGGGAGACGTATGCGAACCATACGGCGCGAAAGAGGTCGTCGCCCATGAACTCTTTTCCAGAAAGGAGATAGCGTCTTGACAATTGCGTATACCAGGCGGTAAAGGGCGTCTCTGAGGAGGTAAAGCAGCTGGTGTATTCGTCAAGTAGCTCGTGGGAGACAAGGGCAGAATTGTTGAAATTGAATATGCCATGTGCGCGCAGATCAGGGCCGATTCGCTTTCGCCGGACGGAAGGACAAACGGGGCAGACTTGAACCTCAATCTCGACGTCATGAACCGTTAGCAGGGTGTACAACTTGCAACGCTTCGTTTTTTTCAGCCCATCCCTATTGAAGAAGGTCCGCGTTGTTCCACAGTTGCAGGAGGAATCGGCTTGAAGAGGGAATGGGCCATCTGGGGGTGTCCGGGCAGGAGGGGGATCGGAATAGAGCTTGGGGTCGGACGGGATTCGCGCCCAGAACGGTGGATGTATTGGCAGATAGGATACTGTGGTACCGGGTCCGCGAGCTGAGGATAGATCAGCGTCATCCCACAAGATAGTTCAGATCACAGGAACTGACCAAGTTCGCCTATAGAGAGTGAGTCGAGGCTTGAGTCTACAAAGTCCTCCAAATCTTCGATTTCATCTTCTGGGACGTCTGGGTACCGCTCTCTGGCCTTGTTTATATGATAGCATGATAGAAGTCCCGTGTCCTTGGAGCATTTCCAGGTCGATTCCGAACGGGAAAGGATATTACTGACGATCGCTCGGCCTTTGAGCTCGGAGGACGACATCGACTGAACGGAGTACAAGCTTTCCAAACGATGGCGTCCTAGGATGCGGCGGGAGAAGAGCGTCGCTGCCGGGGGTGATGAGTCCATCGTTACAATGCTATTTCATTACTGAAGAGGTAAGTTAAGTAGCTTACCTGTCCTATCCTTATCACCTGCAACATCCCTGTCCTCGGTTCCTTCGGCATTCTTCTCGAGAATGATACTCTCGACCTCATAGTCCTGAAAGTACCGCCTGTGCACACAGAGGTTGCGGTTAAGAGCTTTAGGGCAGGTGCACCCGGTGTCGAGCTGTCCTACATCGGAGGTTTGGAATCGCATATGATACCACGCATCCTTAGGTGGAGTCAATGTCAAGTATTAAAGCAAACTAAATCAGATACGACACTTACCGTGGTCTGCCTCTTGTTAGAATCCCATCCCTGAACAACGAATAGAGAGGTATGAAGGTGGCTATACCCCGCGACATGTGAGGTTACGGCGTCAACATAGTCTTCGAAGTCGTCGTCTTCGCCGATCCACCCAAGGTCTGGATCAATTACTTCCGAGCCGACCCAAGAGCCGAAATCACCGTCGTCCGGCGCTTGGTCGGGCACAACGTCCGATATTGTCCCACCGTCCTCGATGCCACTGGCGCCCGTAGCTTGACTTGACGGCACCTCTTGTGTCCAAGCACCCTCATCATCCTCTTTGAAAGCCCCAGCGGTCTGCGATGATTGAGCAAGAACCTTCTTTACAACGCGCTTTCTAGGGCTCTTTGCCTCTTCGAAAATTCGCTGAGGTTTCGTTGGGGATGTCCAGTAAGAAGTTTCCGCCACGGCCTCCAGGAGCTCACTAGGGAACGAATGCTGAGCCTCATCGTCAAGGTCATCTTCATCTTTACGCCTTCGTTTCTTTCTCGTGGCCATATTGGTGAGCTAGAAAGCAATGCCTTGGGGTGGGGGTAAAAGTGTCGTGTGGTTTATGAGCCTTGTTTCCGATTCAGCGCTCAGCACCCATCGATCCAAATACATATTTGGGGCCTTAATCCGCTCCCATGCGAGGCACATGGGTCACCGGCTGGCTT